>JARFIZ010000015.1:0-485000 GCA_036325965.1 Sinopyrophorus schimmeli | reverse complement strand
GAGTTTTTTTGGTTTCTTTTGGGTTTGAGTTGGGGTTAATGTTGGCCCTAAGGACATCGAAGTAAATTAGCTGACTGTTTAAAGAGCATCGTTTTACAACTCGGACAAGACGTGCTTTTTTTCTTCACATTTAATTTTTTTTTTTGGAGAGGTAGCAATCGAATTTTTTTAGTCACGATTAGTGCTTTTAATTTATTGATATTTCTAAATTAATATTCGATAGTTGATAATTTATATGGAAATTTTTATATTTAAAAATTTGTCTTTTTCAATTTTAAAAGAAATAACTTGCTTGAGTTACCATAAGCGCATTCATTTTCCCGAGATGGGAATGTGCCACTTTGAGCTCGAATGCGCACACTCAGTTTTAAGCACGATTCACAATAAATAATTGACTTTATAAAATATTAATCATAAATTACAGGCCCGTATTTACGCCGGCAACATAAAATCTATGGCTTAATGCTTTTGAAAAATTATTATACCCTAGGTACAAAGGGACCAAGCTACAACAGGTTCCCCTACATTTGTCCATGTTAATTTTTATAATCAAAAACTTAAATTCCGATTTTTTATTCGAAAAAACTTGTGGCGTTTATTTTTCCAAAAAATTTTCTTTTTATAGCACTAAATCAGAGTTTTGGTATTTCCGGTATAGGGGTAAATAGTACAGTTGTTGGCCGGTCCACAATGATTGGCCATATTTAAAAAATTATGTAATTATAAATCTATATTTTAGCGAGATAAATTTTCATTAATACTACAAAATTCTTTATTTCTCTCTGTACTGGATATAGCTAGTCATTTTTTAATAATTTCTTGTTTTATTAGTATATTCAATCATTAAAATGGTCAGGCCGAGATTTTTACAAAATTACTCCATTTTATACAAAAATCTACAAGCGGAGATCTTACTATTCTTTGATTTTTTTATGCTTAAAATAGCTTTTGGTACAAATTATTAAGAATTATAAATCAATAAATGTTTATATTCTGTGGAAAAAAATTATTTAAATTAAAATAAAGCACAGATTACAAAAAAATTAAAGGCCAATAAATATCGCGCGATAAACGGTATCGACAGTGATTAGCCATGCGGCGAATTACTATTCTAAGGTTAGAGTAACTATATGACACTTATTGGCAGTATATTTTAAGTAACAGAAAAGACCAGAAGAAGGTAAACAGTTTTGTTTAGGTTAAAATATGAATTTTATTTATATCATTAGTAAAATATTTAATATTTAATTTAAATAATTAAAAGTTAAAAATCTATTTCACTTGCATTAATTTTTTTATTTTGAGGTTATTTCCGGCATGACTGTAACTTAAATCAAAATTCTAATAGAAAATTATTATAGTTCTTTTTGTGTCCTAAAATATTTCGAAGATTGAGATACGAGGTTTTGACTTTGCAGCGACGATATGCCTTCTTAAATATCATAAAGTTAATTATTAAATTCATATTTAAATTGTTTTTTTTTTAAATAAGTACTTATACAAATTTATAATTATCTTTTGTTTAGTATGTGGGAAATAAAATAATTTTTTTTCTAATAAATGGTTCGTTTTTTTGCTAATTTACTATATCTTTTCTTAATTAGAAAATATTTGCCAATCACTGTAAATTTACTGGTCAATTACTATATTTATATGGCCAATAACTATGTTTTTTGATAAACCAAATATTGTTATTTTTATTTTATATAAAACGTTGTATTTTTTATTAAATTTTTTATTTATATCGAAAAATATCGTTTTTGCGGCTACTGGCACAATAAAAAATCATATACAGTGGAACCTCGCATAACGAGCAAGATAAATTGTAAAAAAATGACTCGCTTAACGAGCGAGGTTTCGCATAACAACAAAGCAAAAATCGTCTGGCAAAATGCTGAAATCATGGTAAACTGTAGCTTCGTACATTGAGAAGCATCACCCTAGTAAGGCAGTGACTATGCGCGTTAGAAATTTATTTAATGATAATGCGGTGTCGCATTTTTTCCAAATTTTGAAGCGTAGGCAAAAACAAATATCTCGACAGATTCCTAGTAAAAAAGAAATAGGTAGGGTGGTTGTACCAGTCCCAAACCAGGTACCAGTAGTTGACCATTTGCATGTTTGATTGAATAAATTAAGAAATGAGGGCATTTTTGAATAATTCAACTGTTTTGTTACGTGGCCCCTAGACTGTTAACAACCTTCCAAACTTATTTTAAAAACTTAGTGTTTATTTCAGAGCTATGAGCGCAGTGGTCAACCTTAGGCTTAACTGGTTTGGGACTGGTACACCCACCCTATGTTACTAAGAAAAGATGAAGATGAATCAGGCTTCTTAACAATTTATTATGTCATTAGAAAATGCCATTAATGTTAATAGGTAATTAGGAAGAATGTAATTTTTAATCATTAAGTATTTGTATAAATAGCGTTAACTGCTTTGCATCGAGGCAGCCTGGTAGATTCATATTGGCCATGTAGTTGCTAGTGAACTCCAGACTCGCCCTTAGCCGTAAGTAACTCTCATCTATTTCTGTATCGTTTATTATTACTATTATTATTTTGATCTGTTCTCTCTGAGCATCATATTGGCGTTTCGTTAGTGATCGTTCAGAGGAACAGTAACTATTATTATGTTATTATTATAAACCTCAGAACCTACAGTCGAATCGCTGGACATCATATTAGCGCTATCGCTAGTGGTCGCCCAGTAGTTTCGTCCACCATTATTATTAATTGTATTATTAGTGTTGTTTAATTATTAATATTGTATAAACTTGTATTTGTTATAAATACAAACATAATTATATGTAGGTATTTTTCTTTGAACAAACGCCACACATAACGTTTTTTGGAATATTTTTTGAAAATTTCAATTTTTGAGTATTTTTTTCGGCATTGTATTTTATATGGTAAAAATTGTTTCGCCTAACGAGTGTTTCGCATTACGAGTAAGACTCGGAACGCATTATGCTCGTTATGCGAGGTTCCACTGTATACATTTTATAGAAGTATGAAATTTAATTTTAATTGTTCAGTTTCTAAAAGGGTCAATCACTGTACTATTTACCCCTAAATTAAATTAAATTTTTTGATTTGAAGGAGCGCACGGTAAATCATACTAATATAATAAACACGAGGATGTGCGCATTCGAGCGAAAAGTGGCACATTCCGAGCGAGGAGGCAAATGAAGCGCGACGCGGAGCGGCGCGCTTCATTTTCCCGAGATCGGAATGTGCCACTTTGAGCTCGAATGTGCGTACTCGGCTCTAAGCATGATTCGCAATAATTTTGGTGACGAAAAATTGATCAATAATTTTTATCATTCCCTCTCACTCGTAATAATATGTTTGTCGTATCTTTTCACTCGCTCCCACTCATTGCTATGGTAAAAATATGTTTTTCGAACATACAATCGATATTTACTGAACTAAATTAATAATAAGCAAAGAAAATTTAATTTAGAAAATTCAATTAATACCAGGATGTGCGCATTCGAGCGAAAAGTGGCACATTTCCGAGCGAGGGAGGCAAATGAAGCGCGACGCGGAGCGGCGCGCTTCATTTTCCCGAGATCGGAATGTGCCACTTTGAGCTCGAATGTGCGCACTCGGCTCTAAGCATGATTCGCAATAATTTTGGTGACGAAAAATTAATCAATAATTTTTATCATCCCTCTCACTCGTAATAATATGTTTGTCGTATCTTTTCACTCGCTCCCACTCATTGCTATGGTAAAAATATGTTTTTCGAACATACAATCGATATTTACTGAACTAAATTAATATTAAGCAAAGAAAATTTAATTTACAAAATTCAATTAATACCAGGATGTGCGCATTCGAGCGAAAAGTGGCACATTTCCGAGCGAGGGAGGCAAATGAAGCGCGACGCGGAGCGGCGCGCTTCATTTTCCCGAGATCGGAATGTGCCACTTTGAGCTCGAATGTGCGCACTCGGTTATAAGCATGATTCACAATAAATAAGGCCAATAAATTAGACGTCAAATTCATTGAATAACTTTAATGGTTCCCTCTCGCTTGCCCCGACAAGATTATCGTATCTTCTTGCTCCCTTCCACTCATTGCTATGGTTAATACGTTTTTCAAATATAAAATTGATATTTACTATATCTTATCTTAATTAGAAAATATTGGCCAATCACTGTAAATTCACTGGTCAATTACTATATTTAAATGGCCAATAACGATGTTTTTTGATAAACCAAATATTATTATTTTTAATCAAATTTATATTTATATTGAAAAATATTGTTTTTTACGGCTACTAGCAAAATAAAAAAACATAAATACATTTTATAGAAGTATGAAATTTAATTTTTTAATTGTACAGTTTCTAAAAGGGCCAATCACTATACTGTTTACTCCTAAATACAGTCCCCGCATTTTTTTAAAAATTATTTCGAAAATATTCGATTTTTTTTATTACAAAAAATTAATCGTTGGTGGCGAAATTTCCGAGCGAGGCGCGCGTTTGCGAAAAAAAGCGATACGATCAAAATTTAGCTCAGATAATTTCGTAAGTGCGGCCCGTCCCAATTTGCTTTGACGACTCGCAGAAAGTCGTCTCAAAAATAAATTAATTTGGCAAAATTAAACGAGATTACTTTTTGGAAGTAGCGAACTTAATCCGAGCCGAAATTAATTACAAAACTGTCTCCCAAATCCCGATTTTATTTTCGCGTTCGGATATTAAATATTTTAATGCCCCGAATTTAAATACAAAGGTGCGGGCGATATAATAAATCCAAACTTTGGACCGAAACTTTCGGCCACGAATCCCTCATTTTTGTCGGAAACCGGAAGGGTCGCAGCACGCGGGGGGCGAAATGCAGTCGTGGCGGTACCATCATAGCCGGCTCGAAACAAATAGGTTTTGGAGATCTTTCATTAAAATCCGGTGTAAGTCAATTACGCACCCTTCTTACAAATTAGAAATCGCTAACGAGTGAAGCAAGTGGGCGTAAGGATTTCTGTAATTGAAACGATTAGTCTTACGCTCCGAAACACTCGAACTAAGTCGTCTGCAGATCCTTTCAAAAACAATAATCCAATTCGCTTTACTTCAATTAACACCCCAACGGATGCAACCTGCACTTGCAGGAGACACTTTCTTTTCGCCATTTTAATCTCCCTTATTGGCCCTCTCTGCCGCGCCGATTCGAGCGTTTCCCGGACCGGAATGAGCAAACTTTAAACTGAAGCCCCCTGAAGCCCCCCCCAACGTAGAATGCGGCCAAGTGTCTGGTTAACTACCGACTAAAACTACGAGCTTTAATTTAATTTTTAAAAGTTTTCGAAGAACGCTTGCCTATTTTCTCTTCTACATAGAAAAGCAATTAGCGGGATTGCGCAAAAAGTCTTCGCGAAGCTAATGCGCTTTTCACGAGGTAATAACTTTACTGCATTCTATTAGTTTCGGATTAGGGCCATTCTTTGGCGAGCGCAATGAGGTAATAATTAGCACTAAATTAGCAAAAGCAACTTTAATTTGCAGGAATCTGTAATTTTGGGTTGTTTGTGGTCGAAATTTTGGGCGAGTTAAAAAAACGTCGCGACGCCGAAATTTAACCGTGCATTTTTATTGAAGAATGGTAAAAATGGAAGCCAATAGCATGCCTCTTTTTAAAATGAAATATAAATAATTTAATTTGATTGATATCTATTTGATTTTTTTCAGTTCAGTCCAAAAATCCAAATTTTTAAATTGCTCGTAACTTTTTTATACCTTATTAGGTCGGAATCCGGTCCTAGTTCAAAACTTCCAAAATCGGTCAAAATCGAGAAAAACCCTTTGATTTTTTTCGAAAAAATTGAAAAAAATCGTTTTGCTTTATATTGTTAGGGGACGTTGCTATGGGCCCGTAGTAACTATGCCCGGAGCCATTTTCCCCCTGCTTTGCCTTTAACCTCAAAAATTTTGATTATTTTTAATTTTGTATTTTTTTAGTTCAGTTCAAAAATTAAAACTTTGAATTGCTCTGACTTTTCCACCTTTGATAATCGCGCGAAAGCCTTTCGTACCTAATCGTATCGGACTTTATTACGTCGGCATCCGGTCCTAACTTAAACCTCCAAAATTGGCCAAAATCGAGAAAAACCCTTTGCTTTTTTTTCGCAAAAATTAAAAAAAATAGTTTTGCTTTATATTGTTAGGGGACGTTGCTATGGGCCCGTAGTAACTATGCCCGGAGCCATTTTCTCTGCTTTGCCCTTAACCCCAAAAATTTTGATCATTTTCAATTTTGTATTTTTTCGGTTCAGTCCAAACATTAAAACTTTAAATTACTCGTAACTTCTTTATGTTTTATAATTACGCGAAATCTTTTGGTATCTAATCGTATCGGGTCTTATTACGTCGGAATCCGGTCCTAACTCAAAACCTCCAGGATCGGCCAAAATCGAGAAAAAACATGGTTTAACCCCTTGCGTATTTTTGAGGAAAAAAAATTTTGGGTAATGGATTAGCTTTAAATTTTTACGGGACGTTTATATGGTCCCCAAACCGACATAGCCGGAGCCATTCTTCCCTGCTTCGCCCTCAACCCCCAAAATTGTCGAGAAAACTAAAAAAATCGAAAAAAATACACTTCGACTCATAAAATCGATCGTAGCACCGCCATTTTTGATCGGATCATTATAAACGACCCGTATTCGGAATTTTTAGGCTTTTTTCTATAAGATACGTGCAAAATTGGCATAGGGCACAATGTTAATTTTTCGAGTAATTAATGATTAAAGTTTTAGGTTCATTTTTGTAAGAAACATTTTACATTAAAAAAAATAGCGCCGTTATTTGTGGACGGATCTTTAAAAACTATACAGATTCGGATTCGGCAGACTTTTTGGCTTCGGGTAGGCTTACAAAACCATAGGCGTGCTATTTGAAATTTTTGAGAAAATCGGGTTCGAAGAGACCGACTTGTAAAAATTTTTATCTAAATTTTTAATTTGAAAAATCGTAGCTCGGTTATTTGTCAACGGATCTGTAAAAACTTTCCGAACTCTGAAAGCCCGTTTATCGGAGCGTAAGACCAGCCAAAAAAATCAACAGGACCAATGTTAAGTAAGGGAGAAAAACGCGCTCGAAGCGTTCAAAATGTAAATTTTGCTAAAATTTGTAATTTTCAAAATGCTTCAACTCGGCCTTTTTTTCATAATTAAACCAATATCATATTTCGCAACTCGCAAAGTATAAAAATATAAATTAACAGCGCGCGAACAAACATTCTAAATCAAAAATTGTATCGACAGATGTATCCTGGCCGGAAAAAAAAAACAACCCAACGCAACGCAAAAATGAAAAATGTGTTCCAATAAAACCCCCTAATTTTTAAATAAACATACGCTTTATTCTAATTAACTTAATCGAACGTGGAAGTGCGACGCGTGCAGGAAAACAAGAGTCCATTATAAAGTAATATAAGCCCATGACTCATTAATAAATTTAAGGGGTGCAACATTTATGATCAATGCAATACCCATAATTGAATAACGACAAAAACTTAACTCCGCCATTTAAAAACTCTCCCATTTCATTAACTGGCGAGGCATAAATTACGCAACGCCGGGAAAACTTGGGGGTGTTTTAAGATTTTTTTTGTCCGAAACTGTCAGAAGGAGAAATATGGCGGGATCATATGCATAGTTCCTTCGCTAAGTGAAAACGTGCTTTACGAAGGATCATTATTTCAATGTAATGCACAACGACATGCATGGCATTTTATTTATTTACTACGTGCCATGACGAATTCTTATTTACTGCTAATTAGTTTGTGAGGCCGACTCTTCTGAATTTGTGGGAAAAGATAATGGAGGCAATGAAAAGGATACGAGTCGACAATCTTCTTTCTGAAAGGCGTCCTTCAAACATTATCATGTCGCAGGCATCGGTGTTTTTAGTGACCCCCGAGGGGTTGGTATGAATATGTAAGTCGGCCATTTTTGTCAAAATTTTACATATGTATACTGCTCGTCAAAAGAGAATGGACATGCCAATTTAAAGTTCTGAAAGTTAGAGGACCAATCTTGTCATTTTTAATTGAAAAGTTATAGAAAGTAAATGGATTATTGTGAATGGTGCTTAAAACGGAGTGTGCGCATTCGAGCTCAAAGTGGCACATTCCGATCTCGGGAAAATGAAGCGCGCCGCTCCGCGTCGCGCTTCATTTGCCTCCCTCGCTCGGAAATGTGCCACTTTTCGCTCGAATGCGCACATCCTCGTATTTATTGATTTGCCATAATTATTTTTTCATTTTCAAATCAAAAAATGTAATTTAGTTTAGTAAATATGTATTTTATGTTCAAAAAATGTGTTTACCATAGCAATAAGTGGAAGGGAGCGAAAAGATACGATAATTTCGTAGGTGCGAGTGAGAGAAAACGATTGAATTAATTTTTTGTCAAATTTATTGGCCTAAATTTTGTAAATTATGCTTTAAACGGAGTGTGCACATTCGAGCTCAAAGTGGCACATTCCGATCTCGGGAAAATGAAGCGCGCCGCTCCGCGTCGCGCTCATTTGCCTCCCTCGCTCGGAAATGTGCCACTTTTCGCTCGAATGCGCACATTCTCGTATTTATTGATTTGCCATAATCAATTTTTTCATTTTCAAATCAAAAAATGTAATTTAGTTTAGTAAATATGTATTTTATGTTCAAAAAATGTGTTTACCATAGCAATAAGTGGAAGTAAGCGAAAAGATACGATTATTTCGTAGGTGCGAGTGAGAGAAAACAATTAAATTAATTTTTTGTCTAATTTATTGGCCTAAATTTTGTGAATCATGCTAAAAACAGGTGTCCCATTCGAGCTCAAAGTGGCACATTTCGATCTCGGGA
Source organism: Sinopyrophorus schimmeli (assembly GCA_036325965.1). Lineage (NCBI taxonomy): Eukaryota > Metazoa > Arthropoda > Insecta > Coleoptera > Elateridae > Sinopyrophorus > Sinopyrophorus schimmeli. The sequence continues at coordinate 476,139 of JARFIZ010000015.1, read as the reverse complement.
AAATGAAGCGCGCCGCTCCGCGTCGCGCTTCATTTGCCTCCCTCGCTCGGAAATGTGCCACTTTTTGCTCGAATGCGCACATCATCGTATTTATTGAATTTGTTTATATTAATACAACATAACACGCGATTATATTTAATTATGTTCCGCCAAAGAAGTATAACTTCTAACGCGCGTACAGTGCTCGTCAAAAGAGAATGGACATGCGAATTTAACATGGGAAGTTAAAGTTAGAGGACCGATCTTACATTAAATTGAACGCGCACATTATAACAATAAAATATTGTATTAGAATTTGAAAGTTATAATATTTTATTTTATATATTGTCATTATACTAACCGTTTTCTAAAAGCTGATTGTACCTTTAATAAAATAATATTGTACTTTTACTTGTTCACAAAATTTATAATCAAAAAGACTTTAGAAAAAAGAAGACTCTATTGGGATTCGAACATCCGTAAACCATCCCAAGATTGCCGGACTAGCCGGCTGATTTAATCGTGCAACGACCAAATCGCTTCAGCTTTAAATATATAATTAAAAGCAGCGTGCAAAATTGGTCCTCTAACTTTCAGAGCTCCAATTTCCCACGTTAAATTCACATGTCCATTTTCTTTCGACGCGCACTGTACGTTGATCCATTTTTATAAAACACAAACATGTTTTTTTAAACTGGACCGCTTTCTTTCGTGCGAGCGATTTGTTTATTTCTTAATAAATGGCCGTTATTTATTTTTTTTTCCGAGCTAACGCGAAGATATTTTTTTGCGGGAAATTTATTATTTACTTCTGGCCTTATCAATTTTGCTTCGTGTGGAATCGACGAAAGTGTTTATATTTCGTTTCGGTCCAAAATTAAGACGTGGTTTTTGTGAGAGGAGTTGCCCAATAAGAATAAATTAGTATTATTTTAAATGGTTATGGTAATTATCGTGTTTCCCAAGAACAAGACATTTTGTTAACTTCTGGGAGTCGAGAGTTAATATAATATGCAGGAAGATATGTGGACTGACATTGAAATATATGTGTCTGTGCGTTCCTACGAAGATTATAACATTTATTTGTACACACCTGGGAAACAATTCACTGTTAGTCGAGTATTATAACGCTTTCAGACGTCTGAAGTCGCATTTGAATTATAACCGCCATTAAAAGTTTTGGAGCAAGTACATCAAAGTTGACGTCTAGCACCTGCTATCTTAAAACTTGGTCGGAGATGTGTATTTAAAAAATTACACCGGCTCACACCTACGTTGTGATTTTTTATAGGGCCTTTAATTTCGAATTATTTATTTCGGGTATTTATAAGGCGCGCGTGCTAATGTCGCACTCTGTGTTCGATGTCTTTCAATTTATTGCGTTTATGAGACTTGTAATTAATTCCGATTAATATTAAAATAGTTTGGGCATGCGAAATGATCAAAGGAACTTAGTCTTAAGGTTGAGCTATAAATAAATAATCGATCCCGCGTGAACGTGCTTTATATCCGAAGAAAATTCGTAACGATTTGTCGATAGGAAATTATGTTTTTCTTCAAAGCTTTGCTTTCTTTACTTCGTCCTAAATTACCGAGGTTTATTTTTTAAGATATTTCACTTTGTGAGTAATGACACGAACGATTGGAAAAGAATGAGGTGCTTTTATTACAATATTTTTCGGTTATAAAGGGCCTTGCAATATTTTGGAAAAAGTTGATTCGATCAACTGAATTTTATAGTTTCTTAAAAGTGTTAAAACACATGTTCAAAAATATGATTTAAAAACGTTGATTAGGGCAACATAATTGCACAGAAGTGACTTACTGGAGTTTGGAAAAAGCCAAAAATGTAATTAAAATTCTAACTATTCCCAGAAAAGCAGGGTTGCCATTAATTCAAGTAGAACTGTACGACTTTTAATTTCGCTTATGTTAGATAACATAATTTTAGAAATTCACAAAATTTGGGAAACTGATGCATGGAGGTTATTTATTGAAGTTTTGAACAAACCAAAAAAATAATTAAAAAAATCTAACTACCCCTAAACAAACGGGGGCAGCATTAATTCAATAACAAGTGTAGAATTTTAACTTTCCAAATGTAAAAAAAGCAATTTTATAAAATCTCAAATTCGATGAAACTATTATATACAAATTGTTTATTAAGGCTTTCAATAAACCAGAAAAATAATTAAAAAAATTTAACTACCCCCAAACTAACGGGGGCGGCATTAATTCAATTGCAAATGTAAGACTTAACTTTCCATAAGTAAAAAAAGCAATTTTATAAAATTGCAAATTCAAAGAAATTATTATATACAAATTGTATATTGAAGCTTTCAATAAACCAGAAAAATAATTAAAAAAATTTAACTACCCCTAAACAAACGGGGGCAGCCTTAATTCAATTGCAAGTGTAGAATTGTAACTTTGCATATGTAAAAAAGCAATTTTATAAAATCGCAAATTCAAAGAAACTATTATATACAAATTGTTTATTGAAGCTTTCAATAAACCAGAAAAATAATTAAAAATCTAACTACCCCTAAACAAGCGGGAGCAGCATTGATTCAATTGCAAATGTAAGACTTTTAACTTTGCATATGTAAGAAAACATAATTTTTTAAATTTGCAAAATCGGGGAAACTAATGCATGAAGGTTATTTATTCGGAGTTTAGAATAAACCAGAAAAATAATTAAGAAATTCTAACTACCCCAAAAAAAGCACGACATTCATGAACCCAACTAAAACTGTAAGACCTAATTTCGCTTATGTTAAAAAAACGCAATTTTTTAAAATCGCATAAGCTCGGAAACTAAACTATAAGATTCAGTTGGTAAAATGAAATTTCGCCAGTTAAAAATTCGTTGAAAATGATGCGAGGCCCATTCATTTTAAATAAGTCCTAACTTTATTATTTTTCGAAAGACTTAATTCGCTAATTTTTTTAACGTGATCAAAAACTCGTAATAAGACAATTTTTTTGAAATCTAAACATATTACATTCTGTTTTTAAAAATACGATCGTTCACTTGGGTAACAAAATTCTAAAAAATATTTAAAATATTTATATTACACACTCACACACTCCAAAAGAGCTTTTTAACATAATGTCTTTATTACACGTTGTGTAAGAAAACCTCAATGACTTTATCGACGAAATTTGTAAATGTAATTTTGAGGAAAATTGATCCTTTCTATTCCGCACATAAATTAGCCGCACAAACACGTTCAGCATTAAGATCACACGGTTCCCTTGTCAAAAATCTCGCATAAAAAGCGTTCGAAAAAAATTTACAACGTACCTATACACAAATCTCGATTGTAGGTTGCTAAATATACGACCCTGTGCGTTTCACTTTATTTAGGACATTATAGCCAAGTTATTAATGTTGGAATTTTTTTTTATATGTAAGACCTTACGTAATTCAGATTGAACGAGACGAAAGAATAACATAAATCTAGGAATGGGTGCCAAGAGGTTGACGTAGAAAATTAGATGTACAAAATACGAGGTGTTACTTCATACTGATATGAATCTTTTTACGGCATTTAGGCCGTTCTTTTCCTACTTGGCACTGAACCTATTGAACTTTGTTTAATTTATTACCTCGTTCTTAGCAAAACTAAAAACGATTTTCGTGTAGCACAAACCACAATTGAGTATATCATTTTTTTTTTAAACAGAATACGCAGGGCATCAATATTTAACCACAAAAAGTTTTCTTTTATTGTTCGACAAAAAGCGCAAAATTAAAAAAAACGCACGTTTGGGTTTTGGTAATGTGAAAATAACCGTACAAATTTAAGAAAAAGTCGTATTTCGTATTTTCGTATTTTTATGTATAGAAAAATCTCTAAAATCATTGTCAATATATTTGTTCTAAGGTTTTTAAAATGAATTACTTCAGTAGCTGATGGATAAATTTCTTAAAAAAAGATTTACTAGGAATTTTTTTAAATTATCATTGAAATTCTTTAGTACTTTTAATCTAAATTTAAATCTGTGTAATATTAAAAAAAGTAATAATAGTTATAAAATATAAAACCGATTGTGTAAAAAATTGTGATTTTCTCGGCTCGATTTTCCCAAAAATTTCCAAATAAAAAATTCCTAAGATTTTGAATCTGTGTCGTTTTGAGCTAAAAATAGCACTGACGTTTTGCAATAATTATTAAAACCACTCGAATCGACCGCATGCCGTTTTATTGTTTATTGGCACATCGAAAAAAGTTAAAAGTCAAACAACAGAGAACTACTTAACTTCTTAAATAAAATAAAAGAATATTCAAATTTTATAGAGGCTACTTCTTCATGTTACAAATTATAAACCGTGTTTTGCTTGACAGTTATTTAAATACCATTCAGAAAAAAAAAACGCTCTTTACATGTGTGACAAGAGCTATTAAACTCGACTTTTAATTACGACCGTAGCTTTATTGTTTACGTAAGAATTATGAAGATTGGATTCGAAAACAATGCGAACTAGCAATTTCCATTCGACGCCACGCTTTTTAGAAACGCACACAAAGGAACACTTCAAAAAGAAGGCTACATCTCAAAATTAATTAAATTCACTAATAAAAAAGGGTGTATCTTTTGTGAAATAAAACGTAAAGTTTACGTTACGTAACGCTTTTTGTTTAAAATTTTAGAAATTCGGGTTACGCAACGGCACCGATCTTTTTTTTTTTGTACTTGTGCAATTATAAAGGAAGCCGTTACGATTCTTAATTTTGGAATTTTACGATCTTTTTGCCCACCCTCCCAAATTAAAATAAATAAAACCGGGTGATCATAAATAGGGAAAAGCGGATATGTCGAGAAATATCAGGTAATTTCAAAAAGTATCAGGGATTTCAATTGTGACAATTTTTGATGTCTTCCCGAGCAAAAATGAAAAGAAAAAGGAATAGTTAATAAAGAAAGCTAAGCTTTTTAGCTGAGATTCAAGTTATTGAAAATCAGTTTAAAAATCTTCAATTATTTTATCGACCAAATATTAAAAGTTAATTTTTTTCTAGTTTAATGCTAAATTTGATACACTGGAAATCATAAGTAAGGCACTTGCGGGTAATAAGGCCTGTCGGCTAATAAAGCCTAATTAACAAAAATCGTATTTAAAGTAACCGCTTTGGCTTAAGGCCACACACACAAACACCTATTGAACGAAGATGTCTCTACAAGTTTGTGGAGGCGCCATATTCGGCTTCCTGCCCCAAATGTAGCATCATATATCGTAAAACGCGGCCAGACAACACGAATAATAAAAATCAGTCCGAATCAAACGTTAGTATTTTTTGAAATATTACACTTAGCTATGTAAAATCACATTTATTTTCTTTATTCATTCAAGCTTCGATGATTTTAAATATTTGAATGACGTATCATGGACCAAATATTGTTTATTTTGATTTTTTTACATACGTGGTCGGCGGTTATTAAAGCCTACTCAATTTAACCATAGGCCTTATTATACTCCTACTCTTTGAATCAAAGTTTAATTGTTTTCTAATGCATTTTATATTACTTTTAAGGTCTTACGGATATAAATATGTAAAGAAACTTGTTGTACCTTGACTCATTTTTTATTTGTAATTTTTTTCAAAATGTATATGTAACAATTTGTTAATAAAATAATTTGCACTGTATTGGGGCACTAATAAGGTGCACTTCTTAAAAAAAATTAAAAGCATTAGCAACTGCTTATTCACATTGCTTTAAGATTTAAAAATTCGTGGAACTATGGCTTATGTATAACAGGGGTGATGTACCTAGACCCGTCTCATGAAAAGTATATATTTATTATTTATTTTTAGATTATACGAACTATTAATGTTCTTCTTTGATATAACATTAAAATTGTTTCAACAATTAACAAAACATTTCTTGTATACTGAAATTTAACTATTCAAAAACTTAAAAAAATTTTAACTTTTGATTTGACTTGCTAGGCTTATTATCCCAAGCAAAATAAAATAAAATAAAGAAGAATATATAATAAATATACTCCTACATTTTTATTTATTACACGTTGATCCTAGAGTCAAGATACAACTGATCGACAATGACCGAGGTACAACACACCGGCATTTTGATGTTTAATCATCACAAGAACAAAATTAAAGATTATGTTGTGTTAAAATCAGACTACTACTATGCAAACGTTAATAAATAATCTTTCTGCTTACCATAAGTCATTATTAGGTAATAAAAATTATGTCAGTGGATTATACTAATGACTTTGAGTGCGCTAATGACTGTTAAGAGAGGCAATTTGTAATTTTTTTAAAAAATTTTTTTCTATTGCTGTATTCATGTATTTATTAAACTTAGTTATCAAATATATTATGTCCAGTTTGATTACTTAAATTTTTTAAAGCTGTAGGCCTTATTATCCTTCAGTAGTATAATAAAGCCTACTGGCAAGGTTTTTAAAAATGTTAATTTTTGGTTTTGTTTACGGTGAAAGTTGCCATTTTTCCTTTATATTTTATAGTAACTGAATCTTAAAAATCATTACTATTAAAACCTGTTGATTAAATTCGATGTTTTTTTATTTAATTTCCAATTTTCTTTAGCTAGGCCTTATTACCCGCAGTTACCTTATATACGGAAGTATATAGTTGAACTTTTTTTAATAACTCAAATTATTGATAACTCGATTTAATTTTGGAGTCTCTTTGACTTCAACTTATCGAGGTTCAACTGTATTTTATCTACCATTTTTGCTGGTTCAACGTTAAATTTGATACACAGGAAATCATAAGTATTTATTTACACTGCAAGCACTCGAATGAAGTCACATTTGCTTTTATATATCGTCAAAGTAATGGGACTAATTGTTATGTTTCATTTGCAATAATAGGATTATTGAAATTGAACTTACATTTGTTTCTTATACGATTTAATATTGATCTAGGTCAAAAATGAGGACTAAATATTACTCTTTCCTTTATAAATGCAAAAATTAAAGTCTTCAAATTCAATAAATACGAGGATGTGCGCATTCGAGCGAAAAGTGGCACATTTCCGAGCGAGGGAGGCAAATGAAGCGCGACGCGGAGCGGCGCGCTTCATTTTCCCGAGATCGGAATGTGCCACTTTGAGCTCGAATGTGCGCACTCGGTTTTAAGCATGATTCACAATAAATAATTGCCTTTATAAAAATATTAATCAAAAATTACAGGTCCGTATTTACACGGGCAACACAAAATCTATGGTTTAGTGCTTTTAAAAATTATTATCAAAAAATAATAAACGCTATAGCCGTTTTCGAATGTAAGACAATAATATATTAATCGTTTGATTGAAAAGAGAGAAGATTAATGTAAACAAATTCAATTAATACGAAGATGTGCGCATTCGAGCGAAAAGTGGCACATTTCCGAGCGAGGGAGGCAAATGAAGCGCGACGCGGAGCGGCGCGCTTCATTTTCCCGAGATCGGAATGTGCCACTTTGAGCTCGAATGTGCGCACTCGGTTTTAAGCATAATTCACAATAAATAATTGCGTTTATAAAAATATTAATCAAAAATTACAGGCCCGTATTTACACGGGCAACACAAAATCTATGGTTTAGTGCTTTTAAAAATTATTATTAAAAAACAATATACGCTATAGCCGTTTTCCAATGTAAAACAATAATATATTCAATCGTTTGATTTAAAAGAGAGAAAATTAATATAAACAAATTCAATAAATGCGAAGATGCGCGCATTCGAGCGAAAAGTGGCACATTTCCGAGCGAGGGAGGCAAATGAAGCGCGACGCGGAGCGGCGCGCTTCATTTTCCCGAGATCGGAATGTGTCACTTTGAGCTCGAATGCGCGCACTCGGTTTTCAGCACGATTCACAATAATCAATTTACTTTCTTAGTTGCCTAACTTCATTCCGTCCAATTTTCGTTAACTGTGCGCGCGCAACTTCCCTTGCCTGCTAAAGTTTCGCTCCCAGGGCGCCACAAGAAGTATAACTTCAGAAAGGACCGCAAGAACAGCTCATGTTTCATCCGGAAAAAAATATTCACACAATACCTCGTGATCTGTTACGAATTTATGGCTGCATTGTGAGGGATCTCGTATAAGTTGTATATTGTCATTATGAATATTTTTATGTGCAGTAGGTTTAATAATATACAAGATGTTCACACCGACGGTATAATTAGAAGCCAGTAAAAAATAACAGAAACACAATACCATACAATAGACTATCCCAGTTTACTTATTTGGAAACTGGGGGTCATTATAAAATGTACGGCGAGGTGAATCATGTAAATGGTCGACGGACGGCGCTATTAAATGTCACAGCTTCAACAATCAACCGGACATAATGGACAACCTATGCAAATTTATCTCTCCAAGAACAACCGTTTAAGAGAATAGAAAGCTTATCTTGAGCACACTTAGCGCTAGATTTCTTTTTGGGCTTTTTTCGAGTTGAGATGTTCCGACGAATTTATACGGAAGTCTCTTCGATACCGGATTCTTTAATTTTTTTTCGTCTTCCGAACGGTCCGCCCACCGATTTAAATCCTAATTTACAGTATTGTACTTAATCCTTTAAGGAATTTCGGCTGTTAAAAGAAAACGATCGTTGACAACTTGGAAAAAATTAAAACGCATTTCTCTCTTCGACTAAGACGTAATCTTGCGGGTACAACATTGTTTATTGGCAATTAAATTTGTTTATTTTTAATTAAAATTTTCGAAATTTAATGTTTTTAGTTGTTCGAACCAAAAAGTACCTTTTTTTTAGTAAATCAAGCATAAAAATTACAAGTCAGATTTTAGTTATATGGCCGTGGAAAGTTGGTATCTTTAGACTTTTTTTAATAGAACGAAATGGGAGTGACCAGAAAGACTTTAATTTCGACATATAGAAAACCGACTAGAGTAAAACGTCCAGTCTGTGACCACCTCTACCAGTGAATGACCGTTACGAGAAGTCACGTTTATAACAATTAAAAAAATTATTTATATTCATGATACATTTATTTATCGAATCTTATAGATATGTCTCTTTTTTTATTAAAATGCAAGAAATGAAAGTAATAAAAAAAATGTATACTAAAAATAATTAAATTTATAAATACTTTCATTAATAAAAAAAAAGATACATACAAAATTGCATAAATAAATACATCATAAATATGAATTAATTTTTTTAATTGTTATAAACATTATTTCTTGTAACGGTCATTCACTGGCAAGTGGTCACGGACTGGACGTTTTACCTCATAGAAAATTATAATTTATATTCATGATACATTTATTTATCAAATCTTATAGATATGTTTCTTTGTTTATTAAAATGCAAGAAAATAAAGGAATAAAAAAAATGTATACTAAAAATAATTAAATTTATAAGTACTTTCATTAATAAAAATAAGATACATACAAAATTGCATAAATAAATTTATCTTGAATATCAATTATTTTTTTAATTGTTATAAATATTATTTCTTGTAACGGTCATTCACTGGCAAGTGGTCACGGACTGGACGTTTTACCTCATAGAAAATTATAATTTATATTCATGATACATTTATTTATCAAATCTTATAGATATGTTTCTTTGTTTACTAAAATGCAAGAAAATAAAGGAATAAAAAAATGTATACTAAAAATAATTAAATTTATAAGTACTTTCATTAATAAAAATAAGATACGTACAAAGTTGCATAAATAAATATATCATGAATATGAATTAATTTTTTTAATTATTATAAACATTATTTCTTGTAACGGTCATTCACTGGCAAGTGGTCACGGACTGGACGTATTACCTCATAGCAAATTATAATAAGCTTCGACCCATCCAAATTTTCGAGTTAACAAAATTCGAATTACCGATTTAAAAATATGAACTTTAAAATACCCATTTTGTTCCAATTCTGCAATTTTTTAATTAAAAACCCCACAAAGCGCGGTTTGCCAATTTATAATAATAAAGAAAGTATTGAAAAAGAAAACAACATAATGAACAATAATATGCCAATCAGATTACTATTTTTGGCTTGTTAATTAAATTACGTTCTTCCTCTCCAAAAAAAACCTCAAGTTGCAACAAAAGAGGGAGGATATTGTGTTCCAGCGGTACCGAAGCCGAGCCAACATTAAATATGTAGACGTTGGTTGACGTTTTAATTATAAAGAATAATAAGAAAGAGGTTTCATAAACAACTGTTGGCTTTAACAAAGCTCTCGCTTTGTTTCTAATTGTAAGACGACGTAAACAACAAAAAAAGGCCTTCGAAGATTTGTGCGCTTGAAAATGTGAGGCCGCACGTTTTTACGAGACACCTTATTAAAAAAAATGAGAGTAAGTAAACTTGTAATCTTCCTACCTTAATTGTAGAGCTCTGCGTCTTAAATGCGTCGAGGGCGGCAATTTTTGGACACCTGAAAATCAAAAAAGGTACATTAGCGATTTAGAATTTGATATGTAGTTTTTCGTTTTTACTTTGTTATTAATAAATAAATACTAAACGATGCGTGCTAAATTTAGAGCTCGCCAAAAGTGTAAAGTGATATGAAGACACAAAGAAAATAGTAAGTGGTCATTAAATAATAATAACTTAATAGGTGGTTATTTGCAGATGACCCTTTTACTTTAAATTGCTTTATTTAAAGATCAACGTTTGTTCGGTTGAATGTTACTTTTTTTAATTTCTTCGAGCTTAGCGTTAAAATGTAATAATTTTTTTCGAGAATTAAGGTTATTAAATAATTTTTTAAAACTAATTGCGACCTCAATAAATAAGTGTTATGGTAAATTCAGAAGAGATGAGCCACATTTCAAATTATTGTTATACTTTCAAAATTGGCGCCATTTGGTGCATTTTTTTTTTCAAAGTATTTATACAAGTTTCCGAAAGTCAAATTTAAAAAGGGAAACTTGTCTATATAGATTTTTTGAAAATTACCATTTCATTGTTGCTCAAGTTATACGTTTTTTGGTCTAAATAAATGCGCCATTATTTTATTTTTGATTTTTCAATTATGGTTTATTAATAAAAAAGTCTTCTATGATAAGGGGGAATCCACCCCTAAAATGTGAACCACCGCATTAAAAAAAATTATTTTGTCAAATAGGTGTCAAGAAAGTCTTTTAAATTATATGTTTTCGGTCTAAATAAATTCGCCATTATTTCATTTTTGAACTATAGTTTATTCATAAAAAAGTCTTCTATTATACGGGGGAATCTACCCCTAAAATATGAAGCATCGCATTTAAAAAAATTATTTTGTCAAATATGGGTTCATGAAAGTCTTTTAAATTATACGTTTTTCGGTCTAAATAAATTCGCCATTACTTTATTTTTGATTTTTTAACAATAATTTATTAATAAAAAAGTCTTCTATTATAAGGGGGAATCCACCCCTAAAATATGAACTACCGCATTTAAAAAAATTATTTTGTCAAATATGCGTTCAAGAAAGTCTTTTAAATTATATGTTTCTCGGTCTAAATAAATTCGCCATTATTTTATTTTTGATTTTTGAACTATAGTTTATTAATAAAAAAGTCTTCTATTATAAGGGGGAATCCACCCCTAAAATATGAACCACCACATTTAAAAAAATGATTTTGTCAAATATGGGTTCAAGAAAGACTTTTAAATTATACGTTTTTCGGTCTAAATAAATTCGCCATTATTTCATTTTTGATTTTGGAACTATAGTTTATTAATAAAAAACTCTTCTATTATACGATGGAATCCACCCCTAAAATATAAACCAATATAAAAATTACAAAAAACAATTATTTCAAACCCTAACATATTTAATATCACATGATTAATAAGCAAATCAATTAGTACTTTCAATATTTATTGTCCCAATCTAGGCATTTTGAAATTATTAAGACTTAAGTCATAATTTTTGTTGGGGAATTAGTTTACTTCATAATAAATTGCAATTTCCAGGTTTTTCTAAAAAAATACTATCATGAAGAACATAATTACAGATACTAAAACGAGTTGAATATGCTTAAAGCCTGGGTAGGTGCCCCACTGCAAAATTTAGTACTTAGGATAGATGCCCTTAAGAAAAATATGAGCTGAGCCTACATAATGATATATACGAACCACTCTTTATTTATAAAATATTAAAAACTCAAAAATACTTATCCATTTTAAGATATACGAAAAATTATTAATACAAAAAGATTTAAATACTTATTTCAATTACTATTGAAGTAAAAAGTATTGTCACCTCACTTTGAAAGCTGAGATCTCGCAAATACCAAATGTATTTTAGTCAAACTGAATTCGTATTATACACAATTTATTTTTAGATATTCAGATATAATTTAATAATTGTTTAAGAAGGCGTTAATTAGTTGTAAAACAAAATAAATTACCCCGTATTATTGTTAATAAAAATAATTATGGCATCAAAGCATAATTCCCAGTAATTAATATACTTTCTTAGAGACGACTAACTTCACACTGTCGAAAATTCGTTAGTTGAGCGCGCGCAACTTCCATTTCCCGAAATAGCCGGCTTTACCGTTTAATTTCCGACAGCTGCGGTCATCGAACATAAAATTGTGGTAAAAATAAAATGAATAGAAATAAATACAATAAACACGAAGATGTGCGCGTTCGAGCGAAAAGTGGCACATTTCCGAGCGAGGGAGGCAAATGAAGCGCGACGCGGAGCGGCGCGCTTCATTTTCCCGAGATCGGAATGTGCCACTTTGAGCTCGAATGCGCGCACTCGGTTTAAAGCTCGATTCACAATAATTTAAGCCAATAGATTAGACAAAAAATCAGTTGAATAATTTTAATCGTTCCCTCTCGCTCGCATTGACGTGATTGTCGTATCTTTTCGCTCCCTTCCACTCATTGCTATGGTTTTCGAACATAAAATTGTGGTAAAAATAAAAATGAATATAAATAAATTCAATAAACACGAGGATGTGCGCGTTCGAGCGAAAGTGGCACATTTCCGAGCGAGGGAGGCAAATGAAGCGCGACGCGGGGGGCGCGCTTCATTTTCCCGAGATCGGAATGTGCCACTTTGAGCTCGAATGCGCGCACTCGACTTTAAGCACGGTTCACAGTAATTTAAGCCAATACATTAGACAAAAAATCAGTTGAATAATTTTAATCGTTCCCTCTCGCTCGCATTGACGAGATTGTCGTATCTTTTCGCTCCCTTCCACTCATTGCTATGGTTTTCGAACATAAAATTGTGGTAAAAATAAAAATGAATATAAATAAATTCAATAAACACGAGGATGTGCGCGTTCGAGCGAAAAGTGGCACATTTCCGAGCGAGGGAGGCAAATGAAGCGCGACGCGGAGCGGCGCGCTTCATTTTCCCGAGATCGGAATGTGCCACTTTGAGCTCGAATGCGCGCACTCGGTTTTAAGCACGATTCACAATAATTAATTTACTTTCTTTGACGGCTAACTTCATACCGTCGAAACTTTGTTAGTAGTTCGCGTGCAACTTCCGTTGCCCGCTCTCGACGCGCCAAAAGAAGTATAACTTCAAAAATAACCTGAAAAAATACGCAAGCGTTTACGCACGTTCAAATTGGTAAATCGCAACGGTTCCGTGCCGGGCGCTGTTAAAACAATATGCAGAATGGCAGTATCTTTAAAAATAATAACACGTTTTTGCGGCTGCATTACGGAAAATTTTCATATATTTATAAGGGTGCATAAATTTGCCCGGTGTATGATTATGTAAAGCAAAAACAAGGGCGATAAACTAGCGCAATAAGAACTAAATGGACGTTTTCCGCACGCTTTTTATTTTCGAGCTAGCTGCCCGTTTTAGAAGAATCGATTATATGTGCATTATTCCTCTGTTATGATCTAATTTTTTCTTAACTAATACTAATTTATTTCTCTTCTATTTTCAGGTAAGTCATTAGAGTGGCGTCGGCGACGTCGCGTGCGGCCGTTCACTTCGACTGCGTCGCATTAATCAGGCCTTATCACAGGTTTATCTCCGTACAAATAATAAACAGCTCCACAGCTATGCGCCATGAATTTTCAGCAAAATGGGACGCTTTTGTGAAAAAGAGTAATACATTTATATCGTGTTGTAAATTGTATAATTCTGTTAAACATACCTAGTTTAGATATGAATGCCGTGACTTTTAATAGAGAGATTATTACAAGTTTATTGCTTGCTGTTTGGCCACTAACGTGCAGAAATTCTGATAAAATTGTTTGAAACGTAGGTAATTAAATTATTGCTTCATAAATCTATTATATTACGTTCGGGCTAATTGTAAAATATTAATGGGCGCAGGTAATTGCCGCCTGCGAGCAAAAATAACCCTCGCTAATGTGCGAATTCTGATCTGAGTACTTTATGCTCACAATTATTCTGCGTGCATTACGGTCGAGGGCTTAGTGGCACATTCATAATCGCACATAATAGTAAAAATAATTTTCATTTTATGATAAAATCGAAAGCTAATGGAAAACTGAGTCGTAATAATAACGTAAGTAGCGCAAACCTAAAAACATTAATTGAATTAGCTGAAATTTTTAATTAATTTTGTTTATATTTACATTACTTGATGATTACTAGATCAACAGTAATTTGCCAAAGCGGTACGACGAACTGTTTAAGCTTCCGTGTACTAGGTGGAGTAAAACTAACGTGAACCATTTTTTTTTTGTTAAAACGGGACGTTTGGTAATCGAGCTTAAAACCAAGTGTGCACATTCGAGCTCAAAGTGGCACATTTCCGATCTCGGGAAAATGAAGCGCGCCGCTCCGCGTCGCGCTTCATTTGCCTCCCTCGCTCGAAAATGTGCCACTTTTCGCTCGAATGCGCACATCCTCGTATTTATTTAATTTGGCTATCTATTCTTCGTTCTTTCAAATCATAAATCTAAATTTAATGTAATAAATATCGATTCTATGTTCAAAAAACGAATTTACTATACCAATGAGTGGAAGAGAGCGAAAAGATACGATAATCTCGTCGGTGCAAGCGAGAGAGACCGATTAAAATTATTCAACTGATTTTACGTCTACGTTATTGACATAAATTGTAAACGTATATTAATTTATCTGTCGTAGAAATGTTACACCGGTTTTAGTGAAATTATAAACCGCAGAGCTTTTCTTTCGGCTTTCATTTAATTTTTTCCCGATAAAAGCCAAAAATTAAAGTATCATTAAGGAATTTGCGAATTTGAATTTTCTAATTGGGGAAGGTGGCGGGTGTCATGGCGTCGCCGCAGTACAGACAACGTTGGGCCGTTTGAAAATTCACATACTAACAAATAGCACAAATAAAACACTTGGCCATCTTGGATATGGCGTAAATTCTACCCTAAATACTAGCATTTTATTCCGCAATAGTCAATGGAAGCTAAATAGACGAAATAATTAGAAAAAGCATATACAGAATTCGTACACGACATCCATCGAAGCCGGCCTAGGGTATCCCATGTAAAACAGCCACAAACAATCATTTACAATTTCCATATTAAATATCAAAGTTACCAATAACCTTTTATTATAAATCGAAGTGGCACTATTTAATGGCACTTTTAAAACATATTTTAGAACGTCTCGGTAATTTTATATTATTTAAATTAGCAAAAGTTGTATCACAATGTGGCACAAACACCTCACACATGACATTAATCACGCACTCGAATGGCGGCCGCGGGGAACAAAAGTGCAGCGGCCTATGCCAAAGCCCACTATGTTTAAGTAGAATTCGAATTAAATTCCCTATACCAGGGGTCGGCAACCTTTTTCGGACGGCGGGCCATTTTCAGAATATTTTTTTTTATGCGGGCCGCATATTCAAATGTAACTTAAATAGGGTTTTTATATAATATACGAGTATAAATATTATTAAAAATAAATATAAAAAAAATGTAATTTTTATTTACCTATAAATCGGTTATTTTTTTTGTTGCAATAAATAATTCAAACCAATTAACTGATAAATCTTAATGTATATAATCAAACTTATAAGAAATTAACGAATTTTTTTTAATACAGTCGAACCTCGATAAGTCGAAGTCGAAGGACAGCAAAAATAATTTGTCATATCAAAAACTCGAGCTACCAAAAGAACTTCAGTTAAACACTTCCGTATATACCTATATATCATTCATTTTTTATAGAAAATAACCAAAATTGATCTACAATCATTAACATTATTTATTTTTATTAAGACTCTACAAAATATAGTTATTTACATATTATTTACTGTTAAATTGAAAGTAATCTAAAATTGTCTTTTGCTTCATTGCTCCAAAATGTTACGTTTCTACAAATTTTTCCAATGATCTTACCGATAATAATATATCTGTAGGAACATCTTCTTGGGCACATAGAAATAGAGAAATAGTATCTATTGCATTGTAAATTTGAGTTGTTGAAGGGATGTTTACTGTAACATCTGTATCACTTTCATATTCACTTTCACTTTCACAGTTTTTCTTATTGTCTTCTAGCACTTTACTTATAATGCTTTCATCGCTAGGAATTTCAGCAACTTCCAAATCTTTATCAACGTTGACATTTGTCATTTGTATCTTCAGCAGCTACAATTAGGTCTCTGTTTTTTAAAATGGTCGATAAAGTGTTTGCGGGAATACCAAAATCTTTAGCTATATCCTTTTTTCTTTTGAGCCCACGTTCCACTTCTTTTATAAGATTAATTTTCTCCTTATGGTTAAACTTTTTAATTTTCGTTTACACTCCATGTTAATACGTAAATAATTTTAGAAAAAGTATTAAACTTTTTTAGATTTTCTGTTATACTCTGTTACAAACTATAAAGAACGTAAAACACATTTGTTAGTCTTCGTAGTCGACGAATAACTAGCAAATTGAAAACTAAAATGCAAAAATAGTTTCTTTTTTTGTAAAATAAACGGTAAAACCATCTCAAAAATTTATAACTGTTCATAAGGCATTTAAACATAAATTAGTTTTTAAATCCAATTGAAGTGCCCCCGTCAAAACATTTTTGTAGTATAAACCTTTTATTCGTAGTTAACAATAGAGCTTTTAAAGCATCAATAACACCAAACCAAGCCGTCGTTAATCCTCTTTCAGGTAGATAAATTTTTAGAAAAGTTGTAAAATTTAACTTCGATTCATCGACCTATTTACTAATGGAAACTTGAATTTAATGAATTGTAAAACGCTTTGACTAATTAAATAATTCGATTTATTAAATTTCGAGTTATTGATGTAATAATATTAACGTTGACAAAGGCAAGTTCGAGCTATCAAAAATTCGGCTTTTCGACGTTCGACTTATGGAAATTCGATTGTACGACCTTTTAAACTGAGATGCCAATACTTTTTACTTTCATCAGAAATTCATCTAAATTAAAAAAATTAACTTGTTAATATTTAATGTAGCTTAACTTAATAAATACGAAGATGTGCGCATTCGAGCGAAAAGTGGCACATTTCGAGCGAGGGAGGCAAATGAAGCGCGACGCGGAGCGGCGCGCTTCATTTTCCCGAGATCGGAAATGTGCCACTTTGAGCTCGAATGTGCACACTCGATTTTAAGCACGATCCACAATAACTAATTTATTTTTGCCTTAATGGTTGTTAATTTCTGAATTTCTGGTTTTTGGTTTTTATAAAAATCAAACGTCATTATATAATAATTTTGAAAACAAAAAGAAATCGAACTAGAAAATCGAGACACTTCCATTTAAATTTTTTCTAAGGGCGCTAATCAAACCTCCTTTAATGGGCGTTTCAACTCATAAAAGTCGAAGACGAAATTAATTTTAAAAGCCAAATTATCTCATCATTAACGTTTAAAATCAGTGTTTCACTTTCGAATTTCCTTTAATTACTTTATCTCGCGAGGCGGATCGACCGACCCGTTCGTTGTTCGGATTTCGCTTATCTAAACGTCATTTATAACAATTTAACGAAGGCGCAACAAACAGAAAGCGACCGAATTTAAAACGGTTCATTAAAATTAACACGGAATAAAAAAAATACGCAATTAGTTTAAAACCTTCTGGGAAATTATTCTTAGGCGCGCCACTGACGAATTTAAGCGCCCCTAATTAATAAAACGATGCGAGATCTCAAAAACGAAACTTCGCATTCAAAAAGGAAGAAATAAACGGGCCCACCGAAAAATACAATTTAATCGGTTCAACTCGTAAAAAATTAATCTCGCTTCTACGAATTAGTCGAGTTTCTATAAAAATTCAAAAAGAGGATTTTGGGCGTAAGTTGTACAAATTGAGTTAATTACTTCGAGGTGTTGGTGGGTAGAAGATGAAGAAATGTGGGCAACCATAAGACGAAGGTTCATAAATACCTACGACTCTTCATGCCTAATTTACATAATAACTCTATTTTACAGAATGTCAGATCTTACATTAGAAGTTTCCAAAACAATTCTATAAATCGTGTAATTTGTAATTAACTCAGCGTGAATCTGTGACTGAACACGATAATTATGATAGAAACGCCAGGTTATTGTGCACATCACACACACCACCTTATCCTACGTTAAGAACCAGTGCTTCTCAAACAGTTTTAATCATAATATTTTTATAGTATCCTTTTCGGGTTTGCCTTGAGCGACTGAAAATGAAAAGCGGCGCCAACAAACAAAAACAGGCATTTACCTTTATTTTCTTAAATAATTTAGGGGGTGGGGGGTTAAAGTCTTATCTCACAGCTAAAAATTTAAGTTTTGAATAAATAAAACACGTTACTGGTCTTATAAATGAAAAAAAGCGATGTAAAGACAAAATTATATATCGAATCGTAGAGAAAAACGGTTACATTTTCGTCCCTCGGTTTGCAAAAAAATTAATACGGCGTCGCATACTTTTTTTTACCCTATCTTATGTTTGAAAGTTTGAATTTTTTGATTATGCAAAGAAAATATAGGGACGCCGATTCAGAAAAGCAGATACGACGCTTCGAATTCGAAAAAGTCCATTTTATGCTAGAAAAGTAATCGTTTATTTAATTTTGTTTTTGTGGAAATTTTCACGGGGTTTTCTAATGTTTTTTTGGCATTTTTCAATGCTCAAATTGAAGCTTTATGATCTGTATATTAATTTTAAAAATATTTCCCAGCGGTTCTTTAAATGTTAGTTCTAAATGCAATTTTTCGTTAAAACAAAGATGCAAAACTATAAAGAGCATTTTTTTTTAAATTTTACGGAATACAATTATATATTTGACATGTAAAAATTAATAAGTTAGGAATAAACAAAATGGCATATAATGTTTATTGTATTTATGTTGCCGAACTGGTTGAGAATCACTGTAATAAAGCCCCAAGAACATTTTTGATGGTACGACACTTTCTATGTAATTATCTCTATCTGCATTGTTATTTATTTCTTTTTAACCTTAATAAACAATCAATTAAATTACTAACATCGAATTTTATCACATTTTTAAGGTTTTATAATTTTTTTTTAGAATGCAACATGCGTAAATACAGACACTTTTATAGTAATTACAAAAAAATATTAATCAACCATAAAGGTGTTGCACTTTATCAATAAAAAAATTACACGGGAAAAATAGGTTTTTCCTGTGTATTTTTTTTTTATTATTCCTTTTTAATTACGCCACGCTTTTACCATTATGTGCTACAAACGTACAGTAGTATTTCGACGTTAATTTCGAAAATAGAGTAATGAATTATGAGTTTTTGAATTATTCAAACGAACAAAGCTTTTACATTTGCTATTGATTGGCAAACATTACGCTAACTCATTTTCTATGTAAAAACGTCCAACGGTTTACCTGTTCCATCGATGAAATAATCTCCCCCGAAATATAACACGAAATCTTCGTATTATACTTTTAAACTAGGTTCGCATTAATTTTTGACGTTAAAGTAAAAGACCGTTGGCATAATAAGAAATCCGCGTGAAATCTTTTTAATTATTGCTTTAGGAAAAATCGCACTTCGTTTTTCACCCAAAAAAATTGTTTCTTTCCATGAATCACATATTTTGTTTTAATTTACGCTATTTGCGGATTAGTAGAAAACAACTTATTTTTGGATAATAAATTTAAGTTTTTGTTTAAAGATTTAATATATAGCAAATTCTGGGGTATTATTAAAGCGAGATGTGCATAGCACCGCTCTCCATCATTCGTATCATGCTAAGTGGTCAGCGGCACATCACATATTGAATTATTTATCGCTTGCATTTTCAAAAAAATATTTTGCATTTTCTTAGCGATTTAATATTTACATTTAATATGTAATTTGCAAGATCAAGATAATAGAGAACTGAAGTAGAATCAACTCAATCTTTATAACTAGTTTTTCAACTAACGCAATGGCATAGATTTTTAACTATACTATACAAAAACGATGTATCTATATTGCGATCCATAGTATTTTAGTAATTAATTATTAAAAGTAAAAAATATGAGAAAAAAACAGTTCTTTGAACATACAATTAAGGTAACTAACTAACGCCTTGTTAAAAAATTATGTTATTATTCATGGACGTGTAAAAATAAATTGTCCACATTCGGAATTTAGTTTGATTACACTCCATTGCGTATTTTTCGAGATCTGAGCCTTTAAAGTGAGGCGACAACACTTTTTACTTCGCTCCCAGTTTAATATTTCGATTGCCCACCAAAATTCTGCAAGTAATTAAAAATGTTTGATCGAAACTGAAGATGCGACCAGCCTTCGAAGTCGTAAACAACGGGAAAGCTTTTAAAGACAAACCTAAATGGTTTTCACTTGAGGCTGAGTAAAGGCAAATATAATGGGAAAATTAAAAAAAAAACTGTTTACAATTGCATTCATACGCGTACAAATGCATCCAATAGCGCGTTGATTATTTACATAAGCTAATAGAAAGGCATCGAAACGTGACATTTATATTTACGTTGAAAAGTGTGCTCAGCTGGTCACACATGTTGTAGAACAACAAAAGACGTCCCCCTAATTACGAATTTTATGGCCTTTCCTTCTTAAACCGAAAAGAAAACGCTCGTAATTTGAATGCAAACTATAAACCGTTCGGCGCTCAGACAAATTAAAAATAATCGAGCGCAATTTTACCGAAAACGAAATTAACGAATATTTCATACTTTCAACGGGCCGAAAGCCTTTTTACGATATGATGCATGGGCCCGCCGGCACGACGTTCCTTGCAGGCATTAATGAGAAAATAATGAATACGCTGTTAATCTAACTTGCACGTGTTGGGGAAACGAGCTTGCAGGATATGAGAACACTTTTTGTAATGCCGTATTGTACCCTAAGCTTAAAAGAGCAATAAAACAAAATTTAACCAACGCGTAAATGATTTACCGTTCGAAATAGCGCCCTAAGTGTTTTTTAACAAACAGATCTCGGCACTGAAAGATGAGAAATTTTCAATCTTATGTTTTTTTGGGAATTTTCTGTTATAAACAATTAAAATTTAAGCTTTACTCATAAAAACGATCGTAGGGCCTTCATTTTGGATATGATCGCTAAAAACGACCCGGATTCGGAATCCTAAGACTTTTCCCCATAAGATGCGTGCAAAATGGGCATAGGACGCAATGTTAATTTTTCGAGTAATTAAGTGTTGAACTTTTAGGTTCAATTTTTTAAGACAAAAGTTTACGGTAAAAAAATTGTAGTGCTGTTATTTGTAGATGGATCTTTAAAAACTAGACAAATTCGGATTTGCCAGACTATTTGACTTCGGATAAGTCCAAAAAACCATAGACGTTCTATTTGAAATTCTTGAGAAAAACAGGTTCGAAGACTCTGACTTATAATTAATTTTTTCAAAATTTTCCCTTTGAAAAATCGTAGCTCGGTTATTTGTGAACGGATCTTTCAAAACGTTTTAGACTCTGAGAGTCCGTTTATCGTAGCGTAAGATCAGCCAAAAAAAATTGGGAGGGCCAATGTTAAATCTGGGAGAAAAACGCGTTGGAAACTTTCAAAATGTAAATACTGGTAAAATTTTTAATTTTCAAAATGTTGTAATTCTGGCGTCTTTGCGAAATTTATCAAATCCTGTCATTTCTGCACGTTTACAACCCTAACATGTTGGAATTCGGTCCTAACCTAAAATTCCTAAAATCGCCAAAAAGTGAGAAAAAAACATGGATTAACCCCTTTGCTCGAATTGAGAAAAAACATTTTTATGTAATGGATTTGCTTTAAATTTTTACTGGACGTTCCTATGGACTCCAAACCGATATATCTGAAGCTATTCTTCCCTGTTCTCTCTTCAACCCCCAAATGTTTTGCGAAAATTAAATCAATCGAAATAATACACTTTGACTCACAAAAACGATCGTAGCGCCCTCATTATGGATCCAATCATTAAAAACGACCCGGATTCGGACTTCTGAGACTTTCCCCCATAGGATACGTGTTAAATCGGCATAGGGCGCAATCTTAATTTTTCGAGTAATTAAGGGTTGAAGTTTTAGATTCATTTTTACGTTTAAAAAATTGTAGGTCCGTTATTTGTGGACAGATCTTTAAATATTCTACAGAATCAGATTCGCCAGATTTCGTCTTCGGATAGACCCAAAAAATCCATAGGCGTGCTATATGAAATTCTCGAAAAAAAAACGGGTTGGAAGAGTTCGACTTGTAACATTAATTTATTCTATATTTCCACTTTGATAAATCGTAGCTCGGTTATTTGTGAACGGATCTTTAAAAGCAAAAAAAAAAAAAAAATGTTATCTCTTGTACAATAAAAATATACTTATGCTATATCTAAATAAGCAAGAAGTTTTATTTCTGAGGGAGACGCAGTCACGTAAAGTTTGGAAACCGCTGAACTAAATCAAAATTGAAAAATGTTCGGATAAAGTTCTCGCTTTTGAAAAGAATTTCTCGAATTAATGGGGATCGCTTGTAAACTTTACTCGCTTTGTTGCAAAGGACGGAAGAAAAAAACGAGAATTCTTTGAATAAAATCTAAAATTAAAATAATTTTAAAAATGCTGAACTTTGGTGCTTTTGAAAAGCGGCAGGTACCCGAAGAACTAAGCATCGGCATTCAAGACGACTAATTAAGAAATTCTTTTAGAGTAAATTTTTGTACGAAACGTATAAAGGCGATTTTCTTCGCCGAGAAATTTCATAAAAGGATGAGAAAATATTTTATTCAGACAAAGGCAAACTACTCCTAAACGAAGCTTTCCGTTTAATAAATTTAAAAGCCGCAAAAACGTCCCCCCTCTAATTTAAACTTTGGTCACTTAGCCGCGCGACGACGTAAAATATTTTATTTAGAGGATTCTTCGAAAAAGACCGGGTCTATTTTGGAATCTTCAAAATAAACTACAAAACGCTATTTCCGTTGTTAAATGCCTCTCTAAAAGAGTAACTTAATACCACTTTGTACACTTCTTTGAGCAATCGTAAAATTAATTTAATACTACTCCCCATATCCAAAATAAACAATTATTTCTAAACAAAGTCAAAATAGCTCGGTGATTTTGTGGAAAGTCAGAAAGAAGCTATCTTCGACCGAGAAAAGTAGATTAATCTGAAAGACCGACACATTTTGATGTTATTTTTATATTCGTTAGATGTTTAGTTTTAACATCTAAATTAATGTTTCTCGGCTAATTTAAGTTCGGACGACAAAGATGTTTATATCGCACGAAGCCTTTCTTGGGCCTTCATTAATTTTAAATTAATTAGTTTTAGTTTCAAAGTCGGTAGTAGTTCTGTTATGATATTTTAATTAACCGAAAGGTGGGCTCCAGAAATTACGGCCAATCTTGTTTTATGACGCTAAGTATCTTTAACGGCCCGACGATCGTAAATTAATTAATTGCTACACAACAAAGAAGTACGCGTCTAAGGGCTTCATAAATTCTTGGCCATTGTTGGGGGGTTGTTGTATTTTCTTTTTTGTGAGAACGGTTAATTGGAATCGTTAAAATTGTCTACGATAATTCAAAATATTACGATTACATTCAAAGGGAGTAGCGTTTTGAACTTCAAGGGGTTGTTTGTTGACAAATATTATCGTCATAAAAAATTGTGGACACAAGTGTGCGCTTAAATTAAATCCTTTTTCGATTGGCGAAAACCGCTTTTAAATCGGATTGTTCGTTTTCGAGTTGTCAACAATTTGTTTGACCAACCTGCAATGTCTAAGCGTTTTGAGTATTTTATACAAAAAGATAAACATAATTTTGCGAAGGCGAGTAGATTATAATAAATTAAATCTCCTTTCACACGATTTAAATATAATAATCTTAGGTATTATTCCTTAGTTTTATTTAAAAGTCCTAGCGCAAAATAAAGTAGCAAGCTTTTGGGGTGTATTAGTTGAGCTGTTGTAACACATAGAAAAAGATTGTTTATAAAAAATCGCCGAGACACCTATTTGCTTAATTTTAATCATTTTTCGATTGGCGAGAACCGTATTTTAATTGGATTGTTTGATTTCTAATTATAAACAATTTGTTCCTTAAACCTGTTATTTTCTTAAGATTTTGGATTCAATGCTTTCCCTGTTTGTTTCGGGGTAGTTAGAATTTTTTAATTATTTTTTTGGGTTATTGCAAACCACAATAAATAACTTGCATGATTTAGTTTTCTCAAATTTGCGATTTTAAAAAATTCTGATTTTTATAATAACCGAAATTATAAGTCTTGCATTTTCAACTGAATCAATGCCTTTTCTGCTTTTTTAGGGGTAGTTAGAATTTTGAATTTATTTTTCTAGGTTATTGCAAATTTCAATAAACGACTGCCATGCATTAGTTTTCTCGAATTTGCGATTTTCAAAAATTATGTTTTTTTATCTTAAGTGAAATTAAAAGTCTTACATTTTAAACTGAATCTATCCCTTCCCTGTTTGTTTGGGGGCAGTTGGAATTTTTTATTTATTTTTTTGATTTATTATAAACTCCAATAAACAATGTTAATGCATTAGTTTACTCAAATTTGCAATTTTGAAAAATTGGGTTTTTTATCATAAACGAAATTAAGTCTTGCATTTTCAACTGAATCAAAACCTTCCCTGCTTTTTTAGGGGTAGTTAGAATTTTTTAATTATTTTTATGGGTTATTAAAAAGTTCAATAAAGGACTGCCATGCATTAGTTTTCTCAAATTTGCAATTTTGAAAAATTGTATTTTTGATCATAAACGAAATTAAAAGTCTTGCATATTCAACTGAATCAATTTCTTCCCTGCTTTTTTAGGGGTAGTTAGAATTTTTTATTTATTTTTCTGGTTCATTTTAAACTCTAATAAATAACTTCCATGTATTAGATTTTGCGAATTCAAAAAATTAAATATTTTAGTACAAGTAAAACAAACGTCGTACATTTTGAATTGAATTAATGACTGCTCTGCCGTTTTAAGGGTAGCTAGAATTTTTTATTTATTTTTCTGAGTTATAGTAAACTCCAATAAACAACAGCTATGCATTAGTTTTCGTGAATTTGGGATTTTAAAAAATTTTGTTTTTTATCGTAAGCGAAATTAAAAATCTTACATTTTTAACTGAATCAATGCATTACCTGTTTGTTTAGGGGCAGTTAGAATGTTTTTATTATTTTTCTGGGTTATTATAAAATTCAATAAAGAACTGGCATGCATTAGTTTTGTCAAATTTGCAATTTTAAAAAATTTTAGTTTTTATAATAACCCAAAATAAAAGTCTTGCATTTTCAACTGAACCAATGCCTTCCCTGCTTTTTTAGGGGTAGTTAAATTTTTTTATTTATTTTTCCGGTTTATTTTAAACTCTAATAAATAACTTCCATGTATTAGAATCTGTGAATTCAAAAAATTAAATATTTTAGCACAAGTAAAATCAAACGTTGTACATTTTGAATCGAATTAATGGCTACTCTGCTGTTTTAAGGGTAGCTAGAATTTTTTAATTATTTTTTTGGGTTATATCAAATTTTAGTAAATAATTTCCATTTAATAATTTCCCCAAATTAACGATTTCAAAAATTGTGTTTTATAACATAGCTAAAATCAGAAATCCAACAGTTTTAGTTGATTTAATGCTTGCCCTGCTTCTTTAGGGGTAGTTTGAATTTTTTAATTATTTTTCCTGTTTATTTTAAACTTTAATAAATAACTTCCATGTATTAGAATTTGCGAATTCCAAAAATTTTATATTTTAGCACAAGTAAAATCAAACGTCGTACATTTTGAATTGAATTAATGGCCACCCTGCTGTTTTAAGGGTAGCAAGAATTTTTTAATTATTTTTCTGGGTTATATTAAACTCTAATAAATAACTTCCATTTAATAATTTCCTCACATTTACGATTTTCAAAATCAGAAATCCAACAGTTTTAGTTGATTTAATGCTTGCCCTGCATTTTTAGGGGTAGTTAGAATTTTTTAATTATTTTTCTAGTTTATGGCAAACTATAATACATAACTCCCGTGCAATAGTGTCCGCAAATTTGCGATTTTAAGAAATTGCTTTTTGTAACAGGCAAAATCAAAAATCATATGTAATTATATTATTCGTATTAATTATTTGACCTACGGCAAAAAATACAAAAATATTAGTTTTAAAAAATCGCCGACACACCTATTTGCTTAAATTTAATCCCTTTTCGATTAGTGAAAACCGCATTTTAATCAAATCATTAATTTTCGCGAAATTAACAATTCAACCCCTCAATCTGTAAATTCCTCTTAAATCTATGAATTCTGATTAAAATTTCAGGCAACATTAAAAGCTTCAAGCTTCACAAAAATCGAACAACCCCAACAGCTCCCGAAACATCCCTTTTATACGGCAATAAAATTTTTCAAGCGCTCCCAGCGAAAAGCAAACATTTTCCGCCACAAAAAAAAAGGCGCTCTCTTAAGCGGTGTTAACACGAATAGTTTGGGACCGTTCAAGATCAGAGATAACTCTGATTAAATTGTTTTCTTAGGTATTCATAGAATTTTACGAAATATTTTGTTGTTAAAGGACCAGGACACGCACATATAATAAAAATTCTTCTCGGGGAAGTGTCGGAAGAAATTCTGTAATATAAAACCGGCTAAAATATTTATAAACGTCTCGAGAGCATAATGAAAGCCTCGGGCAAATACCTGAGCGCAGCCGTTGCCATTCGATAAAAATAAATTAAAAGTCACCCCCCGAAAGCTTGCACACTGTAGCAGAACCTTTACTTCTTGCAGCTTATTTTATTTCGCGCCAACGCGACCCATTCGGAGGGCCCCCTTTAACGCTAGAACCGCGGAATCGGTCATTTTGACCGTTTCGCAATTGTATCGTCAATTGTTACTTTTTATTTAGTTGAACATATTTTTGCCATATTACATGACTTTTCCTAATTTTAGTTGATAATTACTGTTTTTAATTGTTTTTCTTTTTAAATTGGATTTTTTTCTTCTTTAATACGAGACATATACTTTTTTCTGTATGCTTTATTACATAGAAAGAAAAAATAACAAAAACTTAATAAAAGTAGACCTTTTTGATCAAATGTCCAAATAATATTTATCAAAATTGGTTCAGTGGTTTAGGCGTGAAAAGGTAACAGACAGACGGACAGACAGACAGACAGAGTTACTTTCGCTTTTATAATATTAGTTTGGATAATTAAATTTTTTTAGAAAATAAATTAAGTATTCGTGCTTAAAGTGGTGTGTGCACATTCGAGCTCAAAGTGGCACATTCCGATCTCGGGAAAATGAAGCGCGCCGCTCCGCGTCGCGCTTCATTTGCCTCCCTCGCTCGGAAATGTGCCACTTTTCGCTCGAAAGCGCACATCCTCGTATTTATTGATTTGCCTTAATTAACATTTTCACTTTCAAATCAAAAAATTAAAAGTAAATATGAATTTAATGTTCAAGAAACGTATTTACCATAGTCATGAGTGAAAGTGAGCGAAAAGATACGAAAATTTGATAGGTGCGAGTGAGAGAAAACGATTAAATTATTTATTTAGTTTTTTTGAATAAGTTATTAGCCTAATTTTGTGAACGGTGCTTAAAATTGAGTGTGCACATTCGAGCTCAAAGTGGCACATTCCGATCTCGGGAAAATGAAGCGCGCCGCTCCGCGTCGCGCTTCATTTGCCTCCCTCGCTCGGAAATGTGCCACTTTTCGCTCGAATGCGCACATCCTCGTATTTGTTGCTTTGCCGTAATAAATCTTTTCACTTTCAAATCAAAAAATTAAATTTAGTTTGGTAAATATGGATTTTATGTTCAAAAAATGTATTTACCATAGCAATAAGTGGAAGTGAGCGAAAAGATACGATAATTATGTAGGCGCAAGTGAGAGAAAACGATTAAATTAATTTTTTGTCTAATTTTTTGGCCTAAATTTTGTAAATCATGTTAACAACCGAGTGCGCACATTCGAGCTCAAAGTGGCACATTCCGATCTCGGGAAAATGAAGCGCGCCGCTCCGCGTCGCGCTTCATTTGCCTCCCTCGCTCGGAAATGTGCCACTTTTCGCTCGAATGCGCACATCTTCGATTTTATTAGATTTTTACAGGAATCTTTTTTTTTCAAATAAAACAAATAAATTTCAATCAATTTTCATTTTATGTTCGGCGAAAGTTATGGCATTTATTGTTTTTAAAAACTGTTCAAAAGCATTAAATGTGTTGCGATAAATATTTAATTGTTAAAAGACCAATTTTTATTAAATGACCGGTAACCGCGCTTTTAGTAAGTTCAAAATTGCCGCGGTTCTAGTGTTAAAACGGCCATTCTCTCGTTTGATCATCGAAAACGCGCTTTTCTGAAATATTCAGTCCAACGAGCCGTTCGGGCCCGATTAAATTTTTGAACTGATGCCTTAAATGTGGGCCATTCACATCTGTGAGGTCTTCGACGATTACAGCCCCGAAGGAAATGTAAAACATATGAGTTTTGGTTAGGACTAAAAGCGACACGTTTCACAGATGTGTAAAACGCATTTTTGAGCGTGTCGCCGTTTGTTTAGGCTAAAACACATGTAAATGGGACGGGCTTACAGATTCTTTTTCGGAAATACGACATACCTACGGGTTTACCTACGACGTTCGTCATAATTTAGCGCGATAAATCAATGGGAAAAAAAAGAGCTTAGACTAAACTTGTGATGGTTTTTACGTGGTTTCCGAACGCACGGAACCTGACTGAAATTAAACACTCGATGGCTGACTCATTAAATTAAGAAATTTCTCCCATATTCGATGTGGAAGTTTCAAATTGTATTTTGAGATATTGTTCCTCCGGTTAATTTATTCTCGACGCGACGCGAAAGCTCGAAAATGTTTTTTTGGAGGTATTCGATATTTATTCGATGTCCGTTTGTATCATTTAAAGTGGGAAAAGGTACAGTCGGTTGCATTGATTTAGGTACGGCGAACGATCCGAAAAACAAGTCTTTTAGAAATCACTTGAAAATAGGGATATGTCAGATTTTTTTAGATGATTATAAATCAAAGACTTGTACATACAGTCAAACCTCGATAAGTCGAATAATTATAATAAATAAAGGCGTGTACAAATCTCTTCGGATTTAATATAGTTATTTTCGATTCAGTAGGAAAATTGGCGATTTAAATAAAAATATAATCGGAAATGCAAAAAAAGAAAATCTTTAAAAAATCCTACCTTATTCTTTTTAACTCATAATAATTATTTTAACTGTTAATAATTAAGGACGTTTTCATTAAAGTAAAAGCAACAAAAGCACTCGACAACGAACAAAGTCATACTAAATTTTGCATATGAGTCGACGCAATCATTTTATTTTGAAAAGACCCAAGGATATGTTTCGAATTTCTTATCTCTTATCGACAATTTGATATAAGGTGAGAAATCCAATTACCCGATCGCTTTTTAATCGTGTTGAATAAAATAAAGTTATAAAAATACAGTCCAACCTCGATAAGTCGAAAGGAAACTAAAAATATTCGAGTTATCAAAAATTCGGCTCGTCGAGGTTCGACTTATGGAAGTTCGACTGTAATTATGATTGAAAAAACACTACGAAGAAATATTAACAAAGAATAAAAAAATATTCTCAACAAGAAAGTGGATTTGGCACAGCCGACTATTTTCTTCAAAATTTTTGAAATAAAAATACTCCATTTTTTAATAAAAAAAAGCAAATACAAATGCTTTTTGAAATTATTTAAGTTGTCGTAAGCTACATGTTCAATTTTTAAAGTATTCTTCAAAATTTTGTGTAAAATTTGCAGAAACGTTTCTGCCCTCTTGCATTGTAATAAGTTTTAGGGCCATTGCGCCGCCTTTAATAAAAATAATTCAATTTATTTTCAAAATTATCTTGACCGGCTTTAATGCGCCAGATAAAATACACTTTCACGTAGAGAATAATTTTTTGGTTCTTTGTTAATATTGTTTCTTAGCGTTTTTACAATCATAATTATGTATGCCTATTTGTCAGCACGTAAAAAAAATTGAGTTTTTAACTGATCTCTACAGGACTTGCTTTTGATCATTCATTGTACCATAATCCATGCAACTAACTGTACATAAAATATAGTATTCTGCGCAAATGAATATTAAAAAAATGTTAACTCATAAATATAATTTTTTTTTCTAAACAGAAGCATTAATTTTAGATTTTTTCTTTCCTTGGTGTCTTCTTTACGAGAAATCAATTTTTTTTATTTTTAAACGTAAGCCTGTGACCGAATTAGCATACGACATCTGTGCCCATGTTTTATTCAATGGACTTTTTTTTCAAATCTTATGCCGCCAGCAGCATTTTACAATATAATTTATGTGCTCACATTTTGATAATTAATACAACATAATTAAACACAACGAACCATTAAAATGAAAAAAAAAAACATTATTAAATCAGACTCACCGTTAGATGATTTCAAAATTGCCGATTTAGAAATGTCTCCTCTTCGATTTCACTGATTGTTCAGGGCAAAGTCAGGACCGCACTCCCGGCAACTTTTTCGCAAAAAAATTACGTTGGTCACACACACTATTTTAAAAAAAATTAAAACCCGACATTTAAAACGCCCGATAATTCTATTTAAGGGAGGCACTTTGGTGCCTGTACTGGGAGGGTAAAAAACGGTTTAAAACTACGAACTTTTCTAATCGAAATCGCGCACTTTCGACGACAAATTAAAGTTTTTCTAGGCCCGATAACCGCGTTAAAACGATAAGCAATAAGGGCCTCGATTGTCCGGTAAAAAGTAGCTAGCTTTTCCCCAGGATAATAATAGAATCTGTAAATCAAAAAAACAAAATTAATTCAACTAATAATACAAGACTTCTACAAAAAATTAATAATTAAAAAGTAAAACAGTGATTTCCGGGGACTTCCTGGGGAGTCAATTTTTGGTTCCTGGTTGAAATACGGTTTTGTAACTTTTAATTTAAAAAGTTTCGAAAATTTTAAATTAATTAAATATTGTGAATTGTTCTTAATGCCGAGTGCGCACATTTGAGCGAAAAGTGGCACATTCCGATCTCGGGAAAATGAAGCGCGCCGCTCCGCGTCGCGCTTCATTTGCTTCCCTCGCTCGGAAATGTGCCACTTTTCGCTCAAATGCGCACATCTTCGTATTTATTGAATTTATTTATATTAATCTTTTCTCTTTTAAATCAAACAATTGAATATATTGTTGTTTTACATTCGAAAACAGCTATAGCGTTTATTATTTTTTAATAAAATTTTTAAAAGCACGAAACCATAGATTTTGTGATACCTGCGTAAATACGGGCCTGTAATTTTTGATTAATATTTTTATAAAGTCAATTATTTATTGTGAACCATGCTTAAAACCGAGTGCACACATTCGAGCTCAAAGTGGCACATTCCGATCTCGGAAGCGCGCCGCTTCGCGTCGCGCTTCATTTGCCTCCCTCGCTCGGAAATGTGCCACTTTTCGCTCGAATGTGCGCATCATCGTACTCAACTCGCAATTACTTTGGAAATGCCCTATGTATCTATTTAGATTGGGTTGCAATGGGGCATGCCCCATAAGAAAATCCCCGTTAAGACCCAATATAACCTCAACCTGGAAATTGCAATGTGAAAATCAATAAAGTAGCACGCCTAGAATCTATGTGAGAACTTATTGGGATAACCTCACATATACGTTAATTATAATTTTCATTTTAATAGTTCGCAATTTTTTTTTAATTGCTGATTGTACTGAATATATGTATAAGTGTACTAAATAACAATAATGATAGAGTAAATACAGTCGAACCTCTATAAGTGGAACCTCGATAAGCCGAATTTTTGATAACTCGAACCTGTTTTCCTATGACTTGCCCATTTCAACTTTAATATTTTCATATTGATATCTCGAATTTTTGATAACTCGAATTATTTTTCGTTTTCTTCAACCTCGACTTATTGAGGTTCGACTGTAGATGTGATTATCTATTTACGTTCAAAATTTGAAGACGATTGACTGCTTTAAACTGCAGACATTTTTAATAATTTTAAATTCAATAATTAATCCAGTCATACATAAGAAGCAATTAAAAGTATAAATTCTATTAGGCACCTGTACTAGTTTTTTTTAATTTTTAATAAAAAAACCCTTGCGAATAAATTATTTGAAAATTCTTTATGAATTTAAGATTTTTTTAGTGGAACCAAGCATAACCAAATCAGTTCGAAGTCGTCCACAATATTAGGTTATGTATGTATCGACCTCTATTAATAACGTACCCAAATAAAACGACGTACAGTATTACATCTGCATGTTACGACCTCGGAGCCTTACGAACTTTCCCATTTTTATAATTTTCGCTCGACCCCGAACCCCAAAAAAATTAATTCTGCGTATTATGTGCGACAAGTATCTTTTCCAACGACTTATTCATAGCACTGTACCACCAAACCGATCTAAAACGATTGCAACGAAATAGTACGCATAAAATTCAGTTTGTTAGCTAAAGACATACATACATATGTAATATATGCATATAAAATGCGCCCATATAAATTCATTCCATGTGAAAGGAGAACCATACGAACAAAAATAACAGGTAGAATAAAAATTCGAAATTATCATAGTTTTGTTGGAGGTAGCTTTTAGCGAATTTATGTTTACTGAAGGCGGAACCTTAGAAGTTTATGGTTATATCGGTAGCGCATAACTTTACTAAATTTGATGCCTCAATAATTTTCTAGCCAAGGGCTACCGAATTTTTTTTATAATAGTTTCCCAATGTAAACAATCCGAAATCCTCGTGGTTTGCTTCTGAAGTAGTTACTATGGGCATAATCTACATCTATTTCGGAGTCCTGCGATTCAACAACTTTAATGGGCATTTCGTTTGAAAAATCCACTTCTTCTTCCATTGCAAACTGACAAAAAAAAAACAATTTTCCAAAAATATCTTATGGCACCTAACAAGAAACCACTTCCATTGCTATTCGAAGTGCATCTCTTCGCAGCCCCATGTTTACAATTCCATCAAAGGAATTCTTAAGGGATCGTTATATTCTCTTTCGCACCCCTTACATTCGAGCCTAAAATAGTGGTATCAATTCATTGCCTCGCCAACAAAAAAATGCCGAACGCACAAGGCACTTCGAACAAAAAGCGGCGTGGTGTTAAAGAACGCGCATTCTTTTTAAAGCCCACGCCGCAGACTCGGCTGTGACAATTTTGACACCCGCAGAAGACGAGCCGCTTTTTTTGCTCGCCACCGGAAGCTGTTTCGGAAATGGGTCTTTAACAACCAACGACACTTCTTCGAAACAGTTTCATACTTCACCGGCGTAAATATATCTCTGCGTTTTAATGTGTTAACGAGTCGCGATGATGACGACTGTATACGGGAGAGATATATTACTTTGCAAATTATTTTCAAAACGTCTTAATTTAATGGTCTCGAAATGGATGTGTGACGAGTACTCAAACTCGTATTTCAAATGGATTTATGGCCATCCTGCTTGAATCTTCGTTAAAAGGTGTTTAAATTATTTGTTTAATGTTGTTAACTTGTCAATATAAGAATATTTTTAAATTATTTTATTATTTGCGTTTTTCTCACTGGATGTCCATTTACTTATTCACAGCACTGTATGTGAAAAACGATTTTTTGAACAATCACCGGGACACCTATTTATGTAATTAAATTTACTCCACTTTCGATTACTGGAAAGCATAGTTGCAAAAAACGCCTTATTTTTATAATGCAATGAAAGTTTCATTACTCATAATTTTTTTAATGAGCAATGAATTTTCTCTTCGTTATTAATTTTTTATTAATGAATTAAATTTCATTAATTTTTGAAAAAGTAATGTATTGTCCCTTAATACGCATTTTTTTTAATTACTAATGTATTGTTATCGCACGCGGTTTTTTTAGTTTACAAATTAGTTCAATTTAACACGAGATTTAAATAAAAATACATATCGATTTATCTTTCAACAGTTCACAAATTTTTTTTGTCCTTTCGGTAACGTTTGGCGAAAAATGATAATTGCGAAAAATTATAAAAATTCAATGAATGTGGGGTATGTGCACATTTGAGCGTAATTTGGCCGTAAAGCGAAGAGCCGTATAACGAATCAACTTTTTTGATACAAACCCATACAAATTCCAAATTCTAATTCTAATTTTTTAGAAAATGATATGGTTTTTAGTTCATACAGCATATTATTCTTTTAATTTTCTTTAAAATGTGTGCATAATTTTTTTTGGCCGTATAACGAGTCATTGCGGGCCGTAAATCGAAAAGTGCGGCCATATAGCTCAATGTTACGCCCAAATGCCTGAATTTTTCAATTTTGTCAACAGAGTATAGGAACCCCGTTGAAAAAATGAGATTTAGGACTTTAAAAAAAATAAACATGGTCGAAGTAAAGAAAAAACATTTTTACGTTTGATTGCTCTTTTAATTCAACATTTTCGAGGGAAGTTTATATTTTCTTTAAGCAAAATTATATTCTTTCTTAGATTTAAAATATTTTTTTGATGTTATACTTCTTTTGGGGCGTTCAAAGTGCAAAAAGGGCAACGGAAGTAGCGCGCGCAAAGCTGACGAATGTGCACATAAGTAAATTTATTTGAGCAAATCGCCCTTTTTTTGTAAAATCAAAATCGAATGTAAACAAATTCAATAAATACGAGGATGTGCGCATTCGAGCGAAAAGTGGCACATTTCCGAGCGAGGGAGGCAAATGAAGCGCGACGCGGAGCGGCGCGCTTTATTTTCCCGAGATCGGAATGTGCCACTTTGAGCTCGAATGTGCACACTCGACTTTAAGCACGATTCACAATAATTTTTGTGACAAAAAATTAGTAACTAATTTTTCGCATTCCCTCTCACTTGCACTTATCAGATTGTCGTATCTTTTTGCTCGCTTCCACTCATTGCTATGGTAAAAATATGTTTTTTGAACATATAATCGATATTTTATTATTTTTTTTGTTTTCAAGGACAGTTTAATACATAAAATTTTATAAACACGAGGATGTGCGCATTCGAGCGAAAAGTGGCACATTTCCGAGCGAGGGAGGCAAATGAAGCGCGACGCGGAGCGGCGCGCTTCATTTTCCCGAGATCGGAATGTGCCACTTTGAGCTCGAATGTGCACACTCGACTTTAAGCACGATTCACAATAATTTTGGTGACAAAAAATTAATAAATAATTTTTCGCATTCCCTCTCATTCGCACTTATCAGATTGTCGTATCTTTTCGCTCGCTTCCACTCATTGCTATGGTAAAAATATGTTTTTTGAACATATAATCGATATTTTATTATTTTTTTTGTTGTCGAGGACAGTTTAATCCATAAAATTTTATAAATGCGAAGATGTGCGCATTCGAGCGAAAAGTGGCACATTTCCGAGCGAGGGAGGCAAATGAAGCGCGACGCGGAGCGGCGCGCTTCATTTTCCCGAGATCGGAATGT
The DNA here is from genome assembly GCA_036325965.1 of Sinopyrophorus schimmeli. Taxonomy (NCBI): domain Eukaryota; kingdom Metazoa; phylum Arthropoda; class Insecta; order Coleoptera; family Elateridae; genus Sinopyrophorus; species Sinopyrophorus schimmeli. Next base: position 440,318 of record JARFIZ010000015.1, on the reverse strand, counting down.
GCCACTTTGAGCTCGAATGTGCACACTCGGTTTTAAGCTTGATTCACAATAATTAATTTACTTTCTTAGATGGCCGACTTCGCACTATGGAATTTTCGTTAGTGGTGCGCGCACAACTGCCTTTGCTTGCAAAAATTTTACATTCAACGCGCCGAAAGAAGTACAACTTCAAAAATAGTCACGTTATGAATGTATAAATCCTGACTCTTGTCAATAAAATACACCTCCACGCGCATTCAAAAGCATGTACCAGTGGTACTACACCTGTCCGTTGCAAAAACGCAAAAAATCGAAGCCAAAAATTAAATTTCAACTAAACAAACTTCAAAAGGCGAAGCAACCTAAGATTAATTGAAATCTCTCTTGGCCGTCAGTCAAAATTAATGACCCAAGAAGATGACCATTGATATGATGAGCTCATCTCTCAAAGAACCGATTGTGTTACACCATTTTTTACGTGCACTTGTGTACTTTTTTTTCGCTCGCCCCAAACACACGTGTTTTTACATTTTGTACCAGGACGGAAAGCGTCATCGAAGAAAATAAACCGTCTCGCAAAAACTTTGATGCGAAATACATTCGTCCTAATAGCAAAACCGCTTCTCTAAAAGTTGTAAGATAAACAATCTTAAAGTTTTATGTGAATTACAACAATTCGTTGGGGCTTGTCTCCGATGAAACTAAAATAAAAATTTTTCGGTCGATCGGAAAAAGGAAAAGTTTTCCCGCTGCAAACTTTCTTCATAAAATCGGATGGGAAAAAAAGCTTTTGTTGTAAATTTCGCGTTTCGCGTTTTCTTTTTTTTTGTTAGGGGGGTCTCGAGATCGCGTCTCCGATAATATTCAAATTGTAATTTTTTCGGGCGTAAATTTCACACATGTAAAATTTTTGTTTGAGCAATAAATTTCGAAATGAAAGCTCGCGACATCGATACAAGTAGATTTTATCCGAACGGCAAAGAGAAAAAATTGTGGGTTTCGTGTTACTTACGGCGTGACTTAAAAAGCGAGGGGGCCCGTAAAGTATTTTCCTCGAAAACGCATCGGAGCGAAATTAACGAACGCCTTTTATCAATCTGATTTATTTCGACGCTTGCAGCTTAAATTTGGAACTCCCACGGCAGAGTGAGAGTTCTTGAAAAAAAAAGAGTTCGTGAAGTCTGGTGTACGTCGGAGTGATGTCTGTAATTCGATGAACGGTTTATCTTATGAGGTCGCATAAATATTTCAAGGGTTTATCTTTATTACTAAAATGCAAAAGGATGTCGAGGCTCTTGTCTTTCACGCACATTTCCTTATCTTCGGCGAGGCATATTTTATTAAAGCACCACTAAATTAATCCCGCTTAATCTGCACATGCGATCGTTTTTTGCTCGTAAAAATTTCCCTTCCTAATTTAAAGCTCAGATAGATATCGAAAACGCCCACTGTCGCAATAAAAAGTACTGTCACCTCGCTTTGAAGGCTCGAATCTCGAAAAATACCCAATGGGTTTTAATCAAACCAATTTCACATTATGGAGAATTTATTTTTAGATGTCCATGCATAATTTAATAATTTTTCGTATTTTTTATATGGTCTTTTAAGAGCGCAATGATAATTTTTCGAGTAATTGAGGGTTGAAGTTTTGTAGCACAATAGTTTACGTTAGAAAATTCTAGCGCCGTTATTTGTGGACGGATCTTTAAAAACTATACAGATTCGGATTCGCCAGACTTTTTGACTTCGGATAGGCCCAAAAAACCATAGGGGTGCCATTTGAAATTCTCGAGAAAAACGGGTTCGAAGAGTAAGACTATTAATTATATTTTTCAAAATTTCCACTTTGAAAAATCGTAGCTCGGTTATTTGTGAACGGATCTTTAAAAACTTGTCGGATTCTGAAAGCCCGTTTATCGGAGCGTGAGACCGGCCAAAAAAATCAACAGGGCCCAATGTTAAGTCTGGGAGAAAAACGCGTTCGAAGCTTGAAAAAGGTAAATTTTGCAATTTTTTTTATTTTTCAAAAAGCTCTAACTCCGCTGGCTTTGCGAATTTCGGGAAATCCTTTCATTTCTGAACGTTTCCGGTCTCTATCCGTCGAAAACCGGTCCTAACTAAAACCCTCAAAATCGCCAAAAATGACCAAAATACATTGATTAACCCCTTGCGTATTTTTGAGGAAAAAAAATTTTAGGTAATTGGATTTGCTTTAAATTTTTACAGGACGTTCTTATGGACGCTAAACCGACATATCCGCAAGCCATTCTTCCCTGCTCCCCTTTCAACCCCCAAAATTTTCGAGAAAACTAAATGAAAAGAAAAATATACACTTTGACTCACAAAAAAAATCGTAGCGCCCTCATTTTCGATCCCATCATTACAAACGATTTGAATTCGGATTTCTGAGACTCTTTTCCATAAGATACGTGCAAAATTGACATAGGGTGCAATGTTAATTTTTCGAGTAATTAAGGGTTGAAGTTTTAGGTTTATTTTTTTGACACAAAATGTTACGTTAAAAAAATTGTAGCGCCGTCATTTGTCGGCCGATCTTTAAAAGCTATACAGATTCAGATTTGTCAGACTTTTTGGCTTCGTAGAGATCCAAAAAACCATAGGCGTGCCATTTGAAATTCCTGACAAAATCGGGTTCAAAAAGCGAGACTAGTAATTCATTTTTTCTAAATTTCCATTTTGAAAAATCATAGCCCGATTATTTGTGAACGGATCTTTAAACATTTTCAAATTGTGAAAGCCCGTTTATTGGAGCGTAAGACCAGCCAAAAAAATCAACAGAGCCCAATGTTAAGTCTGGAGAAAACGCGCTCGAAGCTTTCAAAATGTAAATTTTTCAAAAATTTTATTTTCAAAATGCTTTAACTCTGCCGGCTTTGCAAATCTCGGCAAATCCTTTCATTTCTGAACGTTTCCAGCCCCTACTGCGATGGCAAATGTGCAAATCTGTTGTAAGAATTACGAAAGTAACAGCTCAAATTAATTAGTTTGCCATATGTTCGTAAACGACCCGATTTGCACACGATGATCAATCACACGAGCTGGAAGTGTCGTAGAAATATTTCTGTTTTATGTTGTTTTAATAATTTTAAATTTATGGACTTTTTTTTCGTGTGTGTGCGGGGGAAAGTTTTAAAATACGAAACAGGAACAGCCGGCGCCAAGAATGTCATTCGCGTTCCTGTCTCTCAGACGAACTGCAAAACGAAAAGGGTTCTCCGAAATATCATTAAAATGATTGACACGAAACACATTAAACGATGCCTGCGATTGCATGTTACCGCTAAGGCCCACGTCAAATAATAATTATTCATACGAGTCAGGAATCCCTTACGAAGCAATTTGCTGGAAAAGTAAGCCCAAAAATCAAATATTCATTAAAAGCTTGTTTTTTTTTGCCTCCCCACCGTAAATCCGATCTTATCGCGCCCGGAAATTTAAAATTTTCTACATTTTCCAAGTTGCTATTTATAGGATCTATCTTAATAATATATCACGTGTTTATTTTTATGTTAGAAGCTCCGTGTCTCAATTTTTTCGTGCAGAAGATCGTGTTATTGTAAAAACAAAAAAAAAACGTTTTTCTCGAGACTTGTAAATTTTAATTACAATTATTTATAAAGGCAATTAATTATTGTGAATCGTGCTTAAAACCGAGTGTGCGCATTCGAGCTCAAAGTGGCACATTTCCGATCTCGGGAAAATGAAGCGCGCCGCTCCGCGTCGCGCTTCATTTGCCTCCCTCGCTCGGAAATGTGCCACTTTTCGCTCGAATGCGCACATCCTCGTATTTATTGATTTGCCTTAATTAATCTTTTCACTTTAAAATCAAAAAAATTAAATTTAGTTTAGTAAATATGGATTTTATGTTCAAAAAATGTATTTACCATAGCAATAAGTGGAAGTGAGCAAAAAGATACGATAATTTTGTAGGTGCGAGTGAGAGAAAACAAATAAAATAATTTTTTGTTTAATGTATTGGCCTAAATTTTGTAAATCATGCTAAAAACCGAGTGCGCACATTCGAGCTCAAAGTGGCACATTCCGATCTCGGGAAAATGAAGCGCGCCGCTCCGCGTCGCGCTTCATTTGCCTCCCTCGCTCGGAAATGTGCCACTTTTCGCTCGAATGCGCACATCCTCGTATTTATTGATTTGCCTTAATTAATCTTTTCACTTTAAAATCAAAAAAATTAAATTTAGTTTAGTAAATATGGATTTTATGTTCAAAAAATGTATTTACCATAGCAATAAGTGGAAGTGAGCAAAAAGATACGATAATTTTGTAGGTGCGAGTGAGAGAAAACAAATAAAATAATTTTTTGTTTAATGTATTGGCCTAAATTTTGTAAATCATGCTAAAAACCGAGTGCGCACATTCGAGCTCAAAGTGGCACATTCCGATCTGGAATGAAGCGCGCGCCCGCGTCGCGCTTCATTTGCCTCCCTCGCTCGGAAATGTGCCACTTTTCGCTCGATTGCGCACATCCTCGTATTTATTGATTTGCCTTAATTAATCTTTTCACTTTAAAATCAAAAAAATTAAATTTAGTTTAGTAACTATAGATTTTATGTTCAAAAAATGTATTTACCATAGCAATAAGTGGAAGTGAGCAAAAAGATACGATAATTTTGTAGGTGCGAGTGAGAGAAAACAAATAAAATAATTTTTTGTCTAATGTATTGGCCTAAATTTTGTAAATCATGCTAAAACGAGTGCGACATTCGAGCTCAAAGTGGCACATTCCGATCTCGGAATGAAGCGCGCCGCTCCGCGTCGCGCTTCATTTGCCTCCCTCGCTCGGAAATGTGCCACTTTTCGCTCGAATGCGCACATCCTCGCATTTATTGAATTTATTTACATTAAATTTTAAATTTACAAAAAAAGGGCAGTGTGCTCAAATAAAATGACGTATGTGCACATTTGTTAACTGAGCGCGCGCCACTTCCATTACCTTTTTTGTACTTCGAACGCCCCAAAAGAAGTATAACATCAAAAAATATTTTAAATCTAAGATATATAATTTTGCTTAGAGAAAAATATAAACTTCCCCTCGAAAATGTTGGATTAAAAGAGCAATCAAACGTAAAAATGTTTTTTCTTTAGTTTGACCATGTTTATTTTTTTTTAAAGTATCAAATTTCATTTTTTTCAACCGGGTCCCTATATTCTGTTGACAAAATCGTAAAATTCGAGCATTTGAGCGTAATATAGAGCAAAAAAGATCGATCCATCAAAATGTGTTTTGTGTTGGGCTTCATCCCTATTTTAATACACCTATACCTTGCTATACGGCCGCTAGTTTCGATTTACGGCCACAATGATTTGTTATACGGCCAAAAAAAATATATGTAGGCATTTTTATAGGAAATAAAAAGAATAAAATGCTTTATGAACTAAAAACCATATTATTTTCCAAAAAATTAGAATTTGAATTTGTATGGGTCTGTATCAAAAAAGTTGATTCGTTATACGGCTCTTCGCCTTACGGCCAACTTATAAAGTACGTAAAGCGAGGTAAATTATTAATCAACAACTTACGTTAACTCAAATTTTTAATAAAAATGTTTTTTCTTTAGTTCGACCACGTTTATTTTTTTTTGAAGTCCCAAATCTCATTTTTTTCAACGGGGTCCTTATATTTTGTTGACAAAATCGAAAAATTCAGGCATTTGATCGTCACATAGAGCAAAAAATATCGATCCATCAAAATATGACTGTTCATCCCTATTTTAATACACCTATACCTCGTTATACGGCCGCTCGTTTCAATTTACGGCAAACAATGATTCGTTATACGGCAAAAAAAAATTATGTACACATTTTTATAGGAAATAGAAAGAATAAAATGCTTTATGAACTAAAAACCGTATTATTTTCTAAAAAATTAGAATTTGGAATTTGTATGGGTTTGTATCAAAAAAGTTGATTCGTTATACGGCTCTACGCTTTACGGCCAACTTATCAAGGCCGTAAAGCGAGGTACGGATGTATTTATAACACTATAGCTTCTTCGATCGTATCCTAGAAATTTTTTAAGTTACTCTATAGGTTTAAAAAAATCATATAACAAGCTACAAAATAGATTTAATAAAATATAGGACCCCCAAAAAATTTTCGACTATATCAATATGACATGGCAATGTTTTTTTTCTTTCTAATTATTAATCAACAACTTACGTTAACTCAAATTTTTAATAAAAATGTTTTTTCCTTAGTTCGACCATGTTTATTTTTTTTTAAAGTTCCAAATCTCATTTTTTTCAACGGGGTCCCTATATTCTGTTGACAAAATCAAAAATTTAGGCATTTGAGCGTAACATAGAGCAAAAAAATCGATCCATGAAAATATGACTGTTCATCCCTATTTTAATACACCTATACCTCGCTATATGGCCGCTCTTTTTGATTTACGGCCCACAATGATTTGTTATACGGCCAAAAAAAAATTATGTACGCATTTTTATAGGAAATAAAAAGAATAAAGTGCTATATTATGAATTAAAAGCCATATTATTTTTAAAAAATATTGAATTTGGAATTTGTATGGGTTTGTATCACAAAAGTTGATTCGCTATACGGCTCTTCGCTTTACGGCCAACTTTTCCGGCACTTATCAAGGCCGTAAAACGAGATATGGGTGGATTTATAGCACTATACCTTCTTCGATCATATCGTAGAATTTTTTCAAGTTACTCTATAGCAGTGTTTCCCAACTTTTTTTGTGCCATGCCCCACCTAAACTTTTAAAATTTATTATGTCCCCCCATGCAACACATGCATAATTTTTAATATGGTTAAGTTTACATTCTGGAAAAGTCGATTTTTTTTAATTGCCCCCTTGAGCAATCGAATTGCCGCCCTGTGGGACGTGGACCCAAAGTTGGAAAACACTGCTCTATAGGTTTAAAAAAAATCATATAATAAGCTACAAAATAGATTTAATAAAAATATAGGACCCCCAAAAAATTTTCGACTATATCAATATGACATGGCAATGTTTTTTTTTTCTTTCTAATTATTAATCAACAACTTACGTTAACTCAAAATTTTAAAAAGCCCGGAAGGTGTACTCAAAAAAAAAATAAACAAGTCGGACGATGATTATTCGTTTTGGGTGGTCGCCGAATTAAATGTTTTTAATTAACGATCGAGTATTTTGGACGACCGATTTTTTTACGTAACAATTTGTAAACGATCGCGTATTAAAAAATCGGTAATAATATGTGTCGGCACGAAAATATGTGAAATGGAAAGTGCATGTACGCACTCCAGGTGTGCGTACGTTCGCCGAGCGAATATGATCAATAAAATTTGCTGACAGGCGCCGAAGGGCATCTCAAAGCCACCAAAACCAATTATCCTCATTAAATTAAAACATAGACGTATTTCCACCTTAAAAAGTGACATATTATTACATAGATGTCCGACGAAATACAACGCGCAACGCTCAGCACGCTACCTCTATTTATTTTTATTTTTTACAGCGAATACTTTCTTGAGGTTGTCTTTTGCTCGTTTGTACGTACGTTCGTACATTCGTAGGCCATTTATAAATTTGCATAATATCAGATTTAATTTTATTTTTATTCCACGAAAATTCACTTAGCTATATAAATAAATGCGCGAAAGTTTTTGAACGAACCAACGGCATGCATTATGAATTTTGTAAAAAGTCGTGCTTGTTAGGCAAAGATTTCTGCGATCTACATGCTGCACATAAAAACGCTGGACACGGTTTTGATAAAATCGTTTTTGTATTTAGTTCCTCTTTTTATTGTTATGCGAATTTTGCTCGAATGCAAATCTGCTCTTTAAGCCATTTAGTAATAAATGCAATCGGTATTTTTTGCAGGAGAGAGATCTTAGTTGTATTAGGCCAGATGGTCTCTATTCATTAGAAAAAATTCAATTTTTTATTTTTAAAATTGCCGCCTCGACAGCCATTTGATATTTACAGCGGATGTATAGACCAGTGGTGGGGGAACCTTTTTGGCCATTACTCCAAAATATATTTGGGTAAGTCGATATTACCCCCTCATTCAATATAAATTTAAATTAAACATTATTTATTGAATTATTTTAAACCGAAAATGAAAAAAAATTGCATGAAAATAATAAACAATAGATAAACCAAACTCGTATTTTGAAAAAAAATTTTTTTATTTCATTTGGGGTAATTTACCCCGGTTCCTCGACCGCTGGACTATACCCTTAAGTATAGCATCAGATTTTGAAAAACTGCTCAAAAATTAATTAAACGGCCAATCGTTTAAATATGTCTTTAAACACAATGTAATTGTTTTAAAAAAGATGCTAAAACTTTTTTCTTCTCAGATTTAATTTTTTTTGATTGGTAACAATCCCAACTAAATAAATTTTTCACTTAATGTATATTAATCAATTCATTTATCAATACACCTAAAAATTTTGGATCAAATGGAAAAAAGCATAAATTCGCTATAAACACGAATAATATCGAAATACAGCACAACTTCGATAGTTCGAACACTGGATTTTGGAAAACTATATCTGAAAAAAATCACAAAAATTGGGCAAAAATTAAATATTCATTAAAAGCTTGTTTTTTTCCCTCTCCGTAAATCCGATCTTATCGCGCCCGGAAATTAAAAATTTTCCAAGTTGCTATTTATAGGATCTATCTTAATAATATATCACGTGTTTATTTTTATGTTAGAAGTTCCATGTCTAAATTTTTACGTGTAGAAGATCGTTTTATTGTATAAACAAAAAAAAATACAACAAATACAAAATTGTAAATTTTAATTACAATTATTTATAAAGGCAATTAATTATTGTGAATCATGCTAAAAACCGAGTGCGCACATTCGAGCTCAAAGTGGCACATTCCGATCTCGGGAAAATGAAGCGCGCCGCTCCGCGTCGCGCTTCATTTGCCTCCCTCGCTCGGAAATGTGCCACTTTTCGCTCGAATGCGCGCATCCTCGTATTTATTGATTTGCCTTAATTAATCTTTTCACTTTCAAATCAAAAAATTAAATTTAGTTTAGTAAATATGGATTTTATGTTCAAAAAATGTATTTCCCATAGCAATAAGTGGAAGTGAGCGAAAAGATACGATAATTTCGTAGGCGCGAGTGAGAGAAAACGATTAATTTAATTTTTTGTTTAATTTATTGGCCTAAATTTTGTAAATCATGCTAAAAACCGAGTGCGCACATTCGAGCTCAAAGTGGCACATTCCGATCTCGGGAAAATGAAGCGCGCCGCTCCGCGTCGCGCTTCATTTGCCTCCCTCGCTCGGAAATGTGCCACTTTTCGCTCGAATGCGCGCATCTTCGCATTTATTGAATTTGTTTACATTCTATTTTGAATTTACAAAAAAAGGGCAATGTGCTCAAATAAATTGACGTACGTGCACATTCGTTAGCTGTGCGTGCGCTACTTCCGTTGCCTTTTTTGCACTTTGAACGCCCCAAAAGAAGTATAACATCAAAAAATATTTTAAATCAAAAATAGAATATAATTTTGCTTAGAGAAAAATATAAACTTTCTCTCGAAAAAACGCCAATAATATCGAAATACAGCACAACTTCGATAGTTCGAACACTGGATTTTGGAAAACTAGATCTGAAAAAAAATTCACAAAAGTTGGCCGAAACTGTGGCTAGAAATTACAGAAGAAACATCTAATAATTTTGGAAAATTTGAAAAAATTACCGAATGCTTAAACATTATGAATCCAGTCAAAAACTTTCAACTGCAAGTCATTGAAAAATGGGCCAATGGGAGAAGAGGACATTGATAAGAATTGGTTTGAAGAGGCAGCTTCTCGGCGAAGTCCTAAAAACCAATATTGCAGTTGTGGAAGATTTAGCTGAAAACGTGGAGAAAGTGAAACATGGAGATGCTGCCACCGTGTTGTCTTTGGGCATCAATTCGGCCAAGGAGAAAAATTTCCCATAGAAGATATATTGCTACTGAAACGACTCCGAGCAAAAGCTATTGGTGTAGGTACCAAACAAAAATTATCAATTTTTTCAAAAACGCCTAAAATGTTTTATTATTTTTCATTTTAATTTTCATATGGTTTTAATTATATTGGGCGTCCCAAAAGAAATTGGCATGTGTAGGGGGACAGGGGGTAGGGGATGAAATTCTGAGGCGAAAAGTTTTTTGAAGTTTTTCACCCGACGTACCCTTAATTAGTTATTAATTAAATAAAGTAACCAATCAGGAGCGCGCTTTACGGGGGCTTTATAGTGCCGAGGTAGAGGGACGTAGGAGAAGGGGGCGCGCTCCACCACCGTAATGCGCGGAAAGGCTTCCAAAGCAATGACTTGGGTAGATTTTTTTTTATAAATTTTTATTTTGAAAAAAAATGTTACCTATCTCAAAAGCAAAAATTAATTCGCGGTTTTGAGAAAAATTTTGGAATTTTACCCAAAACCGTGGTTTTAAATTATTTTTTCTAGATAGGTAACATTTTTTTTCAAAATAAAAATTTATAAAAAAAATTTACCCAATTCCTTGCTTTGGAAGGGTCGCCTGCTTCCGCGCTTCGTCACCTCGGCACCGCCAAGTCCCTCCTGCTTCGCCTCGTTCCTCTAAAGCGCGCTCCCGGTCGAATACTGTATTTGATTAATAACCAATTAAAGCTGCGTCAGGTAAAAAAACGCCAAAAGATTCTTCGTCTCCGAATTTCATCTCCTATCCTCCTCTCCCCACTTGGCAATTACGTTTGCAACACCCTGTATGTAGGCTAAAGAATTCAACTTTATGAAATATTCAGATTTTTTTTCAATCTCGTAACACAGCATCCGACATCTGTAATAAATAAAAGACATGGCTCCAGTAATCCGGACTGCCTCGATACTCCGGACTTCTCCCGGAACGGGTTCTTCGAACCATCGAAATTGTACTGTACAAGTAAATCAACGCAAGCACACTAATCAATAAACGCTATAGAAAAGACATACAAAGATAAAAATGTAAAAAAAAAATCCTACCTTGAAGATCTAGAAGCAGCATCCGAGCGGATGGGGTGCCCGGCATCGGCTTGGACCATACGGGAAGTCCATCACACGCACTAATTTCCATCACACACTAATTGCCCGATAAATGATTAAATGATCTTGGTAACACATTAAAGCAGTTTCACTAAAGATCTGCATCAAATTTCGTCGGTGGGAAAATCTTAAGTCGATCCCCAAAAATGTACCATAGCATGGCGTACGTATTTGCTCTTCAAACGCCCGACTCAATGTAAGCGAATTTTTGTGCAATTTAAAGTTAAGTACCTGCCCATTTTCAAAGAACTAATCAAATTTCCGAATTTGGTTTGCTTAGCCAATCAAAAAATTTGCGATAAATGACAGGCACCTCAAACCCACGTTGTCTACTTGCCTGTGACGTCACGACTTCCTGCACTTTCTAGAATGTGCATGCTTCAAGCCGATATTAAATTCGATAACAAATTCAATAACAAATGGATATACAAATTAATATAAATACGAACGATTTTTGAGCATGAGAAATAGCGTATTTTTTTAATTTTTTTAGTTTGGCGACTAAAATTAGTAGTACATCCCGATTTTCATATTTAAATTTTGGCATAAATTTCAAAAATCAATTTTCAAAATCGTTAATGCCCCTAAGTAGTCCGAAGTAGTCCTCTTTCGATTGGTAAAAAAATTATTCCAATCGGACCAGCCGTTTTCGAAAAATTAATTTTTTTATGTGCCGAAAGTATAGGTTTAAAGGCGACGTACTCGTTCCCGCATTATTCAAATTACAAAGAAAAATTAATTTTTCGCAAACGGGTAGAGATATCGAAATGGGGTTTCGAACACAATAAATTACAATGAACAAACTTTAATATGCCCGAGTTTGAAGAGATTTCCTCTTGAAATAACGCGTTGGCGAATTTTTTAAGCTTAAATTGCGTTTGGAGCCCGTTAAATACTCAAAATATGATTTGCAAAAAATCCTCGAGCGACCTATTCACTCAAATTCGATCCTCTTTCGATTGGTAGAAAGCCCATTTGAATCGGAGTATTGGTTTTTGAAAAATAAGCATTTTATGCATAAGTCACGTAGGCGAATTTTAAAAATGATAGACCCGTTCGTGTATTAATGCGATTATTAAAGAAAAATTAATTTCTGGAAAACGGGTAAAGATATTGAACTGGGGTTTTAAATACAATAAATTATAATAAACAAAGTTTAATGTGCCGTAGTTTGAAGAGATTTGCTCTTAAAATAACGTGTTGGCGAATTTTTACATTTTAAATTGTGTTAGGAGCTCGTTAAATGCTCAAAATATAATTTCAAAAAAATTTCCAAGTGACCTATTCACTCAAATTAGATCCTTTTTCGATTGATGGAAAGTCCATTTAAATAGGACCATTGGTTTTCGAAAAATTAATATTTTTATGTACCGAAAGTATAGGCTTTAAAGCCGATGTATTCGTTCCTGCGTTATTTAAATTACAAAGAAAAATTAATTGTTCGAAAACGGGTAGAGATATTTAAATGGGCTTTTAAACACAATAAATTGCAATAAACAAAGTTTGATATGTCGAAGTTTGAAGAGATTTGATCTTAAAATAACGTGTTGGCGATTTTTTAAAGTTTAAATTGCGTTTGGAGCTTGTTAAATACTCAAAATATAATTTCGAAAAAATTCCCAAGTGACCTATTAACTTAAATTCGATCCTCTTTCGATTGGTAAAAAGTCCATATAAATAGGACCACTAGTTTTTGAAAAATTAATATTTTTATGTCCCGAAAGTATAGGCTTTAAAACCGATGTATTCGTTCCTGCATTATTGAAATTACAAAGAAAAATTAATTTCTCGAAAACAGGTGAAGATATTTAAATGGGGTTTAAAACACAATAAATTACAATGAACAAACTTTAATATGCTGTAGTTTGAAGAGATTTTCTCTTAAAATAACTCCTTGGTAAATTTTTAAAATTTTAATTGTATTTTGAGCTTCTTAAATACTCAAAATATAATTGGGAAGAAAACCTTAAAGCCACCTATTCACCCAAATTTGATTCTCTATCGACTGGTAAAAAGCCCATTTAAATCAGATTATTCGTTTTCGAAAAATAAGCATTTTCTGCAAAAGTCACGTAGGCATATTTTAAAAGTGTATGACTCATCCATGTATTATTGTGAAAATCATAAAAAAATTAATTTTTCAAAAACCAGTAGAGCTAATGAAATGGGATATTAAACAAATTAAAATATATTAAATTAAGTGTGTTCTGTAAAATTTTGAATAAATTTCCTTTTGAAATAACACGTGGGCGAATTTTTTTAAATTATATTACATATAATCCCAAGCTTATTAAATGCTCAAAAAATTATCTAGAAAATATCTAGGTGACCTATTAACTCAAATTTGATTTTCTTTCGATTGGTAAAAAGTCCATTTAAATAAGACTATTCGTTTTTGCAAAATTAATATTTTTATGTCGCGAAAGTCTAGGATTTAAAGTCTGCATTATTTAAATTTCAAAGAAAATTAATTTTTCGAAAACGGGTAGATATATTGAAATGGGGTTTTAAACACAATCAATTACAATAAACAAACTTTAATATGTCACGGTTTGGAGAGGTTTGCTCTTAAAATAACGTGTTGGCGAATTTTTAATGTTTAAATTGCGTTTGGAGCTTGCTAAATACCCAAAATATATTTTCCAAAAAACCTCCAAGTTACTTATTCCCTCAAATTTGGTCCTCTTTCGATTGGCAGAAAGCCCATTTAATTCAGCCTTTTTGTTTTCGAATAATAAGCATTTTGTGCGAAAGGCACGTATGCACATATTAAAAGCGAATGACTCATTCATGTATTATTGTGATTAGCAAAGAAAAATTATTTTTTCAAAAACCAGTAGAGGTAATAAAAGGGGGTATTAAACAAATTAAAATATATTAAATTAAGTGTGTTCTGTGAAATGTTGAAAAGATTTCCTATTGAAATAACGCGTTGACGAATTTTTAAAAATTATATTATAATCCCAAGCTAGTTAAATGCTCAAAAAAATATCTAAAAAATCTCCAGATCACTTATTAACTCAAATTTTATCTTATTTCCATTGGTAAAAAGTTCAATTAAATAGAATTATTAGTTTTCGAAAAATTAATATTTTTATGGCCCGAAATAAAGGTTTTAAAGCAGGTGCACTCTTTCCTGCGTTATTTAAATTACAAAGAAAATTAAATTTTCAAAAACGCGTAGAGATATTTAAATGGGACTTAAAACACAATAATTTCCAATGAAAAAAACTTTAATATGTCGCAGTTTTAATAGTTTTTCTCTTAAAATACCGCATTGGCGAATTTTTAAATTTTAAATTGCGTTTGGAGCTAGTTAAATATCCAAAAATTCTTCTGAACCATTCTCCCATAATTAAACACAAATCAATTAGTTATAAAAATATGGAAAAACAATTTTTGAAATTTAGAAAAAATAACGCCAACAATTTTCTCCCAATTTGAAAATGGTACCACGATCCTTTTTGTCCAAATCTTATATTAAAAATTTCAGGATTACAAATATTAAATTTTCGAATATGTTTACCGTTGATTTTGTAAAGATAAAAATTAAAATTAAACAAATACACTTCCCCATCTCTAAAAATGGATATTACTCAAAATTTTCCCATCGCACTCTACGCCTATTTTAATCCCATCTTAAGGCAAGAAGTCTGACGGTTCGTGTATCCGAATTTTTTATCCGTATAATTCTAAAAATAAGGACCATATATCAAAAGTCGAGTGGGAGTTTTTCTTTTGACGAATTTTATCGAAAACTGCATTCGACCCACTTTTAAGTGTCGCCCAAGCGCTAAGAAGAACAAAAACTGAACATCTTGCGCTTTTCCTTTGAAATGATTAATAGCTAAGCTTTCTTTTATATTATTAATAGATGTTTTGAGAATGTCAGCCGTGCAAGTTCACTAAACCTTAATCTGGGCGACATCTCAAAAATTATGGCGTTTTACACCTAATGATCTATGGAACGAAATAAATAATTTCGGCTCCCACATTAGATTAGAATTTTTTTTTTCGAGTGCGACGAGTACGCGAAGAGGTCGTACGGCTATCGAAAGTCATCTCGTTTAATAAACGGCACGATTACAAGAAGACCGTCGAAGGAAGCCACCGAATGGAGATGTCGACCGGGATTTGTAAGCGCGTCGGTCTTCTTACACGGCCATAACTTACTTACAACGCGACAAACCTACGCCTTTCTTATTTAATGAGAACTTTAATCAACAGCTTTTAGCCATTAAGACTAGGAAGTTCTAACGTTGATAAAAATTTGTCGGCGGTCTTCTTCAAAGTTATCGCAATTTCTAATCTTATTACGGCGCTTTGTTTGAACAAAAACGGTTTAATTAATTTCGATAACGCATTTGCATGTATTTACAACGAATCCGGCACGAATTTAGTTAAATTAAGTAGATTTTTCAAGTTATACAGGTAGTCCTTCTATAACACGATTTTGGTCTAACACGATAAGAAAATTGCAAAAGTCTTTGTAAAATCTACCACAAGGGCAGTTTAGCAGGGAGCAAAATTGGTCTTGGTCTTGGTCTTGCATTTTTGCAAGACCAAGACCAAGATTGTCTTCATGCTAGCAAGACCAAGACCAAGACCGAATAAACAAAACCAAGACCGATACCAAGACTATTACAGTCTTGGTCTTGCATTTTTGCAAAACCAAGACCAAGACAGTCTTCATGCTAGCAAGACCAAGACCGAATAAACAAGACCAAGACCGATATCAAGACTATTACAGTCTTGGTCTTGGTCTTGCATTTTTGCAAAACCAACACCAAGACTGTCTTCATGCTAGCAAGACCAATACCAAGACCGAATAAACAAGACCAAAACTGATACCGAGACTATTACAGTCTTGGTCTTGCTTTGTTCATCACTAACTCAAATGAAGAATGGAAACAATATTTAAGTAAACCTCGAGCTCTGAGAAACGAAGACGTGTTACATTGGTGGAAACGTCATCAACTACATTTTCCGATTTTGTCAATAATGGCACCAGACTCTTTATCGATTTCGGCAACATCCGTTCCAGCCGAAAGGTTGTTCTCGAAAGCATCTCTTGTGATACGTAAACATCGTAATAGATTGAATAATGAGGCGGCTCGATGGCTATTATGCATAAATTCGTGGTCAGCAATTAAAAAATAATATATGTATTAATAATTAATCAAAATAAAAGTATCGTTATAATATATAAATATTAAACTCTATAGATAAGATCACTTTTTGATATTATTCGGTTGTAGTAAAATAAAGTTTTATGAATTAGATATAAATTGTACATCATATTTAATTTATACCTATAAAAGATCGGAAAAATTCGCCAAAAAGTTGCATGTATTAGATTAAATGGTTGATACCAAGACCGAATAAGCAAGACCACGACCGATACCAAGACTATTACAGTCTTGGTCTTGCTTTGCTCATCACTATTTAGCAGGGACCTTCGGGACCATTATATTTAGATAACGTTTTGTTGTAGCTCCTGTTATAAGCCCTTAAAGCCCAGGTGTCCAAATGTCGAAATATTCAGATCTTTTCAATATGCAGAAAAGCCAAAAACATTTTTTTCCAAATTATTTAAATCTACCACAAGGGGTGTTTAGCAGGGACCTTCGGGACCATTTTTTTTACATAACATTTTGTTGTAGTTCCTGTTATAAGCCCGTAAAAGTCCAGGTGTCCAAAATGTCTATTTTTTTAAGGTTTTGCAAAATTAACTACAGTAGAAACTCGGTTATCCGGACTAAGTATTTTTACTGCTCATTCGGATAGTCGAAAATTCGGTTAATTGAATGTATAGAAAAAACGCATTTTAGCTATAGTACCTATACGTATAATGTGACCATACGTCCTGTTTTTAATGGGACTGTTCCGTTTTCAGATCATCTGTCCCCTTGTCCTCAAGCAATCATTCAGGACGCCAAATTGTCCCGTTTTCAAAAAATTGTCAATTACGATACCTGTTATTAAGAAATCGTAACAAGAATTCCATTCTTGCCTCGTTATTTAAATACAAATTAATTTCATGGGAATTTCTTAATGAAAAAAGTAAAAAAAATGAAAAATAAGGGAAACCGCGATAAAAAATTTTGATAGCGCAACTACGGTTTTAGATTTACTTGAATTAGGCGTGCAGAAGAGCAAAATAATAACTCATCAAAAGGAAAAAAATCTATAACCTTTTTCAAACAAAAAATTAATCTAATTTAATTCGACTTTTAATTTTTTGAATTTAAAAATAGAAGATTAATATAGGTAAATCCAATAAATACGAAGATGTGCGCATTCGAGCGAAAAGTGGCACATTGCCGAGCGAGGGAGGCAAATGAAGCGCGACGCGGAGCGGCGCGCTTCATTTTCCCGAGATCGGAATGTGCCACTTTGAGCTCGAATGTGCACACTCGGTTTTGAGCACGATTCACAAAATTTAGGCCAATAAATCAGAATAAAAAATTAATTTAATAGTTTTCTCGCACTCGCACCTACGAATTATCGTATCTTTTCACTCCCTTCCACTCATTGCTATGGTAAATACGTTTTTTCGAACATAGAATCGATATTTATGACACGAAATTGAAATTTATGATTTGAAAGAGCGAGGAATAAGTGAACAAATTCGATAAATACGAGGATGTGCGCATTCGAGCGAAAAGTGGCACATTTCCGAGCGAGGGAGGCAAATGAAGCGCGACGCGGAGCGGCGCGCTTCATTTTCCCGAGATCGGAATGTGCCACTTTGAGCTCGAATGTGCACACTCGATTTTGAGCACGATTCACTGTGGTTCGGCTAATCGAGGTTTTACTGTATTAATATTTTGACTTTTAAATTAAAATTTATTTTTCCCATCTCCAAATACCGAACTTCTAAAAACATCTCGTTTTTTCCACTTCCAAATTGTGATCACAAAAAGGTGTTTCTCTTTGATCCAAAAAAACCTTATTTGCGTATCAAAAAAAAAAAAAAGAGGAAGCGAACAGACAGAAAAGAAATTCAACAAATCATTCGCGGTTGTTTCCTATTTTAAATTGGACCGATTACTCACAACATTTTCAAAAAGCGAATATTGTGCACCTTGTCACGTATTTGGGGGCGAAAACAATATTAAATTGAGCTGCCAGCATAAATTTTACGTCTATCAAAATCTAATTTCCGATATATTGTAAGCCCGTAGGCAGCACACACCGCCGTTCAGATATTTTCACTTGCGTGACATTTCTTTATCAGGTTTTCTACCTTTCAGTAGAAGTTAATAACCTAATAAACATAAACTAGATTTAAAACATGGATTAATAATATAGCAGCCTTTATATCATGCTTTACGGTTATCATTTATTTACACCCATCTAACCCCATGAATTAAGTTATAAACATTTTATCGGGTTTTACGTTTTCTGAACTCCAAAGTTCTTTTTTGATTCGTATAAGATTATTTTACTTAAAACTCTCCACATAGAATTAATAATTACTTATAAATTAAATTATAATTTATTTTTGACTTATTATTGGTTTATATACGCACATACTATAAAAATTTATAGATCTTGCATCCTACGCAAATAATAAGCATAGTGAAAATATCCGATGACAATAGTAATCAAATGGAATAACCGATTTAAATTATGTCTACTTTAATTAAAACACATAATATTGTATAAGCCTGCTTTTTTGATTATTCCTGGTGCCTATTTTCAAAAAATATATTCAAAGTTGAAATTTGCAAAAGACAAAGCGCAAGTACAAGTCTTCAACCGTGATTTTCTCAAAATTTTTAAATAGCACGGCTATGGTTCTTTGAGCTTATCCGAAGCCAAAAAGTCCGACAATTTCAAATTTCCAAAGTTTTTAAAGATATTTCGACAAATAGCCCGGCTACGATTTTTTTTAGTTCGTTTCTTTGTCCCGAAAATAAACCGAAAACTTCGACCCTTAATTACTCAAAAATTTAACATTGCGCCTTATGCCGATTTTGCACGTGTCTTATGGGAAAAGTCTCAGGATTCCAAATCTGGGTCGTTTTTAACGATTCGACCACCACTAACCGAGTTACGATTTTATTTCTGTGGCAAAGTGTAAATTTTGATAGAGTTGAAGTTTTATCAAAAAAATTTGGGGTTGAAAGGGTGCAGCGAAAAATGGTTCCTGCTATGAACATTAGAAATCCATAGAAATGGCCCATAAAAATTTAAAGAAAATCTATTTTCCAAAATTTTTTTCTTTAACAAAAAAAGCAAAGGGGTTAACTTTTTTCTCGATTTTAGCCAATTTTGAGGGGTTTGAATTGGCATCGTTTTCTTGGGTGTTAAGGTCCCATAAGTTTAGAAATGAAAAATTTTACGAAATTTTCAAAGACGGAGGAGTTATAGCGTTTTGAAAAAAAATTCCAAAAAATTAACACTGAAAATTTGAATAGCGTTTTTCTCTACAATTTAACATTAGGTCCTAATTGTTTTTTTAACTAACCGTATGCTCCGATAGACGCCCTTTCATAATCTAAACAGTTTTCGAAAAAATCGCCACAAATTTCCAAAAGTCGAAATTTCGAAAAACTCGAACACAAAGTTCGAATCTTCAACCCCCATTTTCTCAAAAATTTCAAATAGTACGCCCGCGTTTTTTTAGGTCTATTCGAAGCCAAAAAGTCCGGAGATTCCAAATTTGCAAAGTTTTTGAAGATCCGTTCGCCAACAACCGAACTACGATTTTTTAATGTCGACGAAGTCGTAACAACGCAAAACAACAAATTTTTGAATCATTACCGTACCATTTATTGAAAAATTGTTTTTTTCTCGGGTATTAGCTCCCACATTATAGGCGCCCGGGAATATTTTCAATAGCAAACGATGAGCATGCATTTTTTTAAGGTAAAGTGAAAAACGCATTAACTTTCATTAAACGCCATGATTATTCTTTTACGATAACGTAGTAAAAATTTGAAACTATCTTTTAAGATATTATACCTCGTAAAAGAGGCTAATTTAATACATTTTACACCACTCCATAAATAACTTCAGTAAATATTGTATACATAGAATTAATCTTTTTATGCGTTTTCTAATGGCTATTCGTTGAGGTATTAGTGCTCGGACCTTTTGTTCTTTTTTTTGTGAATTTATGTCCTCAATGTTTATAATCCACTATGCGTTCGGTTTTATAAGAAGATTATAGTGTTTATTGTACGTATTATCGTCTAATCATGTAATCATCGAGTCAGTTATTTCTACTTGGATTAAATAGCGTTAAACCGTGGAAGATTTATTGCGCTCTCTTATTACGATTTATCCTCTCATATACCCATTAAGGTGTACGTATACGTTGTACCATTAGAAAAAAAAAATATTACAGTGCTATCTCTGCACGTTACTACCTCACAATCTTAAGAATTTTTTCATTTTTATGTTCTTCGATCAACTCTAAATCTCAAAAATTTTTTCTGGCTACATGGTGCCCTTTTATTGCCGCCCAAGTTTGTAATGTACATAACTGTGTATCTATGTGACAAGTATCTATTTGAAATACAATTCAAGTTAACATTAAACGATAATTAATTAGCCCTAATAATGAAAATGTTAATGTAAATAAAACTTTTTTATATTATACGTTTTACCTACTTTTACATACACACTGACAAACCTTCGCACTAATACTTTGACCCAAAGCACGACGGAAACTAATTTTTATGCTGCCCATCGAGATTTTACGAAGTCCCCAAATCCTCGTAACATGCAGAGGTAGTACTGTACGTTATCCCTGTTATTAATTTTAAAATGCGATGGAAAACGATATTTAGTATGGCGATATACGAACGGGCGCAAATCTCTTTGGTTCTTTTTTTTGGATTGGTAAAATTAACACGTTTTTTTTGGTAATTGGTAAAATCGAGCGCTTCGGTTAAAATGCAAATGAAAGGAAAAAGTTTTTTACGAGGAAGTTGTCTCGAAAATTTCCAATTCAGATACTGTAATTTTCTGTAATTTCATATAATTTACAAATAACTACTGTTCTGAGTGCTTTTTCTTTTTCGGAACAGGTATATTTGCATTAAAAATTATGTATCTACGCAGAACCCGTTTTGATTGTATGTCCTGGCCTTAATTTCTATGAAATGTAACTTATTAATAATTGTTTGGAAGCGGAGTTCTCAAGAATTATGTGATCGTATCCTATGATCAAATCGAAAATTTGAATATAAAGAAGTTTGTCTATTAAAAACGAAAAAACTTTGAAAAATCCTACCTTGTGTAATACGCAGATGTCTTAGTTTTATCAAAAACAGGGAGGCTTTTTATTTTTATAATTAGTTTAAAAATTAATGTATTTCTTTTTATTCTGAATGAAAAAGTGGCCAAAATTACATGTTAATTAAATGAGATCTCTTGTAATAGTTAAAACTTAATTTTAGTACAGTGGAAACTCGGTTATCCGGACTAATTATTGTTGCAGCTCATTCGGATAATCGAAAATTCGGTTAATTGAATGTATAGAAAAAAAAAACGATTTTTAGCTATATATAATGAGACATTTTGGGAGCGCAACTACGGTTTTAGAATTACTTGAATTTTTTTAAAGTAAATTGGCGAAAAACGGAGTGTGCACATTCGAGCTCAAAGTGGCACATTCCGATCTCGGGAAAATGAAGCGCGCCGCTCCGCGTCGCGCTTTATTTGCCTCCCTCGCTCGGAAATGTGCCACTTTTCGCTCGAATGCGCACATCCTCGTGTTAATGGGATTCGACTATATTAATAACAAATCCTTCGAATCCCGATTTTCTATTCGGAAAAAGTTTTCGCTTGAAAGTGCACATACTCCTTATTAATTAAATTTGCCTATCTTGTTCTTCTCTCTTACAAATAATATTAATTAAATCAAACTGAACTAAATGTACCACTTCTCGCTTTTCTTTTAATTAAAAATTACAGTAGGGTATTTTTACCAAAAACCACATTTCTAATTTAGTACTTTTAAACTAAACTAGATGGGAGACTTCATCGTACAGTCAGCCAAAATGCAAATTACCACTACAGCAGTAACTTATCTGAAGCTGTTTAACTCTTCTCACTCCTAAGTGTAATTGATGCTACTGTTATCATAAAAATGACGAAAATATTTATAAAAAACATGTTAAAATCCTTGCAATTTGTTGTTTATTATAATAGCACCTCAAAAGTAATCTATATGAAGTTACAAAAAATGAATTAATGCACATTTGTAAACAGTTTCATATTAATCCTAAAATAGATTCATTTTATCTTTAAATAAAGTCGATTTCCCTCAATATTCATTTAAAATTCATAATCAATAATCACAAATAAATAATTAATAATAAAAGACATATGTTTTCAAAAGATTACAAAACTGAACGCTAAAAAAAGTACAAAAAGGGCATTTGGACCTACCCTTATCGAAGAAACGGTAAATCATCATAAAAGTAGATGTGTTGGTAACTGTAAAGTTGAATATTTTTGTACTAAAAGACCTCTATTAGGCATCCTGAACGAGTATGCTGGGGTGGTGATTTTCAATTGGGCCGATTGTACATGAAAAAACTTTTTCCGAATTTTTACTCTTATTTTTCAACTTTTTTTTTAACATACCTCACCCAAGTCATTCTAGAATTTTGATGCGCCCCCTATTTAACATATAAATATTTTTTTATATTTAAAAGTTGAATTAATCCATAAATGAAGTCTAATTAGAACAGTGAGTACAAAATGTGCCTTAAAACTAATTTGTTTATAATTTTCAGAAAATGAAAATTACCCAAAAAAATTTGGAGACATTAATTTTGACATATAAACCTTCAACAATCTACAAAAGATGATATAAAATCAACTAGTTGATTTTTAGTGGCCCACTTCTGAAAATTTGAGTCATATACAATTTTAATTAACCAAAAATGCGAATTAGTAAACATTCGGTTTTAAGCATAGTTTTGGTTATACCTCACCTAGTACACGGAAGGTTAAAAATGCAAAAACTTTGAAAAATCCTACCTTGTGTAAAATTACATGTTAATTAAATCAGATTTGTTGTAATAGTTTAAAACTTAATTTTGGTATTTTCCTTTATTAAAATAAAATTTTTTAAAGAATGTTTTATCCCAAAAATGAACAAATCATATCTACATAATATAAATAAATAAATAGGAAGACGTGGTTATAAATTATTATTGAAGCTCAAAACCTGAGTTCTCATTAAAACAAACCTTTAATCAAAACACGACAAATTAAAATATATGAAGGGGCGACAACAAACACCTTTATAAAAATACATTTTATATGATAATTAAAGGTTTTATTAATTTACCTACTTCTCTAAATAAAAAAAATTAAACAAACAATTATGTTATTTTATAATTTATTTTAATGGGTAGAAAGTTTTGAATATTGTATAATTTTACAAATATATCCCGAGATATGCTTAATAATTATCATAATTTTATATGTAGCCGACATATGTTTATTAATTTGTTAAAAGTGGCTCTAAAAAATATTCAACAAGCTCCAAAGTCAGATCACATTAAAAGAAATTAGTAAATTTTCTTTCTTCAAAAAAAAAATTACAAAACAAAGCACAAAATTTTTCACGTTAATTAAAACTTGCCAAAAATGAAACGCCCGCCTTTTAAAAACGACCCATTCATCAAATTCGGACGAATGCATTTCAACGAAATTAATTAATGCAGATAATTAAGTTGTAATTACGGCAACCCACATCATTCAGATTTTTAATGACAGAAGTCGGCCTGAAAAACGTCAGTTTTCGGTAGGCGTTCATTTCGAAGGTGTTAATGAAAGGTATAATTTTCTTACGATTTTTTTTCTGTTGCCAAAATGGTAGGTAGAATTAATCATTTAAATTTTTCTCCGAATTTAACGTGATAATTTCAAGTTTCCTTGTGCGGCCTGTCGGACGAATAAGTACCGGAACTTAATCCACTTACAAACGGTCCTAAATTGAACAAAAACGGCCCCACGTTAGGTGTGGAATACTTTTAAATTGTGGTATAATAAATTTCAATTTAAAAATATGTAATAAATACTTTATTATGTGGAATATTTCTAAAACGTGAATTAAACCCGAGTAACACCCACTTTAATCCGTTAGGATTGAGGTTAGGTACGGCCCGGTCAAGTCGCGGTACCTATTCGTCCGACGCCCGGCATAAATGTAAGCTTAAATAATTGTGAAATGTCGCTAAGCAGGCGAGCACATTATATTGTTAGGCAAAACGATTATTTAATAATGCACCGAAGAAAAGATGGCTTTATTTATTGCTTAAGAGATTTAAACATTTCAACACGGAAATGGAGACGCGATGACATGAAAGGCCGCCGCCAGCAAGCACTGAAACATAATTATGCTATAGTACATAGGAGAGACACAGAAATTTCTACCAGCAATTAGTTCAACAACTTTACGATTTTCCTAGAAATACCTATTTAATGGCCGCACTAAACAGACTAACTTTACTGCACTATAACACATTGCAATTCTGTATATACGAGTGCTATGTGTGCGCGCTAAATGCAAATTACTACTCAGCTGTTGATTATTTTCCATTACACACACAATCAGACAGAAATTATTGTCGTTTATGTAAAGCGCAATATCGTACTATAATTTAAATGTTATTAGGGTTCAATTTTTGTACTACAGTAAAACCTCAATTATCCGGACCTCATTTGTATTTCGCACTAAATAGTGTTTTTTTTTTTTTTGGTTTGTTGTTTTTAAGATAATGTGCGACTGTTTTATTTAGTGATTAATATTTTTTTGTGTTTTTTGTAAACATATACCTAACAATTTGAACAATTTTTTTCCTGTTAAAACGGGACGCTTCGTAATCGTGCTTAAAACCGAGTGTGCACATTCGAGCTCAAAGTGGCACATTTCCGATCTCGGGAAAATGAAGCGCGCCGCTCCGCGTCGCGCTTCATTTGCCTCCCTCGCTCGGAAATGTGCCACTTTTCGCTCGAATGCGCACATCTT
Organism: Sinopyrophorus schimmeli; assembly: GCA_036325965.1. Taxonomy (NCBI): domain Eukaryota; kingdom Metazoa; phylum Arthropoda; class Insecta; order Coleoptera; family Elateridae; genus Sinopyrophorus; species Sinopyrophorus schimmeli. The sequence continues at coordinate 415,265 of JARFIZ010000015.1, read as the reverse complement.
CGCATTTATTGAACTTATTTATATTCATTTTTATTTTTAGCACAATGTTATGTTCGAAAACCGTATTTACCATAGCAATGAGTGGAAGGGAGCGAAAATATACGACAATCTCGTCAGTGCGAGAGAGAGGGAACGATTAAAATTATTTAACTAATTTTTCGTCTAATGTATTGACCTAAATTATTGTGAATCGTGCTTAAAATGGAGTGTGCACATTCGAGCTCAAAGTGGCACATTCCGATCTCGGGAAAATGAAGCGCGCCGCTCCGCGTCGCGCTTCATTTGCCTCCCTCGCTCGGAAATGTGCCACTTTTCGCTCGAATGCGCACATCTTTGCATTTATATACTTATTTATATTCATTTTTATTTTTAGCACAATGTTATGTTCGAAAACCGTATTTACCATAGCAATGAGTGGAAGGGAGCGAAAATATACGACAATCTCGTCAGTGCGAGAGAGAGGGAACGATTAAAATTATTCAACTAATTTTTCGTCTAATGTATTGACCTAAATTATTGTGAATCGTGCTTAAAATCGAGTGTGCACATTCGAGCTCAAAGTGGCACATTCCGATCTCGGGAAAATGAAGCGCGCCGCTCCGCGTCGCGCTTCATTTGCCTCCCTCGCTCGGAAATGTGCCACTTTTCGCTCGAATGCGCACATCCTCGTATTTATCGGATTTGCCTATATTATTGTAACGGGCACGGTGATCGAGTGTAGAGCCGTGATAGATGTACATTAATCAAGCGCGAGATACTCATGCGACCATGAGATATTGAGTAAGCGGATATATCTCAATATCTCTTAAGCCACGACTAACTAGAGGTTTCTATCTGAGTTACCTTGAATTCGCCATATCTCTGTAGAGGAGATTTATCTCGAATACTCTAGAAGCCAGTTCGATAGATACCACGACACATATATAAACTCCGCGGTACTCCTACACGGCAGTCTAAGTCAACAGTTGTACGTGAATGTCAATGTTCTTAACTCCGCTCGGTGAATTTACAAGGTGAGCGCTATCGCTATCGGTATAAATGTAAACAGCATACGAGTGTCAATCGTTTAAATAAATATACGAGTGTAAATAAATTAGTTAGTGTATTAGAACCGTAAGTTAGTTAGTTAGTAAATAAATAATTATTAAGTGCTAGTGTTTAAGTTATTGGTAAAGAAGAATTTGTTTATTATTTGAGTTAATAAATCGTAATTGTAAATTAAGTGGCCAACTCTGTGTTAGTATTCACAACCCGAGTACGAATCGCTTTTGTTCTCGTTGGATAGTGGATTTGGATAGGGAAATCCGTTACATTATTATTTCATTTAAAATTATTATTATTTTCGTTTATCCGAATGAAAACAATAATTAGTCCGGATAACCGAGTTTCCCCTGTAGTTTATTTATTTTCTTTGCTGATCGATGCTCAACTAGCTATCCCGAAGAGCCTCGGCGAACTGCAATAAATATGTAAGGCATTTTTTTTAAGAGCGAAACGGTTAGCAACATTGTCAATGTTTTACAAGCGTTTCTTTAATGGTTACATAGATTCCTATCTGTTACATCATTAAACATAAATATCTTGTTCGGCCTCCTATATTGGAAAGTACCAGTGAATCTTAAAACGAAACTAATGATGTTCGTCCGATGTTTAAGCGATTAACACAATTTTTAAGTAAGTCAAAAAAAATTCTTCTAGAATTAACGGGCGGACTATTTTAAAACGCGCTAGCATTTTCAAAAATGGATTTTTTTGGTGCTTTTATTCAATGGGGTCCCTGGCGCAATTTTATTGAAATTGTTTTTTTCGTGGAGCAATTAATTTCCTTAAGCCCTAATAAGTGCACTTTGTTTTCTATTTGGCAAATTCACAACACAGCAGAATGAATTTCGTGGTGTAGGTCAATTCAAAAAAGATGATGGCATTGGAAAATTGATTGCCGGAAAATAGAAAACTTTTTTGAGCATCATCGAATATTAATGAAATAATCAAATTTTTTTATTGATTTAGTAAAAGAATTATGTTATTTTTTCCGCTGATTGTTATTAGTGAATTTTTTTAAATAATTTATCTGCATTGATTATATAGTAATTATTTATAAATTAAAATCATTCCTTTAATTAATTAATATTTAAATTTTTATTAAGTAGGAAAAAATTCAAGTGAACTAAGAAAAAATTATGAGCTTCCATACGTACTCCCAACAAAAGTTTTCTTACTATTTTTATATGTTAATTTTAAAAAGATATATAAATAAATCAATAATTATATGCATTACGCAATTTTAAAAGGAGTTTCTAATTCAATTCTAATTAGTTTTGATTTTTTATCAATTTATAACTAATAACAGACATTAAAAAAAAAGAAGCAAGTTGCAAATAGCACTGTGGACAATACCATACTATTAACTATGTTAAGCTTTAAACAGTTGTAGCTCTCTTGTTTATTAAAATTAACTAAATCTAAAAGTGGTTTTTTAGGTCATTTTACCCGCTTTTACGATGCCAAACTAAGATTTCATCCCCGGCTTTTAATTACGCTGGTATCGGTTCCAAATTCGTTAAATCAAGCGGGCCTCGGATATATTTTTGCGTTCATCGAAAAGCCCATTTCTTTACGAATCCAACGATACCAAACAGTCTAGGAAAATCTTTAAAAACAACGAGGATATTTAGAAAAAAACATTCTCAAAGTAAAAAGAGTTTCCAGCTACGTTAAGGTTTTTCACGGAAAACCCTTTTTTCTAACTTTCTTATTAATCGAGATAAATTAATTCTGTAAAAACATTCTACGGGCACTTTTTTGTGCATTTGACGATGGTAAAGTCAAAAATTAATTTTTGGACCATTCATTGTCCCCATTTCGGTACCACCTTTGTCATATCAAATGGGAATCCTATTTAATTTTTGCAAAAATGAAAAGTTAATTTTATTTTCAATTTAAGAGTATTCCAACAAAATATTTTAATAAAAAATAAGAAAATATTTGAAAAAAAGTCGTTTAAAGAATAAAACAAACGCTGTACCTTTTTTGGAACTTTAGCTTATTTTTTATTTGGAAATTTGCATAGTCCAAATCTCGAGACTTACATCGTTTCCTTATACGTAATAAAAAATTAATTCATAGAATTTCGATGGAGAAAAAAAAATTAATTTACAATGACTCGAAGAAAAGTTTCGATCCTTCCTGAAGTGCCTGCTTCACGATTAGGCCCCCCGAGCAAACAAATTAACATCTTTCGAAGGCTGCTTTTTGAAAAAAAAATAACAATAGGGTCAAGGCGTTTACAACTTAATATTTGTTCGTTCTTTGAAAAGGTAATTGAAACTTGTAATACACCTTCGTATTGAATTAAAGAAATCTCATTGTTGGCGTCGACTTACCAAGGCTTTGGATGCTATTTTTAATCTTGAAGCTTTTCATTGAAAGTAATTTTGATTTCGAGTTTTAAGTACCGAGTATTTGTTTTTAATTTTGTACGAAAGAAATCCTATTCTAATCTCGACCAGAATTTTAAATAAAAAACAAAGAGATTTAATTTAAATCGGTGTTTTGAGACAAAGGTCTTTGTACGAACAGAACTTGCAGATTTAACATTCCGCATCTCGGGAAAATGTGCCATATTGAGCTCGAACGTGCGCACTCGATTTTAAGCACCATTCACAATAACAATTACTTTCTCAGACGGCTAACTTAATTCTGTTCAATTTTCGTCAGCTGCGCGCGCGCGACTACCGGTGTCTGCTAAAATTCTACTTTCGGCGCGCCGAAAGAAGTATAACTTCAAAAATTTAAACCGAAATTACTTTCTTGCTAGCCCAATAAACTTTATTCTAATAAAATTTATATTTAATCGTCAACAATTTCGCAGCCACAATAGAAAAATCCAAAAGGGCCATTTTTATTATTCTCATAATAGAAGGTTCACAAATCAAGTATAATTACTGCGGCACTAATGCGCCCGAGTCTTTACTTTTTCTGTTCTGCAAATAGATCGGAGGGTTGACAAGCGAAAAATTTACAATCGTCTGCGAGTGGAAGTGTTGAAATAAAGAACACATTTGCTCATTATTTATCCCGAGCTATTTCTTTAAGCATTCCAATGGCCAAAAACTTCAAAATCGGAATTCGGTACGTTCGCGCAAGAAAGTGAGTTATAAATATCGGGTATTAAAACAAAACGTTTCCTCGCTAACTACTCAATACGTCCGCTCTTCGTACAATTACCGAATTCTTTCCGAATTCTTCGCGTTCACTTTTGATTCGATTCTCCCTTAAGTTTTTTTGAGGTTATACTTCTTTTGGGGCGTTGAGAGTAAATTTTGCTAGGCAACGAAAGTTGCGCGCGCACATTTAACGAAAACTCAGCGGTATGAAGTTAGCCGTCTAAAGGAAGTGAATTAATTATTGTGAACCGTGCTTAAAACGGAGTGTGCGCATTCGAGTTCAAAGTGGCAAATTCTGATCTCGGGAAAATGAAGAATTTGTCTATATTAATCATCTATCTTTCAAATTATTAACTTAAATATAGTAGGTATAGTAAACATCGATTTTATAACTTGAAGGATGTATTTACCATAGCAATGAGTGGAAGGGAGCGAAAAGATACGAGAATCTCGTCGATGCAAGTGAGAGGGATTGATTAAAATTATTCAACTGATTTTATGTCTAATTTATTGGCCTATAATGTTGTGAATCGTGCTTAGAACCTAGTGTGCACATTCGAGCTCAAAGTGGCACATTCCGATCTCGGGAAAATGAAGCGCGCCGCTCCGCGTCGCGCTTCATTTGCTTCCCTCGCTCGGAAATGTGCCACTTTTCGCTCGAATGCGCACATTGTCGTATTCCATAGATTTGTTAAACCGATGAAATTGGAAGAAGCAATCAAAAATAAACGGGCAGAATTGACTAATCGTAAGTGCACCATGACAACGCTTGACCACACACATTTTTAGTAGCTCGATAAAAATGATTGGAGGTTGGTTCAGAATTTATGTCACATCCACCATATTGCCCTAACCTTTCACCATCAAATTACCATTAATTTCGATCTTTATAAAACTCTTTCAAATGAAAAACTTTCACTAATGATGATGGTCTAAAATTGCACTTTGTGAAGTTTTTGGCCGATAAGGATCAGATGTAGCGATGAGCAAAGCAAGACCAAGACCAAGACTGTAATAGTCTTGGTATCGGTTTTGGTCTTGCTTATTCGGTTTTGCTCTTGGTCTTGGTCTTGCAAAAATGCAAAACCAATACCAAGACTGCAAGACCAAGACCAATTTTGCTCATCACTAATCAGATGTTCAACGAACGTGGAAGCATGAAGTTACGAGAAAGATGGCAAAAAGTTATTGAACAAAATGGTACATTAAAATCCATTCTTTGTATCAGGTGGATTTTGATGTGATGCCACGATTTAAACCCCTGTGAGTACTCATTATGGGGCTTAACCAAGGATATCGTTTACCACCCATGTCGAGACAAAATGGTGGATATCAATGACCTGGAGAATCGCATCACAGAGACAATTATGACGATTGATGACCAAAAAAGACATAATATTATCGACAATTTTTAAAAGCGTTTGGAAGCGGTCGAAAGGTCAAAGAGGACACATTTCGAAAATATTATAAACTAGTTCTTTTATTCCTCTTCCATATCCAATTTACAGAATGTGAATACATATCACCGTTTTTTCATAATCAATGTTTCAGTATCCGCAGTCCATCAAAATCCACCCTATATAAAAAAATTCATTTATATTTTGAACCAAAAAACCGAAATTACTTCCTACAGAACGCGGAAAAACATTTTCTTAATTAAAAGGTGGCATTTTAATCCTTCGAGACGAAACCTAGTAATTTAAAGACTGGGTACGAAGCTGAAAGAATCACAAGTCGAACATCTTCATCCTTGTGCCTTTTAAATTTAAGACTGACATTAAAGCTTGTCAGATATATCTTTCGCCGTTTACGGTTGCACTGAACTATGCATATAAAACGGATATTTAAGAATTACATATCGTGAAACATGAACTTCGGATTCCGTGACTTCGGCCTTTGAGCGTTTATTAGATTTAGAACGTTAGTCTTAATTCGTTACCTTTCTGCAGCAATTAAATTAAATTAACACTTCGCCTACCACCGATATTTATTGCTGCGAGACGCATTTTTTACGTTTTGAGGTTGAGGCATTTTAAATATAAATCTGTTGGACTAAATTGAAAGAGAGAAGAGCGATGTAAATAAATCAAAAATTTTGCAAATAAAAGAGTTATTAAAAAGAAAATGAATACTAAAAATTTTCAAATTTTTGGTCTCAAAGCAGCGATTTGCAAACAGGAGGGCCCTCCAGCCTGGGGAGTCGCGGATTAGTGCGAATCGTGCATTGTACAGTTGAACTTTTTTTTATTCGACACCCTCTAAACCACTTATAGTGATCGAGCTATTGCAAGAGACAAAATCTGGTGCTGCATGGTTGAAAGAAAATTCAAGGTTGATCTTGGTAAGGTCTCTTGGAATAGCTCGATCACTATAAGTGGTTTAGAGGGTGTTGAATAGAACAAAGTTTAACTGTACACTATATTAGTTTGTAAATAAGATGGCGGAAAAAAGGTCTTAATATATTCACCCTGTAAATAAGAATGTTAAATCAAAACTAATCTTTACATCTAATAAAATCGTTGAAGAATTTTTGTCTGTATATTGGACGCGATTTTCAGTGATGTATTGAGATAAGCTTGGGCCAAAATTTAATGTTTGCGTTATTTAAATCGGCCGAGAAATAAATAAATAAATAAATCGGTGTACAGTGGGGATGCGCCAAAATTAATATTTTGTAAACCTAAAGTTTGGAAACCGCCGTCTCGAAGCTTAAAAGAATTGCGCACAAATGTGAAACAGTTTCTCGCCGGAATAGAGAAAGCCGCTGAGTAATTCGTAGATCCGGCAAAAGTGAACTAATTATAAAATGAGATCAAACAATCCGAAGCCCTAATTATACACCTATAAAAGAAATTAATCTCGGTCGCGTTCTTCGAAATAATTAATCGGCCGCTGATGCTTGGTGAAGTTCATGTCGAAATTGTTGCTCTGGGTCAATAAAACAGCGTGTATTTAATGTACTTTTCTAGCTTCGAGAACACCAAAGATCTTTCATATTTCATGACAAACGATTCCTCTGAATCTCTGCGGTAGATCTAATCATCAATTACAAAACCGTACTTTTGTCGACCTTCCGTGGGACGGGGTCAAAAAGGCTTCGATTACGTAACCGAAAGACTCATGCCATTTTTTCCCGCGCGTTTCGGTTTCTTCGAGTGATTTGTGAAAACCACGGCGGGCTTGGGTTATACGATATGTAAAGCTCGTTAGAATATTTTATTTGACGGCTTTTTGAGCCCATGCATGGACGTTATTTACATGTGCCGTGCTCATACGAAAATTTTCGAACCCCACGTTTTGTTCTCTCCCTTCGTATTCATTACGTGATTCATGCTCAGGTGGCGTTACAGGTTGATACGATCAATAATTTTTCTTTTGCATTCAAACAGTTCGAAATCGGCTTTGTTAACCTTCCGTGTACTAGGTGGGGGTATAACTAATGTGAACATTTTTTTTGTTAAAACGAGTAATCGAGTTTAAAACCCAGTGTGCGCATTCTAGTTCAAAGTGGCACATTACCGATCTCGGGTAATGAAGCGCGCCGCTCCGCGTCGCGTTTTATTTGCCTCCCTCGCTCGGAAATGTGCCACTTTTCGCTCGAATGCGCGCATCTTCGTGTTTATTGAATTTGTCTATATTAATCATTTATCTTTCAAATTATAAACTTAAATATAGTATAGTAAATAACGATTTTATACTTGAAAAATGTATTTACCATAGCAATGAGTGGAAGGGAGCGAAAAGATACGATAATCTCGTAGGTGCAAGTGAGAGGGACCGATTAAAATTATTCAAATGATTTTTCGTCTAATTTATTGGTCTATAATGTTGTGAATCGTGCTTAGAACCGAGTGTGCACATTCGAGCTCAAAGTGGCACATTCCGATCTCGGGAAAATGAAGCGCGCCGCTCCGCGTCGCGCTTCATTTGCTTCCCTCGCTCGGAAATGTGCCACTTTTCGCTCGAATGCGCACATCCTCGTGTTTATTGAATTTGTCTATATTAGTCATCTATCTTTCAAATTACTAACTTAAATATAGTAGGTATAGTAAATAGCGATTTTATACTTGAAAAATGTATTTACCATAGCAATGAGTGGAAGGGAGCGAAAAGATACGATAATGTCGTAGGTGCAAGTGAGAGGGACCGATTAAAATTATTCAAATGATTTTTCGTCTAATTTATTGGTCTATAATGTTGTGAATCGTGCTTAGAACCGAGTGTGCACATTCGAGCTCAAAGTGGCACATTCCGATCTCGGGAAAATGAAGCGCGCCGCTCCGCGTCGCGCTTCATTTGCTTCCCTCGCTCGGAAATGTGCCACTTTTCGCTCGAATGCGCACATCCTCGTGTTTATTGAATTTGTCTATATTAGTCATCTATCTTTCGAATTACTAACTTAAATATAGTAGGTATAGTAAATAGCGATTTTATACTTGAAAAATGTATTTACCATAGCAATGAGTGGAAGGGAGCGAAAAGATACGATAATCTCGTAGGTGCAAGTGAGAGAGACCGATTAAAATTATTCAAATGATTTTTCGTCTAATTTATTGGTCTATAATGTTGTGAATCGTGCTTAGAACCGAGTGTGCACATTCGAGCTCAAAGTGGCACATTCCGATCTCGGGAAAATGAAGCGCGCCGCTCCGCGTCGCGCTTCATTTGCCTCCCTCGCTCGGAAATGTGCCACTTTTCGCTCGAATGCGCACATCCTCGTATTTATTGAATTTATTTATATTAATTTTTACGCGTAGCTATACCCGGGAAAAAAACTATATATAATTATATAATGTTATGCATAATTATATATAATTTGAATTATTATATATTTTTTATATAAAACTATATTGAATTTCCTATATTAAATTATATATAATGGTATGATATGTAATATTATATAAATTTATGTATTTGAATATATTTAATTAAGAAGTATAACTTCTAACACGCGTACATATGCACACAGATCGTTTTTTTCTATAAAACATGAATTATAGGATTAAAAATATCAAAAAATACGCATCAAAATTATTGTTAAAAAAGGACATAAATAAACACAATTGGAAAGCACTCAATTTTAGGTTTTTCCCAAGCAAAACCTACGTTTTATTTTTTTAAGATAATGGCATGCGTTTCACATTACCCCAAAGTGGTTTTCAACAATTATCTTAATGTAACTGACTTTTTTCTTTCTCGATTATAAACGGCAAATTTAACACAAACGTTTTCATTAAAAGCCACACCATTCAATCTGGAAAATAACCAGTTTTAATCAAAATAGGTGCGAGTGCGCGCGTTAATAAAATTAAAAATGCCTAATTGACATTTCGCCGATTTGCTTCGATTCCGCATTAAAAAAAGCTACAAAAATATTTTTATTGCTCGCGCACCGGCCGATAGAAACGAAGAAATAAAATTCATAATGTGACGCGGCCAAATGATTTTATGAGTTTTAATTTTAATTAGAAAATCTTAGGGCACCGTTCCTGTTAGAAAAGGCGCGCACGTTTCGAGGAGTCCGTTAAAAAGTTTCGCGGACAATTTAATTTCCCGATTTAATTGAATCCAAACGTTGAATTAATAAAGTCGAAGGAAAAGGCAAACAAACTCCAAGTACTTTACTCTTTCGCGGAACCTTGTTTCACATTTTACTAAATAGCGATTTTTAAACGGCGATCCATTTACATATTTAAATCCGAGGCACTTTTTGAGGACGATCGAAATAAAAACCGTTCTCCGGGGCAAAAGGCGCCCAAAACAAATTGAATTGTCGAAAAGGTTTGCAAGGCAAATAGAGCGAATCTCGAACGATCGGAATTGATTGCATTTAGAACGAGATTACAGGAGATAATGGCCAGTTCATTAAACAATCGAGTTATAACTACTAATTGAAATAATTCGATGGCTATCGCCATGCTAAATAAGTTATAATTGAAACCAAACGTGTTATCTTCGTTAAGCTCAGCGCTAATCCCTCGGCTTAAGATTCTACGTCACTTGACAAAAAATCAATCGCTTAAGACTTAAACGTTAAGGTTAGTGGCTCGATGAATCAATAACAAAGGTAATTACAACGAATTACACTTTTTGCCTAATTACTGGTCAATTCTTCAAATTACGCCCCCTCAAAAAATTGCATGACTTGATAGCAAACAATTTCAACAATAACTAAAGTGTCTTAATTTATGTAAAGTGGTTTTCCACCAGAATTCTAAAATTAATTAATAAAAATGTCGAATCAACAATTTAGGGGTCCTGGGTACCAAATTTATATGACTCTCACGGCCCTCTTTTTTGTATAGGTAGAGACCGTCTGGCTTTGATCCCAATATGCGTTAGAATTTTTTTTAATTTGGTATTTCGCAGGAAAAAAAAATTAATAAAGAGGAAAACAACTTTAATTTCAATTACTTTCTGTGCCTTCAGGAAAAAAATATTAATTTAGGCTTTCTACCAAATGATGGACAAATCTTGTGAAACATGCGGGAGGATTCCAAATTTTTGCTAATAATTTTTCATTAATAAGTTATAAACAATTAAAGTGTGCGAATTTTGGAAGAAATTCGTCAGAAAGCTCACGTGGTTCAATGCAATGTACAGTCAGCCTAAGAAGTAATCAACACCCTAAAAACAGTACTTACCGTAATCGAGCTATTCCAAGAGACAAGTTTTAGTTAAAAATAGTGTTTATGACGGCTTTTATAAGTACAACAAATAATTTTTACTATTAATTGTTTAAAAAACGCTTTATAATCAATTTACTAAATCTTTTCTAACAGAAACGACAGCTGTCACAAATACCTTTACGTGTCTATTTGAGATTCCAAATTTACTTCTAGGTACTAAAATTAGCAAGATCAATTTTAACTGTTTTTTAACCATGCAGCGCCAGGTTTTGTCTCTTGGAATAGTACGTTTACTGTAGGTCTGTTTCTAGGGTGTTGATTACTTCTTAGGCTAACTGTACATACAATTTTCATTTATTAATTAATGCTAGAGTTTTTAATAAATCGTATCGGTTTTAAAGGTAAAACATGATTTGAAAGTCGGATACGATCTCAGTAGAATATTTCCACTTTTAACCCTTCTCGAGAACCTTCTGTTATAAGGTGTTCTTAAAAACAAGGGATTTGCTGCTTAGAACCCGACAGCCCCACGAAAACGATTCCACCTTCTCCCGAACTGCTTACAAAATTATTTGTTTATAACTTATCAACAAAAATTGTTATCAAAATATCGAAATCTTTACGCGGATTTCAAGAGATTTGTTCTTCGTGTGCTAAAAAGCCAAAATTGATATTTTTATTTTTGAAAAGCGTAGGAAGTCAATTTAATTAAGATTGTTTTTGTCTTTATTAATTTTTTTTTCGGTGAAATTAGCAAATTAAAAAATAATCAAACGCACATTCGGGGTTACGCCAAACGACCTTTACCTATAAAACAATTTTCAACTCTTTCCATCAAAAATTTGGCTGAAAGTCATGTTAAGTTTTCATTTAAAGTATTTAGGGCGAAATTCGGTGCGCGACCCTTAATATCCCGATATTCGTGATAAGTGCGGTGCGAAGCCCTAAGATAAAAAATTTGTCGGAAACGCGTTAGCTTAACCGGCATGCATTTCTGGCGTGGACGTTCTTACTTCGTTAAAATTACGTACGACTGTTCTTGCTGCTTATTTAATTATAGTTCTCCCTAAGTCTGGACACTAAGATGAATTAAGATTAATGAGTCTAACGAGTCGATTCGTTTACATCGAACAAGGGCAAGTAACCACAACTTAAATAACTTTAAGGGTTGCTTCGGTTTATCAATATTCATTATCCTATTGCTTTCATAACGGTTTGCTGTATGATATTTACACGTTTAGCAAATTGAAAAGCCAGCTTTACACTTTATTAAATAATAGAGAAGTTAAAATTAAATTTTGAACAATTCAAAAAAGGATTTAATAAATGTGGTTTTTGAAAATTTTGAAAATTATGCTTAGGTACAATCTTTTAAGTATCGAAATAGATTAACTAAGTTATTTAGATCATTTATCAATTTTTTTGGTGTAAACCGAACAAATTTTTTCGATGAATTATGGTTGGAATTTTGGCTTTGATTAAGAATGTTGTGCCTGCCAAAAATTTCGAAAATGATTTATAATATACATATTTTCTGCCATACTTAAAATAAAAAAACTTGTACGCGATTTGAGAAGTTATACTTCTTTGGCGTGACGAAATTAAATATAACCACGTGTAAAAATTAATATAAATACGAAGATGTGCGCATTCGAGCGAAAAGTGGCACATTTCCGAGCGAGGGAGGCAAATGAAGCGCGACGCGGAGCGGCGCGCTTCATTTTCCCGAGATCGGAATGTGCCACTTTGAGCTCGAATGTGCACACTCGGTTCTAAGCACGATTCACAATATTTAAAAGGCCTTCTACAACTAAATTCGTTAAGAGTGCGCGCGCACTCTTCCATTGCCTGGTAAAATTTTACTCTCAAGTGCCAAAAAAAGTACAACTTCAAAAAATAAATTACTATACCCACATTTCACAAATTATAAAAATTAGATTATTTTTTTTTAGTAGATTAAAAAGTGAACATTCTTAGAATTTCAAAAACAATAGAAAGAAGCAAACGCCCATCCAAAAATTACAAAATTTTGTACGAGGCAGCGGGCCGGGTTAAAAAGTTCGCCCGCCACCGAAAGGCAGTTGCTCTAGAGCTAAAGTTAAAGTAGTTACGCGAAGAGATATTTCTGATCCTTTTGAAGTACAAACGTAAATAATATCATTCTACTAATGATGTCTGCTAATGGACCATTATACTGTTTGTGCTCGTTTGTACCGGATTTATTCTGAAAAATGATCTGCTCTCGGCGACAAATTCCGTTTCTCTTGCGTTCGTTCGCGCTTTGCCAGAAGCTTATAACGCTCCACATTCCTTCTATTCGATTCCCAACACCATCTGCAACTTTTCTTCCCCTAACCCCTTTTAAAACGTTTTATTCCTTTTCTCTAATTATAAAACTTCTCCGATTTCTAACTTGAACGAAAAAGGTGCCTAAGTGCACTTGGGCAATGGTGCACGCACAATGGGGGGGGGGGGTCACTTTGATCAGTCCGAAAGTCTATGTCGAAATTTAGCTCTTCATTATTTGTCGGATGTAATGAGACGTGAAATAAAGTGGGTTATCATAATCACTTTTGCGGGTAACATATAATAATAATGAATGGCTTATTAGTACTCCACTACCATAGGCGTGCTATTTCAAAGATTTTGGAAAAACGTTTTTCGATATTTTTTCGATAAAACTAAATAAATCAAAAAAAAAATACCCCTTGTTCACAAAAAAAATCGTAGCGTCTTCATTTTCCATGCAATCGTTAAAAGCGAGACGGATTCGGAATTCTGGGACTTTTTTACATAAGATAAATGTAAAATATGTACAGGGCGCAACATAAATTTTTCGAGTAATAAAAAATTGCAATTTTAGGACCCTTTTTTGCACGATTTTGAACTTTAAAAAAATTCTAGCGCCGTTATTTGTGGACGGATCTTTAAAAACTATACAAATTCGGATTTGGCAGCCTTTTTGCCTTCGGATAGGCCTAAGAAACCGTAGCCGTGCTATTTCATAGCTTTGCAAAAACGTTTTAAAACCCATGTATTTTGGCAAATACTCAAAAAAATAGAATTGCTTTATATTGGAAGGGGACGTTCCTACGTACCCCTGGTAACTATAGCCGGTGTTATTTTCTGGTGCTCTCGCTCTAAACTAAAAATTTTCGATGTAATTAATAAGTCGAAAAAAATACCCCCTTGATTCACAAAAAAAAATCGTAGCGCCGTTATTTTCGATGCAATCATTAAAAGTGGGACGGATTCGGTATTCTGGGACTTTTACATAAGATACATGTAAAATATGTACAGGGCGCAATAAATTTTTCGAGTATTAAAATTGCAATTTAGGGCCTCTTTTGCACTATTTTGAACTTTAAAAATTGTAGCCCCGTTATTTGTGGACGGATCTTTAAAACTATACAAATTCGGATTGGCAGTTTTGGTATACCTAAGAAACCATAGGCGTGCTATTCCAGAGCTTTGGGAAAACGTTTTCAATTTTGAAAAAACATGGGTTAAAGCCCATGTATTTTGGGCAAATTATGAAAAAAATAGAATTGCTTTATATTGCAAGGGTACGTTCTTACGTACCCTTGGTAACTATAGCTGGTGTTATTTTCTGGCGCTCTCGCTCTTAACTAAAATTTTTTGATGAAATTAATAAGTCGAAAAAAATACCCCCTTGATTCACAAAAAAAATCGTAGCGCCGTTATTTTCGATGCATTCATTAAAAGCGGGACGGATTCGGTATTCTGGGACTTTTTTACATAAGATACATGTAAAATATGTACAGAACCAACATAAATTTTTCGAGTATTAAAAATTGCAACTTTAGCGCCCCTTTTTTGCACTATTTTGAACTTTAAAAAAATTGTAGCGCCGTTATTTGTGGACCGATCTTTAAAAACTATACATATTCGGATTTGGCAGCCTTTTTGGCTTCGGATAGGCCTAAGAAACCATAGGCGTGATATTTCATAGCTTTGAAAAAACGTTTTCAGTTTTGAAAAAACATGGGTTTAAACCCATGTATTTTGGCAAATACTTAAAAAAATAGAATCGCTTTATATTGGAAGGGTACGTTCCTACGTACCCCTGGTAACTATAGCCGGTGTTATTTTCTGGCGCTCTCGCTCTAAACTAAAAATTTTCGATGAAATTAATAAGTCGAAAAAAATACCGCCTTGATTCACAAAAAAAATCGCAGCGCCGTTATATTCGATGCAATCATTAAAAGCGGGACGGATTCGGTATTCTGGGACTTTTTTACATAAGATACATGTAAAATATGTACAGGGCGCAACGTAAATTTTTCGAAGATTAAAAATTGCAATTTATGTTCATTTTTTGCACAAAAATTTACTTATTAAATATTATTTATTTGTTTATTTAGTATGTTTTTCATAAATATGTTAAAAGAAAAATATATGTACTGCCACCCATGTGAAATAAAATAAAATGAAAATATATTTTCGACATATTTATCAATTTTAATTTTCTACATCTTTTATAATCTGTTTGTAATTTATATTTTAATTAATGCTACTATCTCGAAAGGTTATTGTTTATAGCAAAAATAGAATTTACTTAACGTTGTTCAAAAACAAAAATCAAAATTTCAAGTGATGCATTTACGCATCGGTGGCCGTAAACGGGTTAAACGAATCACTTGCGGTTCTGAACGGCGCCTCGGTGGTTGTTAAATCGAGGCGCTACTGTAAACTAAACTTCCACTGCCAAGACGAAGTCTTTTTCTTATTTTATGTTATTTTTACAGCGCAATATCGTTCGCCGAGAATTCTAGAGCATCCCTCGGACATAATCGTAGCGAAGAACGAGCCGGTTACCTTAAATTGCAAGGCCGAGGGCCGGCCGGAGCCCTTGATAGAATGGTTTAAGGACGGGGAGCCGGTGCGGACCTCACCTGTGGACAACAAATCGCACAGGGTCCTGCTGCCCTCCGGCTCGCTCTTCTTTCTGCGGACGGTCAACAGCAAAAAGGAGCAGGACGGAGGAGTCTATTGGTGTGTGGCGAAGAACATCGCGGGATCGGCGGTGAGCCGTAATGCCACTCTGCAAGTTGCCGGTATGTAGTTTTCAACGTTATGGCTATGAACTTTCGGGATTGCTACGTCGATTATAAATCGAGCACTGTTTGCTTTTGTTGGCTTAACGCTTAAATGAAACTTCGTGGCTGGCTCGAAGAGCGTGGCTCGTAAAGTTAACATTCGGTTCTGTACGACTTTCCAATGGACTTTTATAATTACTGCGCGAACATCTACTTTGTTACTTCTCAATTAAAAGCGAGACGAAAAAGAAAAAGAACTAAAACCGTGCGGCGAGTCTGAAAATGCCTCACGTAATGAAGTTTGAAATTTTTCATCATTCGGCGTTCGCCACAATTTTTGCAAAAATATTAATTCGGAGTTACATATTATCATTTTTTTGAATTTAAAATGGAAATACTTTTTTTGAATTACAGGCAAACCTCGATTAACTGAAATACTTCGTATTGATTGAATATGTGGCAATTAATCTCCGTTTAAATGCAAAAAAAAAGCTACATGAACGATTTTAGATCTACAATGATCGATTTACTTTGCAAAAACGTTTTAGTTTATTTAACTAAAACATAAAATATATTGTATTGGTATTTATTGATGCGCAGATGGATCCGGCTCGAAGGACCACACAACGGGGTGCGCAATGTACGCGGAGATTTGCTCATAATTTAAATTGTCATTGTATTTTATTTAAAAATTTTGTTAACACGCCACGAAATGCAGTACTTTGCCGCTAAACTGTTACTGTTACTTTTTCGTTGAAATTTTCCACTTTGTGAGGTGGGGGTGGTTACAACAGATGTGAAATAAAAATAGTGTTAAATTTTCCGGCTTTTTTGATGAGCCGATTGCGTTTTCCATCGGTATCGATTAAACGAGGTCCGACTGTATTATTCAAATCGTCGATTTTGACACATATCAGGCGAGATATAGTTTAAGTAAGCTCCTAACAATTTAGATGAGCAGTCAATTTAAAAATTACATACTTAATTTGGTTTGTTAGTAGATTAGTATAGCGGCTTCCATATTTGTAATCTTGTAACAGGGATTTGTAAGTATGGCGGATATATTTGGTATCATTAACGTAAGTGCTAAGCCGTGTCCTGATAACGAAATAGGAATACATTATAAGGAACATCCTAAATGGACATTTAAAACACACGAGGAAGGCGTTTCACATACAAAACTCTATTACGGACGATTTTTGACGTTGTACTTCTTTTGGCACGGTGCGCCTTTTAACGAAAATTCGACGGTATGAAGTTAGCCGTCTAAGAAAGTAAATTAATTATTGTGCCTACTTATTTTTCGCTTTTTCAAATCATTAATCCAAATTTCGTGTCATAAATATCGATTCTATGTTCAAAAAACGTATTTACCATAGCAATGAGTGGAAGGGAGCGAAAAGATACGATAATTTCGGTGGTGCGAGTGAGAGAAAACGACTAAATTAATTTTTTGTCCAATTTATTGCTCTAAATTTTGTGAATCGTGCTTAAAACCGAGTGCGCGCATTCGAGCTCAAAGTGGCACATTCCGATCTCGGGAAAATGAAGCGCGCCGCTCCGCGTCGCGCTTCATTTGCTTTCCTCGCTCGGCAATGTGCCACTTTTCGCTCGAACCCGCATATCCTCGTTTTATTAGATATGTCTACTTTATCTTTCGCTTTTTCAAATCATCAATTTAAATTGGATTTAATAAATATCGATTTTATGTTGGAAAAACGTGTTTACCATAGCAACGAGTAGAAAAGAGTGAAAAGATACGACAATATGGTCAGTGTGACTGAGAAGAAACGATTGAAATTATTTAACTGATATTTTGTTCAATTTATTGGGCTAAATTATTGTGAATCGTGCTTTAAACCGAGTGCGCGCATTCGAGCTCAAAGTGGCACATTACGATCTCGGGAAAATGAAGCGCGCCGCTCCGCGTCGCGCGTCATTTGCCTCCCTCGCTCGGAAATGTGCCACTTTTCGCTCGAACGCGCACATCTTTTTATTTATCGAATTTATTTATATTTAATTTAGTTACGCCGAAGAAGTATAACTTTGCTTTTTTTGTTGGAACACTTTGTAACAAAAAAAATCTTCGATTTCCAATCGAACCGCTACACAACTTAAAAATTAACAACAAAGTAATTGGAAGAAGTATTCGTACGCGGACCGAAATGCATCCGATAAATATTTAAGCAATTCAATTAACCGCAATTGATAAATTATATAAATTAAGCGGCGTCGTAAATTGAGCAATGGGAGTGTATCGTTTACAATGAACGTTCCTATCAAAATAATTAATAATTTTCGATCAATTAAATTGAATCGATAAGCTTGGAGTAAACAAGAATTAATTTCTATGGATCGTATCTGATTTGACCCGACGCAATTCGAATCGATTTATATATTTTTTTTTTTTTGATATCGCATTTTTGAATTAAAATGCAAATGCGGGTTTTGTTGTTCGACAATGCGTATTATCAGATGTAATGGTTTGCAGCATTGTTCGGTCTATGAATTGCGACGACCTGAATAGTTTACATGGTAATATCGACAATTTTAATGTACTTAACTAATGTGCAATATTGCACATGTAATTAAATTCCGTTTAATTAAATTTTTGGTTAATTTGTCTTGTACGAAGTTATTTGGGCTATTTTATTATTTCGAAAGGCTTTTAATCAAAATGTAATTCAATGAAACAAATCGAACAAGTATTTAGCGATAAAATATAAGATTTAATTGAATCAATCGAAGAATTACAGCAAAGTGTCGAAGAATATTTTTTTTTGCTAATTTAATTACGTTAATTATATAGCATTTATTTATAAGGTAAAATTGTTATCTAAAATGTTTGTCATCTAGGAACTACGGATCGTAGGAAACATCTCGGTTGCCCAAAAGTTAACACAACTAATTACGCAGCAGCAAGGCTTGGTTCAAAAAGTCTTGTAATGATTGAAAAAGATTTATGAACGTCCATTAATATGTACCTAATTACTTAAGACTTTTGTCTTTAGAAAATAAACTGCATTAGTACGTATAAAATGTCACTAAATTTATTATTTTATCGGTTTTACTATAAATATTATCCTGGAACCTGGACAATGTGGCGTAAAATATATTATTTGTATGTAGTGTTAAATATTTTTTTTTCAATACGTATAGTAGGGGAGACCGGGTATAGTTGTCTCACGGGTAAGTTGTCACAAAAGCCTTAACAACAAATCTAATGAATTAATAAATTTGTTTACCCGTGTCAAAGAAGCCGAGCACAATACCTCCTTGCGTACTTCACTTCAGTTCGCTCTGAAATACCTAAAAGAAATATATGCGTTCGTTTTTTGTACAGCAAAGAAATTTTTGTGAATCTGTGTTGAGTCTCGTAAGTATATTTAAATTTTGCATAGTGATATACTTTTCGTGTATTTATGATGTTTAAGATATGCTTCATGATATCATTCATATGGTTTCTTAAATGACCATTGATTTAAATTTATTTTGGGAGTTAATTGTCTAAAACTGTTTTGGGAAAGTTGTCTCAAGTTAACGGGGCTAGTTGTCACATGTGCAAAGCAACACCATAAATATGTGCGGCCTTTTTTATTGGTTTCTAGGGGTTTTACTACATAAACGATTGCCTGTAATTATATTTGTGTCATTTTTGTTAACATAACCTAAATTCGTTAGATGAAGTTACTATTCGCTCACAGCAAATATTTTTATTTTTTTAATTATGAATAAGATATTTTTCGTTCCTTTCTTAGTTAAAATTTCTTACAAACAACATTTTAACTTTAATAAAAATATGCATTTGTTTTGTCGTTTTGTATTTTACTTTTTATTAACTATACGACTACTTACCCCAGACACGGGGTTAAAAGTCACACTTCTCTTTTTTCATAAAAATTATAATATGTTCTCATTAGATAATGGTAGGGAAAAAGTCTTTATTTTTTCTTAAACTAGAATAAATACACTATCTATTGATATATAAATGTCATTGATAAATTAAGACCATGGGCGCTATAGATGCAAAAGAACAAAACGTGTTTACCATAGCAACGAGTGGAAAAGAGTGAAAAGATACGACAATATGGTCAGTGTGACTGAGAAGAAACGATTGAAATTATTTAACTGATATTTTGTTCAATTTATTGGGCTAAATTATTGTGAATCGTGCTTTAAACCGAGTGCGCGCATTCGAGCTCAAAGTGGCACATTCCGATCTCGGGAAAATGAAGCGCGCCGCTCCGCGTCGCGCTTCATTTGCCTCCCTCGCTCGGAAATGTGCCACTTTTCGCTCGAACCCGCACATCCTCGTTTCATTAGATATGTCTACTTTATCTTTCGCTTTTTCAAATCATGAATTTAAATTAGATTTAATAAATATCGATTTTATGTTGGAAAAACGTGTTTACCATAGCAACGAGTGGAAAAGAGTGAAAAGATACGACAATATGGTCAGTGTGACTGAGAAGAAACGATTGAAATTATTTAACTGGTATTTTGTTCAATTTATTGGGCTAAATTATTGTGAATCGTGCTTTAAACCGAGTGCGCGCATTCGAGCTCAAAGTGGCACATTACGATCTCGGGAAAATGAAGCGCGCCGCTCCGCGTCGCGCTTCATTTGCCTCCCTCGCTCGGAAATGTGCCACTTTTCGCTCGAACGCGCACATCTTTTTATTTATCGAATTTATTTATATTTAATTTAGTTACGCCGAAGAAGTATAACTTTGCTTTTTTTGTTGGAACACTTTGTAACAAAAAAAATCTTCGTTTTCCCAATCGAACCGCTACACAACTTAAAATTAACAACAAAGTAATTGGAAGAAGTATTCGTACGCGGACCGAAATGCATCCGATAAATATTTAAGCAATTCAATTAACCGCAATTGATAAATTATATAAATTAAGCGGCGTCGTAAATTGAGCAATGGGAGTGTATCGTTTACAATGAACGTTCCTATCAAAATAATTAATAATTTTCGATCAATTAAATTGAATCGATAAGCTTGGAGTAAACAAGAATTAATTTCTACGGATCGTATCTGATTTGACCCGACGCAATTCGAATCGATTTATATATTTTTTTTTTTTTGATATCGCATTTTTGAATTAAAATGCAAATGCGGGTTTTGTTGTTCGACAATGCGTATTATCAGATGTAATGGTTTGCAGCATTGTTCGGTCTATGAATTGCGACGACCTGAATAGTTTACATGGTAATATCGACAATTTTAATGTACTTAACTAATGTGCAATATTGCACATGTAATTAAATTCCGTTTAATTAAATTTTTGGTTAATTTGTCTTGTACGAAGTTATTTGGGCTATTTTATTATTTCGAAAGGCTTTTAATCAAAATGTAATTCAATGAAACAAATCGAACAAGTATTTAGCGATAAAATATAAGATTTAATTGAATCAATCGAAGAATTACAGCAAAGTGTCGAAGAATATTTTTTTTTGCTAATTTAATTACGTTAATTATATAGCATTTATTTATAAGGTAAAATTGTTATCTAAAATGTTTGTCATCTAGGAACTACTGATCGTAGGAAACATCTCGGTTGCCCAAAAGTTAACACAACTAATTACGAAGCAGCAAGGCTTGGTTCAAAAAGTCTTGTAATGATTGAAAAATATTTATGAACGTCCATTAATATGTACCTAATTACTTAAGATTTTTGTCTTTAGAAAATAAACTGCATTAGTACGTACAAAATGTCACTAAATTTATTATTTTATCGGTTTTACTATAAATATCATCCTGGAACCTGGACAATGTGTCGTAAAATATATTATTATTATTATTTGTATGTAGTGTTAAATATTTTTTTTTCAATATGTATAGTAGGGGAGACCGGGTATAGTTGTCTCACGGGTAAGTTGTCACAAAAGCCATAACAACAAATCTAATGAATTAATAAATTTGTTTACCCGTGTCAATGAAGCCGAGCACAATACCTCCTTGCGTACTTCACTTCAGTTCGCTCTGAAATACCGTAAAAGAAATATATGCGTTCGTTTTTTTTGTACAGCAAAAGAAATTTTTTGTGAATCTGTGTTGAGTCTCGTAAGTATATTTAAATTTTGCATAGTGATATACTTTTTCGTGTATTTATGATGTTTAAGATATGCTTCATAATATCATTCATATGGTTTCTTAAATGACCATTCATTTAAATTTATTTTGGGAGTTAATTGTCGAAAACTGTTTTGGGAAAAGTTGTCTCAAGTTAACTGGGGCTGGTTGTCACATGTGCAAAGCAACACCATAAATATGTGCGGCCTTTTTTATTGGTTTCAAGGGTTTTACTACATAAACGATTGGCTGTAATTATATTTGTGTCATTTTTGTTAACATAACCTAAATTCGTTAGATGGAAGTTACTATTCGCTCACAGCAAATATTTTTTATTTTTTTTAACTATGAATAAGATTTTTTTCGTTCCTTTCTTAGTTAAAATTTCTTACAAACAACATTTTAACTTTAATAAAAATATGCATTTGTTTTGTCGTTTTGTATTTTACTTTTTATTAACTATACGACTACTTACCCCAGACACGGGGTTAAAAGTCACACTTCTCTTTTTTCATAAAAATTATAATATGTTCTCATTAGATAATGGTAGAGAAAAAGTCTTTATTTTTTCTTAAACTAGAATAAATACACTATCTATTGATATATAAATGTCATTGATAAATTAAGACCATGGGCGCTATAAATGCAAAAGAACAAAAATTGTGACTTCTAACCCCGGTCTCCCCTACAAGATTATCCCCTTTTTTTTTAATACGAATCTCCAACCTTATATTTCCGAATTAAAATTTGCATTTCCCGATAGCCTGCACTCAGCTTTCCAACAACGTTATTAAAACTTTGCCAAGGTAATCTCATTAATGGCGCACAATAACTCCGCTTTTAATTCAATTTTTATTTTAATCTCTCAACTTTCGAAATGCTCGCCGTATCGCTTCGAAACTTATATAAAACTACAACAACAATCCCACCGTCTTATTTTTCTATTCATTATACCGCAATTGCAATTTCCTCAGTAAAAGAACCAGCTCGACCATACAATTTTTTACGTAAATCTCGGCTCCAAAGCACCAACTCAAAAAAAAGCTCACAACTTAAAAAAGTTTATATTTGATCGGCGAAACTTATTTTATATTTTTCCGTTACGAGAGAAAACTCGATAACAGTTTGTATTAAAACTTTCGTCCGGAAGTTGAAACATTTTTGATTTGTTTCGCGAGCTTCGGCGGGAAAAGGACGCGACCGAAACGGTTTTTTAATGTAGGAAAATTGATTGGTAATGGCGGGAGGGAAAATGGCGGGAGCGCCCATTAAGTTACCCCAAATCGAATCCGTCGGGAGCGTTAAATTTCCATTCAACAGTTTTCTTAACGAAACCTCTATCAATTTGGGCTGCGTATGTGCCATTTCGTGCGCAATATACGTAATACGCAGTAATAATATTAAAGGCCCCTTCATGAATATAGATGACTAATAGACAATTAGGCGCGCTTTAACTAGGCTCCTGGTTGTTATCCTGAATATCTGAAACACATGTGCCTCCGCACGCGATCCTTCGAACAAAGACCCACCACGTCCACGCACAACTCTTTGACAGATTAACACTGGAACCGCGGAATCGGTCATTTTGACCGTTTCGCAACTTTATCGTCTTGTTACTTTTTATTAGTAGAATATATTTTAGCCATATTAAATGACTTTTCCTAATTTTAATTGATAATTACTGTCCTATAATAGTTTTTCTTTTTAAAATGTGTTTTTTTCCTTTTAATATGAGACATTATACCAACAGACACATGCTCTTTTTTTCTAGTAAAGATGCAATTATTAACTGTAAAAAATCAGTAGCCCAGGTCTTTGTTCAAGGTCCAATCTATCTCTATATCAAAATTCATCAAAATTGGTTCAGTGGTTTAGGCGTGAAAAGGTAACAGACAGACGGGTAGACAGACAGAGTTACTTTCGCCTTTATATTAGTTTGGGTAATTAAATTTTTTTAGAAAATAAATTAAGTATTGTGAACCGTGCTTAAAGTGGAGTGTGCACATTCGAGCTCAAAGTGGCACATTCCGATCTCGGGAAAATGAAGCGCGCCGCTCCGCGTCGCGCTTCATTTGCCTCCCTCGCTCGGAAATGTGCCACTTTTCGCTCGAATGCGCACATCTTCGTTTAATTGGATTTGTCTGTTTTCTCTTTTTATTAAATTTAATCGAATAAATTAAAAATTAAAAGGCCAGATGGTCTCTATTCATTAGAAAAAATTCAATTTTTTATTTTTAAAATTGCCGCCTCGACAGCCATTTGATATTTACAGCGGATGTATAGACCAGTGGTGGAGGAATCTTTTGGCCATTACTCCAAAATATATATGGGTAAGTCGATATTACCCCCTCATTCAATATAAATTTAAATTAAACATTATTTATTGAATTATTTTAAACCGAAAATGAAAAAAAATTGCATGAAAATAATAAACAATAGATAAACCAAAATCTTATTTTGAAAAAAAATTTATTTCATTTGGGGTAATTTACCCCGGTTCCTCGACCGCTGGACTATACCATTAAGTATAGCATCAGATTTTGAAAAACTGCTCAAAAATTAATTAAACGGCCAATCGTTTAAATATGTCTTTAAACACAATGTAATTGTTTTAAAAAAGATGCTAAAACTTTTTTCTTCTCAGATTTAATTTTTTTTTAATTGGTAACAATCCCAACTAAATAAATTTTTCACTTAATGTATATTAATCAATTCATTTATCAACACACCTAAAAATTTTGGATCAAATGGAAAAAAGCATAAATTCGCTATAAACACGAATAATATCGAAATACAGCACAACTTCGATAGTTCGAACACTGAATTTTGGAAAACTAGATCTGAAAAAAATCGCTAAAATTGGGTAAAAATTAAATATTCATTAAAAGCTTGTTTTTTCCCTCCCCGTAAATCCGATCTTATCGCGCCCGGAAATTTAAAATTTTCCAAGTTGCTATTTGTAGGATCTATCTTAATAATATATCACGTGTTTATTTTTATGTTAGAAGCTCCATGTTTAAATTTTTACGTGTAGAAGATCGTTTTATTGTATAAAAAAAAATACAACAAATACAAAATTGTAAATTGTAAATTTTAATTACAATTATTTATAAAGGCAGTTAATTATTGTGAATCATGCTAAAAACCGAGTGTGCGCATTCGAGCTCAAAGTGGCACATTCCGATCTCGGGAAAATGAAGCGCGCCGCTCCGCGTCGCGCTTCATTTGCCTCCCTCGCTCGGAAATGTGCCACTTTTCGCTCGAATGCGCGCATCCTCGTATTTATTGATTTGTCTTAATTAATCTTTTCACTTTCAAATCAAAAATTAAATTTACTTTAGTAAATATGGATTTTATGTTCAAAAAAAGGTATTTCCCATAGCAATAAGTGGAAGTGAGCGAAAAGATACGATAATTTCGTAGGCGCGAGTGAGAGAAAACGATTAATTTAATTTTTTGTTTAATTTATTGGCCTAAATTTTGTAAATCATGCTAAAAACCGAGTGCGCACATTCGAGCTCAAAGTGGCACATTCCGATCTCGGGAAAATGAAGCGCGCCGCTCCGCGTCGCGCTTCATTTGCCTCCCTCGCTCGGAAATGTGCCACTTTTCGCTCGAATGCGCACATCTTCGTTTTTATTAGATTTGTTACATGAATCTTTTTTTTTTCAAATCAAACAATTAAAATATCAATCAATTTTGATTTTATATTCGGTGAAAGTTACGGTTTTTATTGTTTTTAAAAACTGTTCAAAAGCATTAAATGTGTTGCAATAAATATTTTATTGCTAAAAGACGAATTTTTCTTAAAGGTCTAATTGACCGGTAACTGCGGTTGTAGTAAGTCTAAAACTGCCGCGGTTCTAGTGTTAAAAGCACGGCGAACGGCAGACGCCTTTGTATCGCGGTTTTCAATATTGGCGCACTCTTTTCCCATCCGGCAACGTGTTATCTTTTCATCTAAAACTAGTATAATGGCCCGTTTTACGATGCAAATAAATGCCGTTATTGGGTTATTACCGTCGACTAAAGTCCGACTAACAAAGAAACTTTATGTGGGGAGCGCTGTTAAATTTTATAATTAACTTTTAGGATCTCGACAATTATAAACAAAGTTTTATTTAAAGATTAATGAATGTTTGGTGAATCGTTAAAGATGTAAGTAATTTGTTGAGACAACGGGGACTTTGTTCGCCCGTGTTGTGTGTCGTACGAGGAATCTGTTCTTTTGATGAGCAACAGAATTTTTTGTCTATTTGTGTAGTTTGGAGTTGTTGATGCGATTTTCTCGTAAAATGTTGTTTAGATAAGGCGCGGAGATTGTAAAATAAATCGGCTGTCTCGTTGAAAAAGTTTGGAACGGCAAAAAATATTTCGGGACGGCGGCAAAATTTAATTTCGTCGAGCCGTACTAATTTGCAGACATTATTATAATTTTTTAATACAGTCAAACCTCAATAAGTCGAATTTTTGATAACTCGAATTGTTTTTAGTCTCCATTTGGCTTCGACTTATCAAGGTTTGACTGTACCATATATCAATATTTAGAAAAAAGAAATAATCATTACATTAACCCTCGGCATACTAGGTGGGGTTTGCATTACCCCGAAAATATAATTAAATAAAATCCAAAAAGTTGTATTTTGTGACAGTTCAATGATAAAAAATATATTTTAATAACCATTAATAAATAGGTTTAACTAAAACACATATTTATTTATGCATTAGAATGGTTTTTATTAATAAAAATACAAAAATAAATAAATAAATACAGTCGAACCTCGATAAGTCGCAGTCGAAGGGACACCAAAATTAATTCGAGTTATTAAAAAGTTTAGTTACACACTTACGTATAGGTACCTATATACTTATATATCATTCATTTTTAGCTCCTACCATAAAAGTCACTCTTTCCTTGCTGCGTTTCCCACCGTAACACTTTTCATTTAAAAATTTTTAAAATTCTCCAGCCAACCCTGACTTGCTTTGAAATTATCATAATGTAATAGGCGCGCGAACACTTCTGATTTTTGTAACAATACAGGTCCCGAAATCGGAATATTTTTATTACGTGCATACCGAAACCATTCAATCATAGCTTTCTTCAGATTGGGAAAAGGAGACTTCTTTGTCCTTTTGCTAGAATGGTGGTCATTTGTATCTTCAGCAGCTAGAATTAGGTCTCTGTTTTTTAAAATGGTTGATAAAGTGCTTGCGGGAATACCAAAATCTTTAGCTATATCCTTTTTCTTTTGAGCCCACGTTCCACTTCTTTTATAAGATTAATTTTCTTCCTTATGGTTAAATTTTTTAATTTTCGTTTACACTCCATGTTAATACGTAAATAATTTTAGAAAAAGTATTAAACTTTTTTAGATTTTTTGTTATACTCTGTTACAAACTATAAAGAACGTAAAACACATTTGTTAGTCTTCGTAGTCGACGAATTACTAGAAAATTGAAAACTAAAATGCAAAAATAGTTTTTTTGTAAAATAAACGGTAAAACTATTTCAAAAATTTATAACTGTTCATAAGGCATTTAAACATAAATTAGTTTTTAAATCCAATTGAAGTGGCGCCGTCAAAACGTTCTTGTAGTATAAACCTTTTATTCGTAGTTAACAATAGAGCTTTTAAAGCATCAATAACCCCAAAGCAAGCTGTCGTTAATCCTCTCTCAGGTAGAGAAATTTTTAGAAAAGTTGTAAAATTTAACTTCGAGTCATCGACCTATTTACTAATGGAAACTTGAATTTAATGAATTGTAAAACGCTTCGACTAATTAAATAATTCGATTTATTAAGTTTCGAGTTATTGACATAAAAATATTAACGTTGGGATAGGCAAATCTTAGGGAAACAGGTTCGAGTTCGAGCTATCAAAAATTCGACTTTCGGCGTGCGACTTATGGAAGTTCCACTGTATTTAGATTTCTAGATCGAGAACGGTTTCTTTTGAATGCCGCGAATTTTCTGCTCGAAAAAACGCCAAGTGCTGGAGGAGTGGGGAGTTTTCGCGAGTTTTCTCACAACAAATTGGAACGAAAACTGAAAAATGAAGACGAAACGCTTTATTTTATTAAATCCTCTTTGTTATCTATCTAATGTAAGCTCTTAAACAAAGGGTTATATGGCAAGACCCTCCGCATAACAAATAGTGCAATTAGTCATATTGGGGCGCACTTCGTCCTTATCTCGCCGCTTCCACAAAAGATGGCGGTCGAAGGTGCGCGCAAAGGTCGCTTGTAAATCTTGAATAACGCGATTATCGGTTTCGGAGGAAGCGGAAAATTTATCATTTTCTTGGGAGCGCCGACGACGAATAGGTTCGCAGTTTTTAACGAATGTATTTTATTTTTAAACAGCCCGTGACAAGAGAGGTTTGATTAATTATCGTTTCGCGGTGGGTGGTCGTCGAATTGATGAGAGTTATAAATTTTTGCTTTGTTAATGGAGAACCGTATATCCTCAACTAAGCGCCTTAATTAAATCGGGTCCTCCCCGAATCATTATCGAAGGTGTAACGTACTTAATTGATTATTGTCTGCGGGCCGATTCTTTTCGAACGTTTCGCTTTTCCGCCGGGAGAGGCGCCTCGGAGTCATCCTTCACGAAGACTCATTTACATAATCGCTAATGTACGACGGTTTCGGTAGCTGTAAGTCAATATTTGTAAGAAGCTACCGTGAAATCTTCCAACAACTCAGAGGTTTAACCGAAATCACAACAACGTAATTTATTGCCCGTGTGAATATTAACTATTCGAGTTTATTGCCGGTCGGGCGTAAATTTTCTAGTGAGAAAATTAACGTAGAAATAAAATTTTGAAATAGAAGCTATTTTAGTGCCACTAAAAATACCGGAGAGAATTAAACAATCAGAGAATTAATTACGGTGTAAAATCGTTTCGAGGTATTAAAATACGGATTTATTGGAGTTGGCTTCGCTTGCTCAAAATTTATTAATAGCGGCTTTTAATGTTTTTAATTGTATTTAGTGCGAGCAACGGGGGGACAAAAGATTAACAACAATGTCATTTTTTGTATTAATACACCTATCAGTCGATTTACACTAATTTAAACACCTAATTAGTAATTAATTTGCTTACGCCCAGAATTTCAGTGCATGATTAACCATTCGTTTGCGATAACGCCTGTTTAAGGCTGCGCACAACCATGTATTTTACATACTGCGCAGCCTTAAACAGGCGTTAGCGCAAACGAATGGTTAATCATGCACTGAAATTCTGGGCGTTACAGTTTTAATGCACTAAACTAATTGATTTACACTCGTATTTATTTGCATGTTTATTTACAGTGGAACTTCCATAAGTCGAACGCCGATAACTCGAATTTTTGATAGCTCTAACTCGAACCTGTTTCCCTAAGATTTGCCTATCTTAATGTTAATATTTTTATATCAATAAATAACTCGAATTTCAATAAAACGAATTTTTTATTAAATCGAAGCGTTTTACAATTCCTAAATTCAAGTTTCCATTAGTAAATATTTCCAAACTCCAAGTTTAATTTTACAACTTTTCATAAAATACCTGTTAGGATTAAAGAACGGGTGAGTTCGGTGTTATTGGTGGTTAAAAGCTCTATTGTGTATTACGATGAAAAGGTTTTTATTACAAGATGTTTTGACGGCGGCACTTCAATTGGATTTAAAAACTAATTTATGTTTAAATGCCTTATGAACAGTTAGGAAATTTAAGATTGTTTTACCGTTTCTTTCACAAGAAAAGAAACTATTTTTGCATTTTAGTTTTTATTTTGGTAGTTATTCGTCAAATACGAGGACTAACAAATGTGTTTTTCGTTCTTTATAGTTTGTAACAGAGTATAACAGAAAATATAAAAAAAGTTTAATACATTTTCTAAAATTATTTATGTATTAACATCGAGTGTAAACGAAAATTAAAAAGTTTAACCATAAGGGAGAAAATTAATCTTATAAAAGAAGTGGAACGTGGGCTCAAAAGAAAAAAGGATATAGCTAAAGATTTTGGTATTCCCGCAAACACTTTACAACTATTTTAAAAAACAGAGACCTGATTGTAGCTGCTGAGGATACAAATGACCACCATTCTAGAAAAAGGCTAAAGGAGTCTCCTTTTCCCGATCTGGAGAAAGCTATGTTTAAATGGTTTCGGTATGCACGTAATAAAAATATTCCGATTTCGGAACCCATACTGTTACAAAAATCAGAAGAGTTCGCGCCCCTATTACATTAAGTGTGTAACTGAACTTTTTTTAATAACTCGAATTAATTTCGGTGTGCCTTCGACTTTGACTTATCGAGCTTCGACTGTATTTGCCCCGTTTGTTCCCTTTCGTTTAGCTCGACGACGGGCTTTTTCTAATTACGGCACTGGCGCAAGTGGAATTTTCAATTTCACAGTCGCCTTTGCAATAAGTACGTTGTTTACAGCTCCGTTCACGTTCTGTTATTATAGCGAGACATAAAAACTAACAACATACTTCATTGGAAAGGTTGCCGTAATGGCCTATTAGGACTGTTGCCAATCGAAAATATAAGCGATATTTATTTGCGTCAACTACTTTCTTAAGCGTCGCCTTTTTATTTATCGTAATCGGATTTAATTTGATCGTTGCGAATAATTAATTCTTCACGTGGCTCGGCGAGATGCGCTTGGATTTTTTTAATGGGCACATATTTATAATCCAGTCGTTTTAGTTCGCAAATTGTTACGGCGGTTATAACTTTTTTTAATAACTTGGTTTTTCTGTTTTTCACTAATTATTATTTTTTTTGTACATAAAACATAATTTCATTGACTCCTACCAATTAAAGAAAAATTGCACTCTATTATAATTTTCTAATAAGATAAGAGACCCAATACCCTATCACTATTTCGTCGTAAATGCCGAATTTCGTTATTATAAACATCTTACATGTTACCCGTGAAGTGATTAAAATAACCAATTTTATTTCAAGTCTCAATTTTGGACCATTGTTGCCAAGCCTATTTAAATAGTGAACATTAAACGTTATTTCAATATATATTTGATGTGCGATACTAAAAAAAAACAATTTTTGAAAATTTGGACGTTTTTGGGTTTCGGAACGGCGCACGGTGAGCGTGGCGCGCGAACGAAGACGGAGGCTGCGATCCATCGAATTGAAAGGAAACGAATGCAAAAAATATCGATGCATCACTGCCATCGGGTTCGGGCTAAAGACCCTAAAATTAATTCCACCCACCGTAACGAGGCGTCTGTCATAGTAATAGATCGATGCATGCGGTTTTGTAAAGTTAATGCATCGTAAGATGGTGGCTGAGGGACCCATTACGCTTTCCAAGACCGATATCAGTAACTGACTGCAAATCCCGGAGGAGGCACGTGGCGGGCACGTGTGGGGGTGTGCTGTTACGACCGGCAGTTGTACAGAAATTAGTCACTTTGTTTGTTTGGGAGGATATGCCAATTTACGTTTGCTAATGTAGTCCCACGGGTATGTAAATATATGCAAGCGATAAAGATGTCACTGAAAGGGTTTTCTAGTTAATTGAGAAATAGCTCCGAAACGTGTTCATAAACAACCCTCCACTATTTTACGATTCTCTCGTATTGTTGTGGCTTCGGATTTATGCCGGACGGTTATTAATTCTTGGGCCAACCATTGCACATGTACAAGGGCCATTAAATCGCAAAATTCTTTCGGCTTTGCTTAAAATAATATAAAGGTCAAGGGTTGGCGATAATAATCCATTGTTTTTTCTTCGAACTACCACAAAAGCCTTTGGCGTTAAATTGATTAAGAATCGAGCCGGGGAAGTGGATAGTTGTATTGTTCAAATAAGCAATATACAAGGTGTCCGATGAATAGGTGCTGAAACTTAACCGGGTGATACCTGACCCTAAACTAAACAATAACAAATTTAAAAAATTCAATTTTTCAGTAAATGGCAACACAGCAACGTTTCTATAGGTTTTTAAAAGAGTAGGTGCTGCATTGCTAGTTGGCATATTTGATATGTGATTTTTAGGTTAATTTATAATTGGGTTAAGTTCCAGTAGTTATTCGTCTGACACCTGGTACGGTAAAAGACCCAGTTATTGACACTTTAGGAGTGGCAGCTGAGGTTATAACAGGATAAATCATTTTTTTGTCTAATTTAATGGTCTAAATTTTGTGAATCATGCTAAAAACGGAGTGTGCACATTCGAGCTCAAAGTGGCACATTCCGATCTCGGGAAAATGAAGCGCGCCGCTCCGCGTCGCGCTTCATTTGCCTCCCTCGCTCGGAAATGTGCCACTTTTCGCTCGAATGCGCACATCCTCGTATTCTTTCGATTTGCCTAAGGTAAAGGGCCCAGTTTCTGACACTTTAAGAGTGACAGCTGACGTTATAACAGGATAACTTGTAGAAAATTAAATTTAAATAATTAATTTTTTTGTTCATATATAAGTTCACGATTTCTGGAAAAGGTCATATGCGTAAAATAATTATTTGAAACAGATTAATAATTTAAATTAATGTTTTAAAAAATAATGTTTGAATCAGAGTTTCTGACACTTAAAATTTTTATTGCTGTAGTTTCTGACACTGGCATCTGCCTAGTTTCTGACACTCCATATGTTAAAATTATTCGTCATTTATTAGGTTATACACTATCAAATTTAAATTTATTATAATCAAACATAATTTGTTATAATGTATCATTTAATATAAACAAAATGTTAATTTTTTCAACACAAAAATAATTAAAATAATAAAATTAAATATTATAAAAACAAATACGTAAACATAACATAGGTTAGAATTTGAGTGTCAATAACTGTAACATACCTATAAAATTGAGCCTAGTTATTGACACTATTATTTTAATAATAAAATATAATTTACCATGATGTTTTAATATTTAAAAATAAAGAGTAGTTAATTATTAATCGAACCATTTATTTTTTATAATATTTTTATACTTACATGATGATTAAATCACTAATTCAATAGTCGAACGCTCTTCTGTCAATTGCTTAAACTATAACCAACAAATGGCTTTCACAATCACTCTGGGCTTAAATATTATTTTATATTGAGTGAGTTTTTTTTGTAACTGATAGCGTCATCAAATAGGTACACGATGAATTTATTTTAATTTTGAAAAAATTAATTTATCAATTCGAGGTAATTTTCTTTTTATTAATTCAAAGTAAAATTGAAAGTGTCAGAAACCGGGTCAGTGTCAATAACAGGGTCTTTTACCTTATATTCCCAGAAATTTTTTGCACAATTTTTAGAGATAAGTATTTTAAATGATAGGACTCAAACTTGTAATTAATAATGAGAGTATCTTCATTTTAAAATTCTAAAATATTTGAACACAATTAATGTCATATGATTTTGTCGTTTAAATTATATTTTCGTTTTTTTCGTTTTTCTGGTTTTATAATATCAATATTAGAAATAAGGAAATTAAATTTTGTTGCCTGACAAACATCTTATAAAAAAAATCATCCCTAATTTTAATAGTCAATTTACTTTTAATAAATTACATCAATTTTATATACCTTTTGACGTTCTTATAATTGAACAAATATTCAAAAAATAATTATTGTATTTAAAAAACATATATTTAAGAAAAGCTGTCTATACATATAAAATCGATATATTAGTAACACTATTTGTTTTAAATAAATTTTGATTACTTGCACATTTAAGAAATTTTGATTGAAAAATTACAAAGCTATCTGATAATAATTTAAGAACCCATTTTGACTAAATTTTTAACCGAAATATTTCAGATTAAAGAAACGAAATTTTTTAAAAACCAAATTGCGAAAAAAAGATAGGCAAACAGTTAATTTTTTAACAAAAAAAAAGGGGGGAAATTTTTGATTTCTTGTCCTTGACAGCTGTTATCTAGCTCGATAGTGTAAAGACCAATGAGTTGGATAAAATGCGTCCCTCAACATCGATAACATCCCCTCCGGCTGTCTGCTTGTAATGGCTTGCATAGCGACTGGTCGATATTAGCAGAAACGAGCAAGGGTAACTTTTACTGCTTAGGGGGGTTGTGAAACGCATAAAACGCACAAGTTCAGGTACGTAATGCTCGTATCGTGAACTGTCTCCTTGCATATAAATTTCGAAAGCAAGTAGACCGACTGCATTAATAACAAGAAGGGGGACGTAATATTTTTTATTGCAAAATAATCGTAAACTTCGAGCGTTATTGGATGCGTCCCGCCTTTTTTAATACGGGACGATGCGAAATTATAACATAAAGTCGAGTTTTTATGAAAACGACAGAAAAGTTTTTATCGCAGGAAGTATAAATCAAACCAAGTGTGAAATATCTTCACCTTTGGGTAAACGGAAAACCATGACTTGGAAGTTTACACTACGAATCCAATATCCTGAATGAGAAGAGTCGTGTTGATGTTCCGTGACATGAATCGGTTCGACTACGAATACGAATTTGTTCTCCACTTAAATAGTTTTAAGGAAACAAGCCGCTTTTAGCTGACGCCCCTGGGGGCCCTTTTGCGTACAACTTTTCCACTGCGAAAGACACATTTCCTGCCGATGTATTTTTCGGATTTTACCACTTTCAGAAAATCATCGTGCGGAAGCGTTTTTATGTTTAACGAGACGGGCCTTTTATTACTGAGCCTTTTGCGGAACGAAAATTAGGCAGAAGTAATTAACCGGATTAAACGATCGTCGAATTAAGTACCCAGTTTCCTTATGTTGATTTAAGTAAATGAAGAGGTGTTTCTTCTCGTACGATTTATCTTTTTTTCTTTGGTGCTACATTAATCTTTGTGGCAATAAGTAAACTTGTTAAAGTTGTACTTCTTTTGGTCAGTTTTTTTTAAATTTAAGTTTCTACGATGGCCATGCATCAGCTTCTCCGATTTTGCAAATTTAAAAAAAAATGTTTTTTAACATAATTAAAAGTCGTACAGTTCTAGTTGGTTTAAAGGCTATCTTGATTTTTTAGCGGTAGTTAGAATTTTTGAATTATTTTTCTGGTTTATTCTAAACTCCAATAAATAACCCCCGTGCATTAGTTTCCCCGATTTTTCAATTTTAATAAATTACGTTTTTAACATAAGAGAAATTAAAAGTCAAACCGTTCTAGTTGGTTTAATGGTTATCCTCATTTTTTCGGGGTAGTTAAATTTTTTTTATTATTTTTTTAGGTTATTGCAAACTCCAATAAACAACTTACATGCTTCAGTTTTCTCAAATTTGCGATTTTAAAATATTGTGTTTTTTATCATAAGTGAAATTAAAAGTCTTACATTTTTAACTAAATCAATGTCTTTCCTGTTTGTTTAGGGGTAATTAGAATTTTTTAGTTATTTTTTTGGGTTATTATAAAGTTCAATAAAGAACTGCCATGAATTAGTTTTCTCTAATTTGCGATTTAAAAAAATTGTGTTTTTCTCATAAGTGAATTTAAACGTCTTGCATTTTTAACTGAATCAATGCCTTCGCTGTTTATTTAGGGGCAGTTAGAATTTTATAGTTATTTTTCTCGGTTATTATAAAGTTTAATAAAGAACTGCCATGCATTAGTTTTATCAAATTTGCAATTTTAAAAAATTGTGTTTTTATCATAAGCGAAATTAAGTCTTGCATTTTCAACTGAATCAATGCCTTCCTTGATTTTTTAGGGGTAGTTAGAATTTTTTAATGATTTTTTTGGTTTATTTTAAACTGTAATAAATAACCCCCATGCACCAGTTTCACCGATTATTCAATTTAAAAAAATTATATTTTTTAACCTAAGCGAAATTACAAGTCGTACAGTTCTAGTTGGTTTAATGGCTATCCTGCTTTTTTAGGGGTAGTTAAAATTTTTCTATTATTTTTCTGTGTTATTGAAAACTCAATAAACAACTTCCATGCTATAGTTTTTTCAAATTTGCAATTTTAAAAAATTGTGTTTTTTATCATAAGTGAAATTAAAAGTCTTACATTTTTAACGGAATCAATGCCTTCCCTGTTTATTTAAGGGTAGTTAGAATTTTTTAATTATTTTTCTGGGTTATTATTAATTTTAATAAAGAACTGCCAGGCATTAGTTTTCTCAAATTAGCGATTTTAAAAAATTGTGTTTTTTATCATAAGCGAAATTAAAAGTCTTGCATTTTCAACTGAATCAATGCCTTCCCTGCTCCTTTAGGGACAGTTAGACTTTTTAAATTTTTTTCTGGTTTATTTTCAACTCTAATAAATAACTTCCATGTATTAGAATTTGCGAATTCAAAAAATTAAATATTTTAGCACAAGTAAAATCAAACGTCGTACATTTTGAATTGAATTAATGGCTGCCCTGCTGTTTTAAGGGTAGCTAGAATTTGTTAATAATTTTGCTGGGTTATATTAAACTCTAGTAAAGAACTTCCATTTAATAATTTTTCCAAATTTACGATTTTCAAAAATTGTGTTTTATAACATAGGTAAAATCAGAAATCCAACAGTTTTAGTTGATTTAATACTTGTCCTGCTTTTTTAGGGGTAGTTAGAATTTTTTAATCATTTTTCTGGTTTATTTTAAACTCTAATAAATAACCCCCATGCACCAGTTTCCCCGATTATTCAATTTTAAAAAATTATATTTTTTAACCTAAACGAAATTACAAGTTGTACAGTCCTAATTGGTTTAATGCCTATTCTGCTTTTTTAGAGGTAGCTAGAACGTTTTAATAATTTTTTGGGTTTGTTCTAAATGTGCCACTTTGAGCTCGATTGTGCTCACTCGGCTTTAAGCACGATTTACAATACTCAACCAATAAAAAAAAAATTTAATAAATTAAGAACCATATTTCCACCATTCAAAATTAATATGCGGCAATTTCCGTTTAGAATAAATAATAAAAATATCTAATGAACAATTTAGTTAAAAGTCAACCGCACACACACACACACCCACAGGCCGGAGTGATGGCAATAAATTTAGGGAAATTATTACTTCCGCTATGAAGAGCATTTAATTAGGTGTTAAAATTTTCTTCATTTCCGAATGCACATGCACCGCAGATGACCGTTAAATAAATTAAGATGATTATCTCAAAGGTTCATTGCTCAGTGGAAATACTTGTTACATCCACATTAATCGTGTAAAAATTAAGAGATTATTAGCTTATTGGTGTGTGTGTGTGCGTCTGTGTATCCGCACAATCAGGATACCTATCTTTCTACATTTAGAAAACACGCTTTATATGTTAAACGCTTACATCTCGGCGCTTATATACGAGCTATGCGCAACTTGTTATTTATTTATTTACATTTAAAATCGACTTTGTGGGCCTCGTTAGTCGCCTTTCGGGTTAATTAAAATTAACACCCGAAACTTACATCCCAAACGAACGAAATTAATTATTTTCAAGTCGAGCCGGACGCACGACAAGAATAGTTGTAGTAATGCGGTCCTTAAAGTATTGTTTCGGAGAGATTTCCGATGTTGCTTCGAAGACAAGCAAAGTAACAAATGTTTGCTTATGATAATGACTGCGTGTGTGTGTGCATTTGTGCTTCTTATATGTTAATTTGTTGTTTAATTTAATATACGAGTATTTATTATGTCAGAACGCCAGTGATTTATAGTCTTCATATTTAACGACCCACTCCTCGAGTCGTTAAATCGTTCGTTCTAATTGTTATTAGAAAAGTTTCTTTAATAAAGAAAAGCATAAATGTTAATTTAATTTATTGTTTAAAATGAGGTCTATAGGGGAACTTGTTGTATCTTGGCACTTTCTTCACTTGTAGTTTTTTTTTAAATTGTATACAGAGTGGTTAATATTTGTACTGTTGTACTGCAGGTACATTTTTTATTGTTGTTTACAAACCAGATGACCAAGCACATTGAACTTGAGCTAGGTGATAGTCTGACTTTTACTATACACGTTGATATCAAAACATTGACCAAAATGTCTTTGGCAAACGAGAGGTATTCGATCTCGGAAAGGGTGAAAATAATTGAATTGTGCGTTTTGAACGGCAGAAACCCGAATGAGACGGTCAGGGCCTGGAAGAGGGCCAAAGGGCCGAAGTCCACATTGGACATCGTATCAAGAGTTTTGGGCCAAATATTGGTATTGGGGGCAAAGTTAGAAGGGGGGTCCAATTTCTTGGCCACCCTATGTGAACCCCTGTGACTACTCTTTATGGGGTCAAACCAAAAACATCATATACCACCCGAGTCGCGGCAAAATGGTGGACACAAATGAGCTCAAGAAGCGGATCACAGAAACAATCGCAGCCATAAATGATCAAAAACGTAACACAATATTATTAACAACTTTTTGGCGCGCTTGGAAGTGGTCAAAAAGACCAAGGGAAGACATTTTGAAAATATTTTAAATTAGTTCCACTATTCATCTATGATATGCAATCAACAGAATTGTAATAAATATAACCGTTTTTTTGCTATTAATCTTCTTGCATGATCATATCAATTTTATCCACCCTGTATGTAACAATTTGATGATAAAATGTATTGCATCGTAGTGGGGCACTAATAAGGTATTTATCATAAAATATTTGAAAGCATTATCAACCGTTTACTCAAATTGCTATAAGATTTCAAAATTAGTGGATCTATGGCCTAGGTACAACAGAGGTGATGTACCTTGGCTCTATTCGCATTAAGCAAAATAAAACCCATTGTTCTATGAAAACTTTCGTTAGACTTGCGAGGCATATTATCTGAAGCAAAATAAAAAAAATAGGAATTTATAACAAAAGTATATCTAAATTTTTATTTATTGCACGTCGATCTTAGGTCCAAGGTACAATTTATTGACAGTGACCGAGGTACAACACACCGACCCTTGATGTTTAAATTCAAAAATTAAATTAAAGATTCTGCTGTGCCAAAAGCAGACCACTACTATGCAAACATTAATAAATAATCTTTCTATTACGATGAGTCATTTTTTATTAGATAATAAAAATCAATAAGATATTTAAGTAACAAAAATATACTTTTTTCGATTAAAAATTTCAATTGATCTCATACATTAACAAAGTACATTGGCCAGCTGCTGCTAACTTTACGTTAATGTCTGTCAATGTGGCATTTGAAATATCGAAAATTATGGGTCACGAAAGCCCGCAAATATTAAAAAAAATAAAGTTGCCCTAGACACAAAGAGACCAAAGGTACAACAGGTTCCCCTACTTACCGAGATTAGCCTGTACAAACAGATAGGACGACAGAAATACTTTAATTTACTACAAGTCGTCAGAAATTAATTCGATACATGTTTTACATTAAGAAATTTGGCTTCTATAAAACCTTTTTGATCTATACTAATAATATCATAAAGAAGCAATTTTTTTTTGTATGTAAGAGGTAATTTTCGGAATTACTGAACCGTTTCTAAAAATTATTTCGCTATTAAAAGCCACACTATTCCTTCGTAAGATAGGCTATGTTTTATTTTGATAAATTAAAGTTTTTAGTTCGAAATCGCGATACCCGTGCCACAATCCAAAGCGGCCCAACTACTTAACAACAATTTCGCATATCAAAAAAAATTCTTTTAATAAATAATACTAAAATTAAATTTATGATTTGAAAGAGCGAGAAATAAAGTACACAAATTCGACGAATACGATGATGTGCGCATTCGAGCGAAAAGTGGCACATTTCCGAGCGAGGGATGCAAATGAAGCGCGACGCGGAGCGGCGCGCTTCATTTTCCCGAGATCGGAATGTGCCACTTTGAGCTCGAATGCGCACACTCGGTTTTGAGCACGATTCACAAAATTTAAACCAATAAATCAGACAAAAAATTAATTTAATAGTTTTCTCGCACTCGCATCTACGAAATTATGGTATCTTTTCGCTCTCTTCCACTCATTGCTATGGTAAATACGTTTTTTGAACATAGAATCGATATTTATGACACGAAATTTGGGTTTATGATTTCAAAGAGCGAAGAATGAGTAGGCAAATCCGATGAATACGAGGATGTGCGCATTCGAGCGAAAAGTGGCACATTTCCGAGCGAGGGAGGCAAATGAAGCGCGACGCGGAGCGGCGCGCTTCATTTTCCCGAGATCGGAATGTGCCACTTTGAGCTCGAATGCGCACACTCGGTTTTGAGCACGATTCACAAAATTTAAGCCAATAAATCAGACAAAAAATTAATTTAATAGTTTTCTCGCACTCGCATCTACGAAATTATGGTATCTTTTCGCTCTCTTCCACTCATTGCTATGGTAAATACGTTTTTTGAACATGGAATCGCTATCTATGACACGAAATTTGGGTTTATGATTTGAAAGAGCGAAGAATAAGTAGGCAAAACCGATAAATGCGAGGATGTGCGCATTCGAGCGAAAAGTGGCACATTTCCGAGCGAGGGATGCAAATGAAGCGCGACGCGGAGCGGCGCGCTTCATTTTCCCGAGATCGGAATGTGCCACTTTGAGCTCGAATGCGCACACTCGATTTTAAGCATGATTCACAATAATTAATTAACTTTTTTAGACGGCTAACTTCAATTGTCGAATTTTCGTTATGTGCGCACATGCACCCTCAGTTTCCTACTAATATTTTACTCTAAACGCGCTATACGACGTATAACTTCAAACATGGGTGTCCAAAATTATATAATTAATTAGTTTTAGAGCCCCTACTTTACGCATAAATATAATTCAAAAAGCTTCCTCCGGCCGCCCCCTTCTCTTCGGAGTAATCCGAAGGATACATCGCCGGCAAACAGGGTGGCGTGTCAGTGTATTTAGATAAACGCTTTCTTATCTTGGGGGATAATATTAGTCTCTTGTATTCGAAATGAAAGTTACATGACCGTAGGGGTGCCTGCCACCCTTCAATAAGCCGGGTATTAGCGCTATTAGACATATCTGGTCCAGCAGTCACGTCAATTACGACTGGAAGATCTCCGATAAACCGGCGCACCATCGAAAGCCATTACATTAAACGTTATTTGAATTTATGGGGTAGTAATTTGATGGAAGGCGAGAGTGACTTTGCGAAACGTCATTTTTACTGTCCGACCGCTTACGTTTTATTAATTAACGAGCTTATAAAGTTTGATTGTGCCGTAAATTAATTAATTTCGCATCTTTTGCGCGGCGCGCGGTAATGGCTCGTCTTCATTTAGCAGCATCTTCGGGCTCGTTTAAATATGATTAGGTACGTCTCCCAGTTAAAACTTAATCTGATTTGAATATATGCATGAATGCGAACTATTTATAAGCCAATTTTATTCCCTATATGGACGTACCGATCGTCGAACAAGTTATGCACTGCATGTTGCATCGCGCCGAAGAGATATAATCGTAATTTATTTCATTTATAACTTAATTAATGCAAGCTCTCCATGTTTCACATTATCGACTGAACATACACGAGTTTCCTATCTAAATTTATCAATTTTCTTCCTTTAATTATTTTACGCAGATCTGGGACGAGTCAATTCAAGGCCGAAACGACTGTTCGATATTATAATTTGTCGAAAATTAAAATTTTTGGTTAATGCATTTCGAACTAAAAGAGTTGATTGAAATTTGGTTGTTCAATTTTAATTTTGTAGAAGTGAGAGTACAGTTTTACCTCGCTATACGGCCGCTGTTTATGCGAAATTTTTCTATAACAATATTTTTTGAGGAATTGCGCTTGTTCGATTGACGCCCCACAATTTTTCGTATTACGGCCAAAAATAATTGTACAGTCAAACTAAGAAGTAATCCACACCCTAGAAACAGACCTACAGTAAACGTACTATTCCAAGAGACAAAATCTAGAACTAAAGGTACTAAAATTACAAAGATCAATTTTAATTGTTTTTTAACCATGCAGCGCCAGATTTTGTCTCTTGGAATAGTACGTTTACTGTAGGTCTGTTTCTAGGGTGTTGATTACTTTAGTTTGACTGTACAGTTAGAGACCTATCAGCTTCTCCCTTTTTGCCGGGCGAAAATACGAGAAACATTTATTTTTGTGTAAATATTTTTATGGGAAATAAAAAAAATCCAATTCTTTACGACCTAAAAACTATATTATTTAGTAAAAAATTGGAATGGGTCCAATTGACTTCGTATCAAAACAATTGACTCGTTATACGGCTTTTCGCTTT
Source organism: Sinopyrophorus schimmeli (assembly GCA_036325965.1). Lineage (NCBI taxonomy): Eukaryota > Metazoa > Arthropoda > Insecta > Coleoptera > Elateridae > Sinopyrophorus > Sinopyrophorus schimmeli. The sequence goes on along the minus strand of JARFIZ010000015.1, from coordinate 373,223 downwards.
ACGGCCAACTGGTCGGGAACGCATCCTGGCCGTAAAGCGAGGTATGGGTGAATTAAAAAATACGGTAGGAATGAAAAGAGTAAAAAAAAAGGTCAGTTTTAAGAGAAAGTGGTCCGATTTTTTAAGAAACGTAGGTACTATTTTTTTCTAAATACATTTTATATTTAATGATAAATTAACTGCTCTTTTTGATGGATAAAAATAATTAAAAATAACATTTTTATATCGTTAATGAAAGGAATGTGTTTTTTTATTAATTGTTGTTTAATGTAATTTTTCTATCCCATCTTATGTTCAAAAGTTCGCTATCATCGAGTATCAAAAAAATAATAATAATAATAATAAACAAACGCCTATTAATTAAAAAAAAGATACTGAGCTACAATTGAAAAAAATTGTACTCTATTTACCACAGGAACAAACAATTTAATTTGTGTTATCTTAATAAAACTTTAGAAAAGTCTTGCATTTGGTTTTTTGAAGTATATTATACGGTAAAAAGCGTTTATAGCAACTATGAAAGGACCCATCCAATTTTGTCGTTCTAACCGATCTCGTTGTAAAAGGTATTAATAGAAAATGAACATTGCTTGCATAATTATACCATTAATTGACCTGAAATGTACATAACAAGCAACCAAATAGATTTGGCCGTTATAAGCGGTACGCCGTACTAACAGATGTCGTTATAAGCGATTTCTACTGTAGAGGAGACCGGGTATGGTTGTCTCACGGGTAGGTTGTCATATTAACCATAACAGCAAACCTAATGAATTAATAAATTTGTTTACTCGTGTCAAAAAAGCCCGAGCACAATATTTCCTTGCGGTACTTCACTTCAGTTCGCTCTGAAATACCGTATAAGAAATATATGCGTTTTTTTTGTACAGTGAAAGTCATTTTTTGTGCATCTCTGTCGAGTCTTATAAGTATAATTAAATTTTGCATAGCGATATACCTATTCGTGTATTTATGATGTTTAAGATGTTTTTCATGATATCATTATATGATTTTTTAAATGACCATTGATTTAAATTTATTTTGGGAGTTAATTGTCTAAAATTGTTTTGGGGAAGGTTGTCTAAAGTTAGCGGGGGCTAGTAGTCGCAAGTGCAAAGCAACCATAAATATGTGCGGCTTTTTTTATTGATTTCTATGGGTTTTACTACATAAACGATTGGCTGTAATTATACATTTGTCATTTTTGTTACCATAACCTAAGTTCGTTAGATAGAATAGGTATTTGTTTTCTCGTTTTGTATTTTACCTTTTATTTAACGTCTGACAACCATCCCTGGCACGGGGTTAAAATTCACACTTCTCTTTTTTCATAAAAATTATAGTATGTTCTTTTTAGATAATGGTAGAGAAAAAATCTTTATTTTTTCTTAAACTATAATAAATACACTATCCATTGATATATAAATGTCATTGGTAAATTAAGACCATGGGCTCTATAAATGCAAAAGAAAAAAATTGTGACTTCCAATCCCTGTCTCTGCTAGGATAAAAAAATTGATTTTCTGATCTACAGCTCAATGCAAAAGCATCGAATTAAAAAACATCGAATTTTTAGGAGTGTAGCTAACGCAATTCCAACATTTTCGTTTAATTCGAGCCCACCCCCCCAAATTAAAAATTTTAATTTTCTAAAAGTAGACATTTGCATGCATTTCCCAAACAATTACTCATAATTGCAGGGCAGACGAAGTGCAAGTATTTAAATTGCCATTACACCTCGCAAACGCACGCCTCTCAACTTTTTTCGTCTCGCTTTACACATAATCATTAACATGTTTTTTTCGCATTTCGCGATACAATTTCAGTAGGTGTATTTATGTTATTTAAACTAATTATAGCGCAAACTAATTAGCGAGAACGGTGGGAATTTCGACGAACCGCTTGTTTACAAATAATGCTGTGCAGATCTGCGAGGAACGGCCATCCGCACCGGCTTCGCCAAAAATAAAAGCGGGCGAAAAAAAACCCGACGAAGTAATTAAGTCATCAACTGCCGCACAGTAATATTAAAATAATTACTGCTTAATAAAAAATATCAATAAAAACGCCATAAAAACCTGCTGCGTGGCAATTTGCTACTGTGAAATGAAACGGCGTTCTTGCAGTTGACGGTACTTCTTCTCGTACTGCGACCGAAGCTATGTAAATGTCGTATGCGAGGTGAGCTGCATCATATTTAACCTGAGATTGTCGCTTATATTTAGGTAATTTGTTGTCTTTGCGCTGAAACGATTTCAGTTTTAATGGGGGAAATATGTATGAATGTATGCATGCAAACGCATTTGCGACGTCTTTATTATGTCATAATATTCCAGAGATTCCGATCAGTCGCGACTTTTGCCATTACGTTTAACGAAACGGTACTTCGAGTTATAGAAATAAAATACATAGACACACTCACACACCTAAAGATTAGGCCAGGGGTTCCCAATCTATTTTATACTGCAGATTTTTAGATTAATTAATATATTTGTTATTTTTATTTAATTATAAGTGTGTCGCATGTAGGCGTCCTATATGGATATGCGGATCGTCCCGCGAGGCCCTGGGGCGTCGCGACTCACAGTTTGGGAACCCCTGCTATAAACAATAACGTGTAATAAAATTATTTAATATAATTAACCAGAACTGTATTAAAAAATATTCGAAATTTGTTTAACGTAGGAAAAACATGGGGATATAATGCACTTTATATCTCCGTTAAAAAAAAATATAGGATCGCCAAATTTATTTTGCAGTGTCGTAGGACCATAAGCAATAACCTGTAAAAAAACTGTTTAATATAATTAACCAGAACCGTATTAAAAAATATGCCAAATTTGTTAAACGTAGAGAAAACACAGGGATATAATGCCCTTTATATCTCCGTTAAAAAAAAATATAGGATCGCCAAATTTATTTTGCAGTGTCTTAGGACCATAAGCAATAACGTGTAAAAAAATTGTTTAATATAATTAACCAGAACCGTATTAAAAAATATTCCAAATTTGTTAAACGTAGGAAATACACGGGGATCTAATGCCCTTTATATCTCCGTTAAAAAAAAATATAGGATCGCCAAATTTATTTTGTGGTGTCTTAGGACCATAAGCAATAACGTGTAAAAAAACTGTTTAATATAATTAACCAGAACCGTATTAAAAAATATTCCAAATTTGTTAAACGTAGAGAAAACACAGGGATATAATGCCCTTTATATCTCCGTTAAAAAAAAATATAGGATCGCCAAATTTATTTTGTGGTGTCTTAGGACCATAAGCAATAACGTGTAAAAAAACTGTTTAATATAATTAACCAGAACCGTATTAAAAAATATTCCAAATTTGTTAAACGTAGGAAATACACGGGGATATAATGCCCTTTATATCTCCGTTAAAAAAAAATATAGGATCGCCAAATTTATTTTGCAGTGTCTTAGGACCATAAGCAATAACGTGTAAAAAAACTGTTTAATATAATTAACCAGAACCGTATTAAAAAATATTCCAAATTTGTTAAACGTAGAGAAAACACAGGGATATAATGCCCTTTATATCTCCGTTAAAAAAAAATATAGGATCGCCAAATTTATTTTGCAGTGTCTTAGGACCATAAGCAATAACGTGTAAAAAAACTGTTTAATATAATTAACCAGAACCGTATTAAAAAATATTCCAAATTTGTTAAACGTAGGAAATACACGGAGATATAATCCCATTTTATATCTCCGTTAAAAAAAATATAGGATCGCCAAATTTATTTTGCAGTGTCTTAGGACCATAAGCAATAACGTGTAAAAAAACTGTTTAATATAATTAACCAGAACCGTATTAAAAAATATTCCAAATTTGTTAAACGTAGGAAATACACGGGGATATAATGCCCTTTATATCTCCGTTAAAAAAAAATATAGGATCGCCAAATTTATTTTGTGGTGTCTTAGGACCATAAGCAATAACGTGTAAAAAAACTGTTTAATATAATTAACCAGAACCGTATTAAAAAATATTCCAAATTTGTTAAACGTAGGAAATACACGGGGATATAATGCCCTTTATATCTCCGTTAAAAAAAAATATAGGATCGCCAAATTTATTTTGCAGTGTCTTAGGATCATAAGCAATAACGTGTAAAAAAACTGTTTAATATAATTAACCAGAACCGTATTAAAAAATATTCGAAATTTGTTTAACGTAGGAAAAACATGGGGATATAATGCACTTATTATCGCCGTTAAAAAAATATAGGATCGCCAAATTTATTTTACAGAGTCTTAGGACTATAAGCAATAACGTGTAAAAAAACTGTTTAATATAATTAACCAGAACCGTATTAAAAAATATTCCAAATTTGTTAAACGTAGGAAATACACGGGGATATAATGCCCTTTATATCTCCGTTAAAAAAAAATATAGGATTGCCAAATTTATTTTGCAGTGTCTTAGGATCATAAGCAATAACGTGTAAAAAAACTGTTTAATATAATTAACCAGAACCGTATTAAAAAATATTCGAAATTTGTTTAACGTAGGAAAAACATGGGGATATAATGCACGTATTATCGCCGTTAAAAAAAAATATAGGATCGCCAAATTTATTTTACAGAGTCTCGAGACTATAAGCAATAACGTGTAAAAAAACTGTTTAATATAATTAACCAGAACCGTATTAAAAAATATTCCAAATTTGTTAAACGTAGGAAATACACGGGGATATAATGCCCTTTATATCTCCGTTAAAAAAAAATATAGGATCGCCAAATTTATTTCGCAGTGTCTTAGGATCATAAGCAATAACGTGTAAAAAAACTGTTTAATATAATTAACCAGAACCGTATTAAAAAATATTCCAAATTTGTTAAACGTAGGAAATACACGGGGATATAATGCCCTTTATATCTCCGTTAAAAAAAAATATAGGATCGCCAAATTTCTTTTGTGATGTCTTAGGACCATAAGCAATAACGTGTAAAAAAACTGTTTAATATAATTAACCAGAACCGTATTAAAAAATATTCCAAATTTGTTAAACGTAGGAAATACACGGGGATATAATGCCCTTTATATCTCCGTTAAAAAAAAATATAGGATCGCCAAATTTATTTTGCAGTGTCTTAGGATCATAAGCAATAACGTGTAAAAAAACTGTTTAATATAATTAACCAGAACCGTATTAAAAAATATTCGAAATTTGTTTAACGTAGGAAAAACATGGGGATATAATGCACTTATTATCGCCGTTAAAAAAAAATATAGGATCGCCAAATTTATTTTACAGAGTCTCGAGACTATAAGCAATAACGTGTAAAAAAACTGTTTAATATAATTAACCAGAACCGTATTAAAAAATATTCCAAATTTGTTAAACGTAGGAAATACACGGGGATATAATGCCCTTTATATCTCCGTTAAAAAAAAATATAGGATCGCCAAATTTCTTTTGTGGTGTCTTAGGACCATAAGCAATAACGTGTAAAAAAACTGTTTAATATAATTAACCAGAACCGTATTAAAAAATATTCCAAATTTGTTAAACGTAGGAAATACACGGGGATATAATGCCCTTTATATCTCCGTTAAAAAAAAATATAGGATCGCCAAATTTATTTTGCAGTGTCTTAGGATCATAAGCAATAACGTGTAAAAAAACTGTTTAATATAATTAACCAGAACCGTATTAAAAAATATTCGAAATTTGTTTAACGTAGGAAAAACATGGGGATATAATGCACTTATTATCGCCGTTAAAAAAAAATATAGGATCGCCAAATTTATTTTGCAGAGTCTCGAGACTATAAGCAATAACGTGTAAAAAAACTGTTTAATATAATTAACCAGAACCGTATTAAAAAATATTCCAAATTTGTTAAACGTAGAGAAAACACAGGGATAAAATGCCTTTATATCTCCGTTAAAAAAAAATATAGGATCGCCAAATTTATTTTGTGGTGTCTTAGGACTATAAGCAATAACGTGTAAAAAAACTGTTTAATATAATTAACCAGAACCGTATTAAAAAATATTACAAATTTGTTAAACGTAGAGAAAACACAGCGATATAATGCCCTTTATATCTCCGTTAAAAAAAAATATAGGATCGCCAAATTTATTTTGCAGTGTCTTAGGACCATAAGCAATAACGTGTAAAAAAACTGTTTAATTTAATTAACCAGAACCGTATTAAAAAATATTCCAAATTTGTTAAGCGTAGGAAATACACGGCGATATAATGCCTTTTATATCTCCGTTAAAAAAAAATATAGGATTGCCAAATTTATTTTGCGGTGTCTTAGGAACATAAGCAATAACGTGTAAAAAAACTGTTTAATATAATTAACCAGAATCGTATTAAAAAATATTCCAAATTTGTTAAACGTAGGAAAAACACGGGGACATAATGCACTTTATATCTCCTTTAAAAAAAATATAGAATCGCCAAATTTATTTTGCAGAGTCCCACGACTATAAGCAATAACGTGTAAAAAAACTGTTTAATATAATTAACCAGAACCGTATTGAAAAATATTCTAAATTTTGTTTGAAGTAGTTATAAACATTTTTGAATTCCTCTTGGCATGAGGATGCCGAAAATATATAGTTATATCCCCGGAAAATCAAACTTTTAAAATGTTATAGACAAAAAACCAAAAAAAAATTATATAAAAATGTACAGCTCCAAATAGCCTCTATTATGGCTTCGAAGATTTCCTAAACTGTTTATATTGCCACAAATATTGTTTCATAAAATGTTCTTGGTGCTCTTAACTGCTTTGTTTTGATCACTTCTGCAAAGAAGAAATATCTATTTGGCATCAATGTAAGTACAATACATTTTATCTTCCCGAGTGCCAAAGTATATATTTTTGGAATCCTGATACCAAGAGAAATCCAAAAATGTATATGACTACCCCAAACAAAATTTCCACCTAAAATACCTTACTTGTTAAATAAAAAATAAAACAATTACCTTTGTAAAAATAAAGTCATAATAAACCTATAATCGAAGACTCAAAAAGAGCACATAAAAATGTTACAGGGGACCTTTTTATTAAAGCAATGTTTATATTTAATTATCTCAAGAAAAATGAGTAGTCAACGCAGCAATAAATTAAAACCCTCGCCTACATCTGGCTAATTTATCAGCTTTAAAAATTTAAGTAAACCAGACACGAATTCATAACAGAAAAACGTCGCCTTCAACAACCGAACCCAAAAATATCGAAGAGAAGAAGAACAAAAAACGCAATTTTTTCGCTCCTCTCAAAAACCAAATGTATTCGCGCAACTTTGTAAAGAATTAGAACCGAACGGTTTTTAGACGGCCATCCGTAAACTCATTACTACACAATAACTGTTATAAATATAGAAAATGCCTTTATCTCCGCTTTTTATCGGGCTCTTAATGAAATACAGGTAGCAGCCGAATCGGGAATAACGTCAATTTAAATTCAGCTCTTGTCCGGCCTCTCTTCGGCATTCCCGCATCCCTGTCATCTCGCCGGCCCGCCGTACGAATTCTGACTTTTCTCGTTTTGTCGAAGTCTGGCGAAATTTTTTGTAACGCCCGAAAATTCGTTAAATTACGACCCGCTTTTTCGACCGGATTCCTTTTACGGTCTTATCAAATTTTGTAGAGAAAAACTGCGCGCGGTCGACGAATATAAATTTATTGCGCTTATAAAGGGCGAAGGGCGGCGTGCGTGCAGGGTAATATTGCCGGCTTACAAAAGCACAATAAAATCGACGTACAGCCTATTAAATATCGAGACTAAGAATTGAGCAGAGCGAATTAAATTGATGCTGGAAGGGCGTTTAATTAAATCCATTAAGACGGAATTTTGTGTGCGCATTGTCTCTCAGGTAACGCAAGAGGGTTGAATTGCGGATCCCTCTTCGGGATTAAACATGTTTTCTCGTCAACAATTTACAAAATCGCACCGAAAATATACAAGAGCAATAAATTCGAAAAATGTACTCACCGAAGGGCTTCGATTAAAGGTGGCTTCGGTAATGGAGGGATTGGGCTCCGTTGGCTCCATTGCAGCTGAGATTTTCTGGAAAAAAAAACAGTTGGCGTTGAAAAGAAAGTTTGAAAAGAATTTTCAATTTATTTTACCTATGAGCGCTTCGGGCGATTTTTGGCCGAGGAAATTTTCGATGGAAGTCCCCTGATTTTAACCGAAAATCTGTAAAGGAAAAAAATATTATACTCAAAAATTCTCAAAATTGTTAGGATTTCCTAAATAAAAATCTATATTAATTTAAAAATTAATTTTTGGCCTAAAATGGATCTGTAGTTTTTACCCAAACAAATAACTATAATCTTCTTTAATGCCGCCCTTTCGATATTGTACTAAAAGGGTGAGTTTACCCTCGAAGTATTTATGACTTCGGCGCACAATTGTATTTAATAAAAAATCGAAATCTTACCGTTCAATTTAAAAAATACGTTTTTTTTTAATATGTTTATAAAAATCATTAGAACCATCAAATTATGTTAATTTGCTTTTAAAACATTCATAAAGCAATAGCAATATTGAATGCACCGATACAACGCTAGAAACGATACGATTTAATGTTAAAAAGGGAAAGTTTCGCATTGTTGCTAACACCTGTGCCTGAATCACCGATTAACAAGATAACAAATTGAAGCCTTTTGCACATAGTTTCACTCGATATAATATTTATAAAAGCAAACAATTCGTTCGTGTATTATTATCAAAAACTATTTGTTTTAGCGAAAAGATTCAAAGGGGAGAACGCTTTATGGCATTGAACTACAGTCGAACCTCGATAAGTCGAAGTCGAAGGAAAACTAAAAATAATTCGAGTTCTCAAAAATTCCAGTTATTGATATAAAACTATTAACGTTGAAATAAACAAGTCCTAACGAAACAGGTTTGAGTTATCAATAATTGGGCGTATCGAGGTTCGACTGTACGTGCAAATAAATTTTGATTTCGAAAAAAACGTAATATGATAAAAAATTTGAGGATCTTAAGGATATGCTTACTAATAACTGAATTTTGACTATGGATCAAATTACTTTTGTGTAAAATAGTTTTAATTAATCAAATTTTTAAAGATAATGCAATAATAATTTGTTATCGGCAAAAATTGATTTAAATATAACAATTAAAGATAAGACACTTAAAAAAAGTTCACCTTTAATTCGTCGAGCACCTCAAAACAAACCGGTGCGAAAGATAATTTTGCATGTGCCCAATTTTTGCTTACCAGCAACGAAGTGCCCTAATTTGAGGATCGTTTTTTTCTTGTCTCAGACATGGGCATTAAAAATTATATTTTAATTTGGATTCAAAATTATTTAAGCAAGGATAATAAGTATTAACAGTAGGCTATGTTTTGCGCCCAAAAATTAAATTTTATTTTGATGGTATTTTGAAAACAACTTTAGATTTTGACCCGATACAACTAATTTAATGCTACAAAAACTATAGAAAATTAATATCTGTAATTGTATGTCTTTCTTTGATTATAAAAATCGTTTTATTTTTATTTTTTTTGGTTATGCTTTGAGTTTGGTCCCTCCAAATATGGTATCGTATGCCTAATTCAAAATATGTATTGTTATTTAGCCGAAATCACATTTATTTAGCCGAAATCACATTTTTTTAACTTTTATTAGTATATAAAAGCAAAAAAAAATTAAAAAAGAAGACATCCGTACTTATTACGAAAATGTCTATCTAAAAGAAGATAATAATGGTAATACATTACAGAATTAGTGATTCGATCGATTTAGTCTAGTAAACCGATATTGGAAGAATACGTCTCCATAAAGGTCGAATATCCCATCTAGGGACATAAAATATTTAAGACCTAGAGAGGAAATTCTCAAGAATCAATTGAAATGATATATAGACGATAAAGTAGAGAGTTGGTTGGATATTGAATTTCTTTGCGTCTGGCGAGAGAGGCTTTCACATACGGCGACGACTTAAATTTAAAATCGTAAAACTAGCGCGCCGGAATAAACGATCCGCACCAAAAAAACTTAGCTTCTTCTCCTTGCGCCATAAATAATAAAAACGGTAGCCGGAAATTCTAATCAAAACGGGCTGTAACGGCCCCCTTCGGAAAAACGGCCGTCAAAACTAACGATATAGATGTTAATTACAGTAGAACCGCTCTAGCGCGACCGGCGTCGGTTCTTGCTCGAATTGGGCTTTTGTAGAGGTGGTCGTCTTAGAGAGAAAGACAAATGTAATAACGAATATTATATTGGATTAAATGCCGTTATTATTTATCAGAATTATATAATTCTGATAAATAATAACGGCATATATATATATATATATATATAAATGAAGTAGTATTATTTAGGAAGTAAATTAATTATTGTGAATCATGCTTAAAACCGAGTGTGCGCATTCGAGCTCAAAGTGGCACATTCCGATCTCGGGAAAATGAAGCGCGCCGCTCCGCGTCGCGCTTCATTTGCCTCCCTCGCTCGGAAATGTGCCACTTTTCGCTCGAATGCGCACATCTTCGTGTTAATTGGATTCGACTATATTAATAACAAATCCTTGAAATCCAGATTTTCTATTCGGAAAAAGTTTTCGCTTGAAAGTGCACATACTCCTTAATAATTGAATTTGCTTATCTTATTCTTCTCTCTTACAAATAATATTAATTAAATCAAACTGAACTAAATGTACCACTTTTCGTTTTTTTTTAATTAAAAATTACAGTAGGGTATTTTTACCAAAAACCACACAGTAAAAATTTGCGGAGTGAATGCGGAGTGGATGACTTTTAATTAGTTTAATCCCGCTCGGAGTGAAATTCACTCCAAACATTATTTTATATGAACAATTCAAAAAATTCACTCTGAATAAATTTTAGATATAAGGACCGTGCATAATACATTTGATTATTACAAAAATTGTTGTTATTATTATTAATATTATTATTATTATTAATAATAATATCATTATTATTTAGATTTATAATAATATAAATAAAAAACAGAAAATGGCGTTCGGAAGTACTAATGGTGCTTTCATTTTTTTAAATTATTTTTGTAAAAATATCTTTGGACGCCATCTATCAGGTAATTTTTTGATTAAATTGTTATATTATTATATTGTTCTGAATATATAATTTATTGACTTATTTACATATGATTTATTTATTACTTTTGTTAACCTTAACTACAGTGATGCAAATAATTTTATAATTATATTGTAAAGATTTAGGTTATATGTTAAATTTAATCTATTGTGTTGAATGAATTATAAGAATTTCTGTAAGTTAAATCGATATTCACTCCGAACATCTTTATTCACTCGGAAATTGATGAGAAATCATTCCGCAACTAATCCGTTAAAAAAAACTTCAAGTTAACTCCGAGCGAGAAGTGATTTTTCTTTTCACTCCGAAACTCTGAGTGATGGGAGTGAAAATTTACTCCGGATTCACTCCCGATTTTTTACAGTGCACATTTCCAATATAGTACAGTAAAATCTCGCTAACGGACTTCGAATATAACAGACAAAAAATTCTGTCAAATGTAAAAAAATTAAAAACGTCCTGTTAATATTATGCATGCTTAAATCCAAGTGTCGCCGCATGTAAACAATTTTTTTCATTTTTTGCTCAAAAACCATGGGTTAAAATCCATGTTTTTCAAAAAAAAACGTTTTTCCAAAGTTTTAATCACGCCTATGGTTTCTGGGCCATCGAAGCCAAAAGGCTGCCAAATCCGAATTTGTATAGTTTTAAAGATCCGTCCACAAATAACGGCGCTACAATTTTTTAAAGTTCAAAATTGTGCAAAAAGGGGCCCTAAAATTGAAATTTTTTAACATTCGAAAAATTTACGTTGCCCTGTACATATTTTACATGTATCTTATGTAAAAAGTCCCAGAATACCGAATCCGTCTCGCTTTTAATGATTGCATCGAAAATAACGGCGCTACGATTTTTTGTAAATCAAGGGGTACTTTTTCGATTTATAATTTCATCGAAAATTTTAGTTTAGAGCGAGAGCGCCAGAAAATAACACCGGCTATAGTTACCAGGGGTACGTAGGAACGTCCCTCGCAATATAAAGCAATTCTATTTTTTCATTATTTGCCCAAAATACATGGGTTTTAACCCATGTTTTTCAAAATTGAAAACGTTTTCCCAAAGCTCTGGAATAGCACGCCTATGGTTTCTTAGGCCTATCCGAAGCCAAAAGGCTGCCAAATCCGAATTTGTATAGTTTTAAAGATCCGTCCACAAATAACGGCGCTACAATTTTTTAAAGTTCAAAATAGTGCAAAAAGGGGCCCTAAAATTGCAATTTTAACATTCGAAAAATTTACGTTGCACCTTGTACATATTTTACATGTATCTTATGTAAAAAGTCCCAGAATACCGAATCCGTCTCGCTTTTAATGATTGCATCGAAAATAACGGCGCTACGATTTTTTGTAAATCAAGGGGTACTTTTTCGATTTACTAATTTCATCGAAAATTTTTAGTTTAGAGCGAGAGCGCCAGAAAATAACACCGGCTATAGTTACCAGGGGTACGTAGGAACGTCCCCTCGCAATATAAAGCAATTCTATTTTTTTCATTATTTGCCCAAAATACATGGGTTTTAACCCATGTTTTTCAAAATTGAAAACGTTTTCCCAAAGCTCTGGAATAGCACGCCTATGGTTTCTTGGCCTATCCGAAGCCAAAAGGCTGCCAAATCCGAATTTGTATAGTTTTTAAAGATCCGTCCACAAATAACGGCGCTACAATTTTTTTAAAGTTCAAAATAGTGCAAAAAGGGGCCCTAAAATTGCAATTTTAACATTCGAAAAATTTACGTTGCACCTTGTACATATTTTACATGTATCTTATGTAAAAAGTCCCAGAATACCGAATCCGTCTCGCTTTTAATGATTGCATCGAAAATAACGGCGCTACGATTTTTTGTAAATCAAGGGGTACTTTTTCGATTTACTAATTTCATCGAAAATTTTAGTTTAGAGCGAGAGCGCCAGAAAATAACACCGGCTATAGTTACCAGGGGTACGTAGGAACGTCCCTCGCAATATAAAGCAATTCTATTTTTTCATTATTTGCCCAAAATACATGGGTTTTAACCCATGTTTTTCAAAATTGAAAACGTTTTCCCAAAGCTCTGGAATAGCACGCCTATGGTTTCTTAGGCCTATCCGAAGCCAAAAGGCTGCCAAATCCGAATTTGTATAGTTTTTAAAGATCCGTCCACAAATAACGGCGCTACAATTTTTTAAAGTTCAAAATAGTGCAAAAAAGGGCCCTAAAATTGCAATTTTAACATTCGAAAAATTTACGTTGCACCCTGTACATATTTTACATGTATCTTATGTAAAAAGTCCCAGAATACCGAATCCGTCTCGCTTTTAATGATTGCATCGAAAATAACGGCGCTACGATTTTTTGTAAATCAAGGGGTACTTTTTCGATTTACTAATTTCATCGAAAATTTTTAGTTTAGAGCGAGAGCGCCAGAAAATAACACCGGCTATAGTTACCAGGGGTACGTAGGAACGTCCCCTCGCAATATAAAGCAATTCTATTTTTTTCATTATTTGCCCAAAATACATGGGTTTTAACCCATGTTTTTCAAAATTGAAAACGTTTTCCCAAAGCTCTGGAATAGCACGCCTATGGTTTCTTAGGCCTATCCGAAGCCAAAAGGCTGCCAAATCCGAATTTGTATAGTTTTTAAAGATCCGTCCACAAATAACGGCGCTACAATTTTTTAAAGTTCAAAATAGTGCAAAAAAGGGGCCCTAAAATTGCAATTTTAACATTCGAAAAATTTACGTTGCACCTTGTACATATTTTACATGTATCTTATGTAAAAAAGTCCCAGAATACCGAATCCGTCTCGCTTTTAATGATTGCATCGAAAATAACGGCGCTACGATTTTTTTTGTAAATCAAGGGGTACTTTTTCGATTTACTAATTTCATCGAAAATTTTAGTTTAGAGCGAGAGCGCCAGAAAATAACACCGGCTATAGTTACCAGGGTACGTAGGAACGTCCCCGCAATATAAAGCAATTCTATTTTTTCATTATTTGCCCAAAATACATGGGTTTTAACCCATGTTTTTCAAAATTGAAAACGTTTTCCCAAAGCTCGGGAATAGCACGCCTATGGTTTCTGGGCCTATCCGAAGCCAAAAGGCTGCCAAATCCGAATTTGTATAGTTTTTAAAGATCCGTCCACAAATAACGGCGCTACAATTTTTTAAAGTTCAAAATAGTGCAAAAGGGGCCCTAAAATTGCAATTTTAACATTCGAAAAATTTACGTTGCACCTTGTACATATTTTACATGTATCTTATGTAAAAAGTCCCAGAATACCGAATCCGTCTCGCTTTTAATGATTGCATCGAAAATAACGGCGCTACGATTTTTTGTAAATCAAGGGTACTTTTTCGATTTACTAATTTCATCGAAAATTTTTAGTTTACAGCGAGAGCGCCAGAAAATAACACCGGCTATAGTTACCAGGGGTACGTAGGAACGTCCCCGCGCAATATAAAGCAATTCTATTTTTTTCATTATTTGCCCAAAATACATGGGTTTTAACCCATGTTTTTTCAAAATTGAAAACGTTTTCCCAAAGCTATGAAATAGCACGCCTATGGTTTTCTGGGCCTATCCGAAGCCAAAAAGGCTGCCAAATTCGAATTTGTATAGTTTTTAAAGATCCGTCCACAAATAACGGCGCTACAATTTTTTTAAAGTTCAAAATAGTGCAAAAAAGGGGCCCTAAAATTGCAATTTTTAACATTCGAAAAATTTACGTTGCACCTTGTACATATTTTACATCTATCTTATGTAAAAAAGTCCCAGAATACCGAATCCGTCTCGCTTTTAATGATTGCATCGAAAATAACGGCGCTACGATTTTTTTTGTAAATCAAGGGGGTACTTTTTTCGATTTAATAATTTCATCGAAAATTTTAAGTTTACAGCGAGAGCGCCAGAAAATAACACCGGCTATAGTTACCAGGGGTACGTAGGAACGTCCCCGCGCAATATAAAGCAATTCTATTTTTTTCATTATTTGCCCAAAATACATGGGTTTTAACCCATGTTTTTTCAAAATTGAAAACGTTTTCCCAAAGCTATGAAATAGCACGCCTATGGTTTTCTGGGCCTATCCGAAGCCAAAAAGGCTGCCAAATTCGAATTTGTATAGTTTTTAAAGATCCGTCCACAAATAACGGCGCTACAATTTTTTTAAAGTTCAAAATAGTGCAAAAAAGGGGCCCTAAAATTGCAATTTTTAACATTCGAAAAATTTACGTTGCACCTTGTACATATTTTACATCTATCTTATGTAAAAAAGTCCCAGAATACCGAATCCGTCTCGCTTTTAATGATTGCATCGAAAATAACGGCGCTACGATTTTTTTTGTAAATCAAGGGGGTACTTTTTTCGATTTAATAATTTCATCGAAAATTTTAAGTTTACAGCGAGAGCGCCAGAAAATAACACCGGCTATAGTTACCAGGGGTACGTAGGAACGTCCCCGCGCAATATAAAGCAATTCTATTTTTTTCATTATTTGCCCAAAATACATGGGTTTTAACCCATGTTTTTTCAAAATTGAAAACGTTTTCCCAAAGCTCTGGA
The DNA here is from genome assembly GCA_036325965.1 of Sinopyrophorus schimmeli. Taxonomy (NCBI): domain Eukaryota; kingdom Metazoa; phylum Arthropoda; class Insecta; order Coleoptera; family Elateridae; genus Sinopyrophorus; species Sinopyrophorus schimmeli. The sequence goes on along the minus strand of JARFIZ010000015.1, from coordinate 357,580 downwards.
ATAGCACGCCTATGGTTTCTTAGGCCTATCCGAAGCCAAAAGGCTGCCAAATCCGAATTTGTATAGTTTTTAAAGATCCGTCCACAAATAACGGCGCTACAATTTTTTAAAGTTCAAAATAGTGCAAAAGGGGCCCTAAAATTGCAATTTTAACATTCGAAAAATTTACGTTGCACCTTGTACATATTTTACATGTATCTTATGTAAAAAAGTCCCAGAATACCGAATCCGTCTCGCTTTTAATGATTGCATCGAAAATAACGGCGCTACGATTTTTTTTGTAAATCAAGGGGTACTTTTTCGATTTAATAATTTCATCGAAAATTTTAGTTTAGAGCGAGAGCGCCAGAAAATAACACCGGCTATAGTTACCAGGGTACGTAGGAACGTCCCTCGCAATATAAAGCAATTCTATTTTTTCATTATTTGCCCAAAATACATGGGTTTTAACCCATGTTTTTCAAAATTGAAAACGTTTTCCCAAAGCTCGGGAAATAGCACGCCTATGGTTTCTGGGCCTATCCGAAGCCAAAAGGCTGCCAAATCCGAATTTGTATAGTTTTAAAGATCCGTCCACAAATAACGGCGCTACAATTTTTTTAAAGTTCAAAATAGTGCAAAAAAGGGGCCCTAAAATTGCAATTTTTAATACTCGAAAAATTTACGTTGCGCCCTGTAGTTATTTTACATGTATCTTATGTAAAAAACTCCCAGAATACCGAATCCGTCTCGCTTTTAATGATTGCATCAAAAATAACGGCGCTACGATTTTTTTGTAAATCAAGGGGTACTTTTTCGATTTATAATTTCATCGAAAATTTTTAGTTTAGAGCGAGAGCGCCAGAAAATAACACCGGCTATAGTTATCAGGGGTACGTAGGAACGTCCCCTCGCAATATAAAGCAATTCTATTTTTTTCATTATTTGCCCAAAATACATGGGTTTTAACCCATGTTTTTTCAAAATTGAAAACGTTTTCCCAAAGCTCTGGAATAGCACGTCTATGGTTTCTTAGACCTATCCGAAGCTAAAAAGGCTGCCAAATCCGAATTTGTATAGTTTTTAAAGATCCGTCCACAAATAACGGCGCTACAATTTTTTTAAAGTTCAAAATAGTGCAAAAAAGTGCCCCTAAAATTGCAATTTTTAACATTCGAAAAATTTACGTTGTGCCCTGTAGTTATTTTACATGTATCTTATGTAAAAAAGTCCCAAAATGCCGAATCCGTCTCGCTTTTAATGATTGCATCGAAAATAACGGCGCTACGATTTTTTTTGTAAATCAAGGGGGTATATTTTTCGATTGATTTAGTTTTATCGAAAAGTTTTATTTTAGAGCGAGAGCGCCAAGAAATGACACCGGCTATAGTCGCTAGGGGTACGTAGGAACATCCCCTCGCAATACAAAGCAATTCTATTTTTTTCATTTGTTGCCAAAAAAAACATGGATTAAAAAACTTAATTTTTTGAATTGAAAAATAAAATAATAACATAGGCGAATCCGATAAATGCAAGGATGTGCGCATTCGAGCTCAAGGTGGCACATTTCCGAAGCAGGCTGCCCGCTTTCAGGGGCGGTCTCCTTATAGAAATTTGACTGTATTTGAGTCGCATCACTCTTCGGCTCTTTTATTTGTAGCGCTAATCGAAAACATGAAAAATGGTGTCGGGGCCGACATACTCGAAATACCCACGTTGCAGCTACAAATATAAGTAGTATCTTCTGCACTTATCATTGTGTGGAATACAATAAATCATTGTTGGTGTCAGAGCGCGTCCGAGATCGACTCCGGTGGTGCATGAATTTTTTTAAGTGCGTCGGCGGTGCCGACAACGCACAAAAGACGTGTTTTCCGTGTAGTTTCCTCGTGCGAGCCGTTTTTCGAAAGCGAACGTCGAGGAAACGCAGTAAATATCAGTTATGCTTATGTAATTCTCCGTTTTTAGATAACGACGAATACAATTTTTGACGTCCTCTTGAATTTATGGCCGCAACAAAACATGTAAAAGCACAACCATTTCGAAAACGTAGGCAATCTAATAATTTAATGCTCGTCGAGGAGGCCACGCAGAATAAAAGGATCAAAGGCTTCATCAAGTTTAATTACAAGTGTTAAATAAATTAGTTCGATCTTTCTTCCATCGCGCCAAATATTAGTTCGGCCCATTAGGTGCCTAATTTTGTAATATTTATTTCGCCTTAATAACAATTATTTGGGCCGCCATTATTTCGACGGCCACTTCCTATTTTAGGTGCGCGAAGAAATTTATTCGAGTCATTAACGCGGGGAAATTAAATACCATTATTAAAAATAACTTGAGACGTCTACTTCTTTCGAAAAAACTCGCTGGTAATCGAATCTGACTATTTTTAACCGTTACCAACACTCGCGTCGCACTCCGAAACGCATTTGTTTTTTTTTATGTGCCCATAAAAAGGGCTTGGGGTTGGTGCTTTAGAAGTATAAGATTTGACTTTTTTATAACTGAGCGTTATGTTTTTTTCCTAGAAAAGTTTTTCAAAAATTTTCCTTTGAACGAATTTTAGTAAAACCTTTTTGATTGCATTGAATTTAATGAAGAATGACAGGGATATGAAAAAAAAAATTGTTTACAGTAAAGATCTCAATTTTATACACAATAAATGCTATTTGTATAGTAACTTTAATGTTAATTTATAATTACAGTTGAACCTCGATAAGTCGAAATCGAAGGAAAAATAAAAATAATTCAAGGTATCAAAAAAAGACGAGTTTAATACTTTTCTGTGTATAGTATATCGTCAAGTAAATTTAACTTTTAAAATCGCGAAAAAAACGTTTGAACAACGACTCCAATAAATTTCACAGTGGTGCACCAAAATGCGAAACACCTTGTATATAATTTTTTTTACGATCTCTAAACAAATCCCCAATAATTTGCTTTAATTTTACAAAGTAAGCGAAAATTCCAAATTAATTACGTGGAAACGCAAATTCCATTATAAAGGGTGTTTCGAATTAAAGCAGAAAATATTAAGATTTTCAAAAATTGCCAAAAACGATCGTTACGAGGCTTCGTAATTATTTATAAGAGATTATTATTACAAACCGATAAACACGTGTGTCTATTTGAAACTCAAATGCACGATTCCGGAAAGCGCGATAACGTTAACTTGCAAATGGCCAAAGGGCTACGTTGAACAAAAGAAAATTAATTTTGGGCCTCGCAACTAACATTTTGGAAAGCCATTACGGCCAAAAGATCCGAGATTTTTGAGAAAGGTGGCGTAAAGATTTTTAAAGTATTATTTGTGACTTAACAAAAACGACAAAACATAGAATATTTCAAAATAAGCTTACAATTTAGATTTATATACAGGGTGTACTTCGGAGAGTTCCAAAACCCTTTAGTAAACACTATTCTGTTCCACAAAAACACTAATTAGTCAAAATCAAAATTTTCTAGAACGTTCTTAACACTTCAACCTGCGATTTACAACTGACGTGCGGAGGGAAACGATGTATGCAGTTTGCTACGTTATCCGTTTATTTCAATTTTGGTATATGTTAAATACGATTAAGAAACTTTCTAAAAACGGCCGTACTGATGTTTTATAATTATTTATAAGTTTGTACACACCAAAAACAAATAATGTAACTAATTTAAATCAACTCATGCCAGCCATCTACGGTACACGCACTAGTTTAAATTGATTTATAAGAGTTCAAATAAATAATACAATCAAACAAATATTTGCATTTTCAATTTTTAAGTAATGTATTAAATTCGTTTAAAAAAAATTCTTAACGACCGATACATTTTAAATTTCCTAATTATTCTTTGAAGCACATACGTTACATTCAAAGCACGTTGTATTCAAGCTGCCTATGTATAAGTTATGGAAAAGTTGGGTTAAGTAAAGGGGTGGAGTTTATGTATTGATTTTTCACGAAGCCGTTCACGAAGCACTTCGTATTAAAGCTTCGTATAAGTTAAGACACATTAGCGCAGTAAACGGGCGGAGTTTATGTATTGATTTCTCACAAAGCCTACAAAGTATTGATTTTTAGATATGCCACACAGGTAGGGATATCGCCAAAAATTTCCAGTGGTTACTTTATGTTTAATGCTACTGACCTGTGCGTTGCTCATAAATAAATCCGCATTCGTCGTTCTCTGCCACACAAAACAGCACAAATTAGTGTTTTAACTGTGTTTAATTAGTGTTTTAATTTGTCGCGAGTGCGAAAGAGTGTCGGAATCGGTTTAGAATAAAAGTTCGCACATAGTCCCAAATTCGAGACGGTCGTCGGAGCGCCGGCGTTCGACCGACCACTGCGCAAGGGTGCCTTAGTGCGATCGCAGCATCGGCTTGCGGGATTCCAGCGGAGCAAAAGATTCAGTTTGCGGTACGTCTACTTTTCTTGGGTCAAACGACCGAGTAAGGTGATATTTATATATACAGGGTATTCTAAATTGAGTAGGCTAAAATGCGTATCTTTCCTATTAGTGGAGATAGAAGTTTGGTTAAATGGGCAATGTTTTGCAGTTTTAGGTGCTGATTCAGATTCCGTTAAGAAAATTTTAAAATTCCGAATAGTTCCAAAGTAATCGTAAAAAACACTTTTATTTAAGCTTACTTTATAATGTTTTGATCATATGCGGTATTTTTGAATTGGAGGACTCGTTTTATAAGCAATAAACTTTTTTTTAGTCTTTTTCAAGGAGAAAAAAAATTGAAAATAGTTAAAGGTATTTAAATAGAGTTTTCAGTACTCGCCAAGCTGAAAACGCATTAACTCAATTTTTTTTCATTTTCTTTGAAATTTGAGTGGTCCAGGTTCCACTGTACTATGATTTACAGAGGATGCACCCACGCCACTTATAATGGCAGACTGTGTTCCTTATAGACCAGGGGTTCCCAATCTTTTTTATACTGCGACTCCCTTTACCTGTTATAATTTTTTGTGACGCTCTTATTTATTGCTCTAGCAGATATTAATAAAATTAATTTATTTGTTATTTTTTTATAATTATAAGATACTCATTCAGTGTATCGCGTGCAGACGACCCGTCCGAATATGCAGATAGCCCCGCGACGCCTCAAGACGTCGTGACGCACAGTTTGGGAACCCCTGCAGTAATACAGAAACGAAAAGGGTGCCAACTTAGGAGATTTAATTCTCTAGTTTTTTATTTGAATAAAAAAAACAATGTTACGTAACGCGTTGTCCCCCCCATTGCGTTTTGTAATACCTGAACAACCCCTAACAAAAAAAATCTGATATTGATTACCGATCGCTATTAAAGGCTATTTCATCGAAGACTCATTAATAAATCAGAAAATAACTATGTAAATTAATATTTATAGCTAATTATCGGATAATTAAATGCAAAAACGCATGATTAATATTTGATGTAGATAATTCCCCTTCCCTGGGATTCTTACAAAGCGAACTTTGAACAATAACGATGCAAAATCTAGGTTCGCTAACTTATATGAGGATGTCTATTTAACTTCAGCTCCCAACATCCCTAATTTTCGCTTTGTAATAATATTAAACTGCTTGAAATTTACTCCAAGTGTAAATATTACCATCCTTGTAAGTTACAACAGAAAGGAAACTAATCTAAAACCATTATTTTGCAATTTCGAGAGATGAAAGCGGCGGGCATGCAGTCGAAATTCGTTGCAGTAAGTGAAGAGCCCCTAATCCGGGATTCGGGAACTCTGCATTACCCTAATTAGAGTGGATGCCGAATGTATGCAGTTGGGATTCGCAACGACGAGATACACCTCCTCGTTGCGGAGGTTGCGGATTGCGGAATAACTTTGTAATTCCACTTTTGCTACGCTTTCGGCTCTTACTTTCGTTTCAGATAACGTCCTCTGATTTTCTTCTAACCCAGAACGTAGTAAACAAAATCGCCTGCGCTATTGTAGACCAATTTCCTTATCCCATAAAATTTTATTGGGGTACTTTTAAAGCTTCGCCCCCACTAAAAAGCGAAAGTTTTTCCAAATATTTCGAGAGCTCGCCGCGCGACGACGTCCATTTTTTTTATCTGGACGTAATTTCGGCGAGGACTCGAAGAAATCTTTTTACGATTTGTTTATAAGTCATATGTCTCATTTTATTTTTCAACTTTCGACAAATTTACTATCGAATCGTATAAAGAAACGATTCGTTTCCGTTCGATTAAGTGTTGTTGTTTTGGGGCTCTTCGGAAATACAGTGAAACCTCTGTAACACGACAAGCGTTGATTGGTGCTCAAATTGGTCTTTTGTAGAGGTGGTCGTCTTAGAGAGAAATGCTCGTTTTAACAGTTTTATCAGTTTTGGTCTGGGCCTAAATTTTTTTTTGAACACATCTCTAAATTAATTTGGCAAATCTAATAAGAAAAAAATTGTTTCCTTCTTTGATAGCTATCCTGGTATTTTTTAAACATTTTTCGAGGTTATAGTAAACTATAATAAATAATTGTATCGCATGAGAACGGCCGTTTAGTCATTTTTCAAAAAACCCGTGAAACAATTACTAGGTGGAAATAAATTTGCCCTTCTTTTATTTTTGATTTCTGAACTATAGTATATAAAGAAAAAAGTCTCACATTATAAGTGCTAATCAAGCCCTAAAATAGGGCATTGCTTAGAAAAAGTATTTTGCCAAATAGTTAAAAATAATTTTTATTACTTTAATTTTTATTTTGTTCAATTATTATATACTTTTTAGTAAACAGATATAATTGTGAATCAAATAAATAGGGGAGACTGGGGTTAGAAGTCACAATTTTTGTTTTTTTGCATTTATAGAGCCCATGGTCTTAATTTATCAATGACATTTCTATATCAATAGATAGTGTATTTATTCTAGTTTAAGAAAAAATAAAGACTTTCTTTACCATTATCTAATGAGAACGTATTATAATTTTTATGAAAAAAGAGAAGTGTGACTTTTAACCCCGTGTCTGGGGTAAATAGTCATATAAAAGGTAAAATACAAAACGACAAAACAAATGTCTATTTTTATTAAAGGTAAAATGTAGTTTGTAAGAAATTTTACCTAAGAAAGGAACGAAAAATATCTTATTCGTAATTTAAAAAAATAAAAAATATGTGCTGTGAGCGAATAGTAACTTCTATCTAACGAACTTAGGTTATGTTAACAAAAATGACACAAATATAATTACAGCCAATCGTTTATGTAGTAAAACCCCTAGAAACCAATAAAGAAGGCCGCACATATTTATGGTGTTGCTTTGCACATGTGACAACCAGCCCCCGTTAACTTGAGACAACTTTCCCCAAAACAGTTTTAGACAATTAACTCCCAAAACAAATTTAAATCAATGGTCATTTAAGAAATCATATGAATGATATCATGAAGCATATCTATTATAAAAAATGTTATTTTTAGTCGACCATTAAAGGCGGGAACCCCCAGACCCCTACCAGAGGCTTATCTCTTGGACTCCGTATGCGTTTTGAGACTTATAAACTGAATAAGATATATTATTTAATTGAAAACCTTTAAATAATTACTTCTTTTAACCTAACCTAGAAATATTACATTTTATGATTTTAATTTTGACGGAACTTTCGAACCCGGTGTGATAAAAAATTGTATCCTCGCTACGGGAGGTAAGTAATATACTATTTATCATTCCCTCTCACTTGCATTATCATGATTATCGTATCTTCTCGCTCCCTTCCACTCATTGCTATGTTAAATACGTTTTTTACATATAAAATCGATGTTACTAATTTAAATTAAAATTTTTGATTTGAAGGAGCGCACGGTAAATTATACTAATGTAATAAATACGAGGATGTGCGCATTCGAGCGAAAAGTGGCACATTTCCGAGCGAGGGAGGCAAATGAAGCGCGACGCGGAGCGGCGCGCTTCATTTTCCCGAGATCGGAATGTGCCACTTTGAGCTCGAATGCGCACACTCGGTTTTAAGCTCGATTACCAAACGTCCCGTTTTAACGAAAAAAAATTGGTCAAGTTAGTTATACCCCACCTCGTACACGGAAGTAATTTTGAAAAGCAGCGGTCTTGCAATTAACGGTCGCGGTCGAATTACAGAGCGGTCGCCTTTGAGAGAAATTTATAAGAAGAATTCAATTACGGTAAATCTGTTCCCTTTTAGAGGTGGTCTCCTTATGGAGACGGTCGCCACGAGAGGTTTCACTGTACTTCGAAGTTCCATTTTTTTGCGAACAATTAATTTGCATATAAAAAAAGGGGGAGAAATGCGAAATCGCTGCACTTGCAGAAGGCAGCTCGCCGCTGTAAAAAGGACGATATCAGATCCACGAATCACGAAAAGGTCCTTGCAATCACGCACTAACATCAAGCGAAATAATGGTAGGCGGACGAGGACTCGAAAACGACCATCAAACACGATACTACTGACAAATGTGTTGTATATCTTCGAATGGCGGGGAGAAAAGGTATCGCCCGTAAAAATAAAACAGAATCCCGAATAAAATATGTCCTCGAAATCCCTTTTACTTCGATACATTTCCGGCGAAGAGCCCGAATTTAAATCTCGGATAGTCGACGGCGAATTTAAATTTTCACTACGCTTTTTCTTTTTGCAGAAAATATTCAGTTTAGATTTTGTAAGGTTTTTTCTATTTAATTGAATCAGATTTGGAGACAACTATAAAAGTAACAAGGGGGGGCGGGGGTTGGAACTTTGAATCATAGATTTTATTTATATTTACAATATTTATATTTGACAAAGCAGGATTCAAAAATAGTCGACAGATATGGCTTTAAAGATTTACTGTGCGGTTCATTTCTCCAGATATTTTGTACTCCGTAGTCGAAAGGTTAACACAACTAACTACAAGGCATCATATATTTCAATGGAATCTCACTTGAGCCGTCTTGGGCCATGAAGGGGCCCTTTTAAAAATTATTTTAAAAAATGTGAATAAAAACATCAGTAGTTATGTAAGGTAAACGATCCAAATGAGGCCTCGTGCCCAATAAGGCCCAGTTTTAAATTTCGAATCATTGTCAAAGCTCGTATATGTTACAAGAGAAAGATTGTTACTTTTAATTTGAAGTTTAATACAAATAAAAATTTTGATTACGAAGTATTGATGCATTTTTTTCAAAAACCTATTAATTATGCCTTTATAAACTTAAGGTGGGCCTTATTTGGGTCCGTTACCTTATTTTTTTTTAAATATTTGTATAAAATTATTTTTTTTAATTTCGTATAAATTTTGTTCACTGTTTTAAAAATATTTAGGAATTTCATCTTTTGTTCTCTATGATCATTTAGATTTAGAAATTTTGTACAACGAAATAAATGGAATTTTGAAAAGGCTTTATAAAATTTTTTTACTTGTGTATAAAGACAAATATCACAAAGAATTATTTTCAGAAATTATTCAAAATATAAAGAACGATTAACAAATAGCAATTAAAAAAAACAAATATATATTTTTTATTAAAAATGAAAAAACACCATTCTGCGAGACTTGACCCAAGAACCTGCCGCTTTATAGTTAGTTGTGTTAACCGTTCGGCTAGTGAGCTGTTTATGCCATGGAAAAATCGACCACTACACGGATCAACAAATTTTAGCAGCGGGCAATCCAAAAAAAAATGTTTTAATATACAGTTTGCACATCTTTTGGTTTAAATTTAAAATTTCGGTCCAAATTTTATCGTAAAAGTGGAATTTTTTCATTTCCCTGAGTTTCAAACCATTTCCCCACGTGCCATAAAAAATACAAATAAAAATATTCTCTTTTGAGCTTGTTTTAGACTACAATTTTCGATAACTCGTTATCGAGGTTCGACTGTATAATTAATTTAGAGAAATATTAATTTTAGATTTTTAATTGCTACACGAAGTAATGATTAACCTTCCGGGTACGAGGTGGGGTATAACTAACGTGATCTATTTTTTTCTTGTTAAAATGGGACGCTTGGCAATTGTGCTTAAAACCGAGTGTGCACATTCGAAGCTCAAAGTGGCACATTCCGATCTCGGGAAAATGAAGCGCGCCGCTCCGCGTCGCGCTTCATTTGCCTCCCTCGCTCGGAAATGTGCCACTTTTCGCTCGAATGCGCACATCCTCGTGTTTATTGATTTGCCTTAATTAATCTTTTCATTTCCAATTAAAAAATGAATTTTAGTTTTGTAAATATGGATTTTATGTTCAAAAAATGTATTTACCATAGCAATAAGTGGAAGTGAGCGAAAAGATACGAAAATTTCGTAGGTGCGAGTGAGAGAAAACGATTAAACTAATTTTTTTGTCCAATTTATTGGTCTAAATTTTGTAATCATGCTTAAAACCGAGTGTGCGCATTCGAGCTCAAAGTGGCACATTCCGATCTCGGGAAAATGAAGCGCGCCGCTCCGCGTCGCGCTTCATTTGCCTCCCTCGCTCGGAAATGTGCCACTTTTCGCTCGAATGCGCACATCTTCGTGTTTATTGATTTACCTTAATTAATCTTTTCATTTTCAAATCAAAAAATTAAATTTAGTTTAGGAAATATGGATTTTATGTTCAAAAAATGTATTTACCATAGCAATAAGTGGAAGTGAGCGAAAAGATACGATAATTTCGTAGGTGCGAGTGAGAGAAAACGATTAAATTAATTATTTGTCTAATTTATTGGCCTAAAATATCGCGAATCATGCTTAAAACCGAGTGTGCACATTCGAGCTCAAAGTGGCACATTCCGATCTCGGGAAAATGAAGCGCGCCGCTCCGCGTCGCGCTTCATTTGTTTCCCTCGCTCGGAAATGTGCCACTTTTCACTCGAATGCGCACATCCTCGTATTTATTACATTAGTATAATTTACCATAAGCTCTTTTAAATCAAAAATTTTAATTTAATTTAGTAAACATCGATTTAATATTTGAAAAACGTATTTACCATAGCAATGAGTGGAAGGGAGCAAGAAGATACAATGTGTTTTACTTAACCCTACTCATTATTAATCATTAAAATATATTTCTTATCATTGAACTGTCATAAAGTACAATTTTGTGAATTTTATTTTGGGGGCATGGCAAACCCCACCTAGTATGGCATGCGACAATTAGTCACCTGGTATGCGAAAAGTTAAGTAAAATAAACAAAAAAAATTAATCATTCGCAAAGAAAGTAGAGAAAAAAATTAATAGTTTTCAGTTAATAAAACTAGCACCTAATTCCCGTAGCCGGCGGGGTTTATGAAACTTTAAGTACATTGCTGAGGTCTAATTAATTAATTACGGTTTTAATTAAAACATAAATTCTATTATTCTGCGGCGCTCGGTCGGTTAATAACAAGCTCTGCGTGTATATGAAAATCTTCAGATTAAACTATCAATTTGCACATTTTTACGAGCTCGTAAAGTTCCTGCTTAAATTTCTTATTATCGAACGTACGTACACAACATAGGCATGGCCATTTTCGTCAGCCACTTCTGCACATTCAAGATAAGACCACCAAGGCGATGCAAGCACATAATACGAAACCTAAAATAGCACATCGCGCTGCACACTAATGGCAGCATCGTGAATGAATGCAGGGGTTTGTTGTAAAATAAAAAGCAACTGTACTTAGTCTTCTTCTGTGCAACTCCGAGTCGACTTTTTATTTGCCAAGCTATTTATATTTTACATGTGTTCTTCTATAATCGTCCACCTTTCATTCAGAATCCTAATTGTGGCCGGATTTAATTGGGCACATGTGTCGATTTACAACTCGCCCGTTTTTTCGCTGAAAATCAATTCGTTTTCGGGGACCGATAAATAAAACGCTCCAAAAGGGAAATTACGCGTACTCACACACCCTCTTGGGTGGCATTGTCTTTTGCATACATTTAATTCCAAGTTTATATTACCACATCGTGTTGTTCCGTATTTGTGTTTTAGCTTTAGTGGAGATGATCGTAAAATGCCCACTCAGACTTTACATTAGTCTCTTTTATTTTCTCGGTTGTTAATTTTATTTTTAGATCGTTTACATTAAAGAAACGTCCAATCGAATTATCGCGTTCTTAAATTTATATGTGGTACAGTGGGCCCTCTTTATCCGCGGAATTTAATATCCGCGAGGTGACGTACAAAATGGGTGTGTGCGTGAACCCCGCGCGCGACGGAAGTGAAACTTCTTGCTTATTAGTCATAGATAAACACAAATTATTGATATTTTTTTATTGGACAAGAGTAAAAAATTATTATTCAACAAATTAAATTCAAAAATTGTTTAATAAACATCCAAAGTAATTTAAAAACTAATAAAATAAATTGTATTAATTTTTTTATTGTTTTAGCAGTTTTGTTTTCTGATTTTAGCACCTCGCAAAAATTCCATTAGAGTCAATACAGTTATTTCAAAGATAGTAAATTGATTAATAGAAATTTTCGTAACGGTAGAAAAAGTCAATCTTCTCAGCAACGAAGTTTTACTTCAAAAAAGATTCGTTATGTTCTATTGTGCCAAAAATTGGTATGCTTGGAGAATTAACATTTTCGAAAGCAATTAGTGCGTTGTTTAGTCTGACCTATTCTTCATTTCCAGATATATAAAATACAATTGTATACATTGATATGTGTCAAACAGTTCCTTTGTGTTCCATCAATATGTAATAGGAATTTATGCTGCCCACATCTTTTTTAAAGTTTTTTTTTTGTTAATAATCACCAGCTTATCGATTTTAACCTTCCGCATACTAGGTGACTAAATGCCACATGCCGTACTAGATGGGGTTTGCCACACCCCGAAGAAAAAATGAAATAAAATCCACAAAATTGTACTTTGTGACAGTTAAATAATAAGAAATATATTTTAATAACTAATCATTATTGGTTATTAAAATATATACATATATATATAGCTCAAAGTGGCACATTCCGAACTCGGGAAAATGAAGCGCGCCGCTCCGCGTCGCGCTTCATTTGCCTTCCTCGCTGGGAAATGTGCCACTTTTCGCTCAAATGCGCACATTCTCGTATTTATTGATTTGCCTTAATTAATCTTTTTACTTTCAAATCAAAAAATTAAAATTAGTTTAGTAAATATGGATTTTATGTTCAAAAAATATATTTACCATAGCAATAAGAGGAAGTGAGCGAAAAGATTCAATAATTTCGTAGATGCGAGTGAGAGAAAACGATTAAATTAATTTTTTGTCTCATTTAGTGGCCCAAATCATTGTGAATCGTGTTTAAAGCCGAGTGTGCACATTCGAGCTCAAAGTGGCACATTCCGATCTCGGGAAAATGAAGCGCGCCGCTCCGCGTCGCGCTTCATTTGCCTCCCTCGCTCGGAAATGTGCCACTTTTCGCTCGAATGCGCACATCCTCGTATTTATTTAATTTGGCTATCTATTCTTCGTTCTTTCAAATCATAAATCTAAATTTAACGTAATAAATATCGATTCTATGTTCAAGAAACGAATTTACTATACCAATGAGTGGAAGAGAGCGAAAAGACACGATAATCTCGTCGGTGCAAGTGAGAAAGACCGATTAAAATTATTTGACTGATTTTACGTCTGCGTTATTGGCATAAATTGTAAACCTATATTAATTTATCTGTCGTAGAAATGTTACACCGGTTTTATTGAGATTATAAACCGCAGAGCTTTTCTTTCGGCTTTCATATAATTTTTCCCCGATAAAAGCAAAAAATTAAAGTATAATTAAGGCATTAGCGAATTTGAATTTTCTAATTGGGGAAGGTGGCGGGTGTCATGGCGTCGCCGCAGTACAGACAACGTTGGGCCATTTGAAAATTCACATACTAACAAATAGCACAAATAAAACACTTGGCCATCTTGGATATGGCGCAAATTCTCCCCTAAATAAAAACATTTTATTCCGCAATAGTCGATGGAAGCTAAATAGACGAAATAATTAGAAAAAAGCATATACAGAATTCGTACACGACATCCATCGAAGCCGGCCTAGGGTATCCCTTGTAAAACAGCCGCAAACAATCACTTACAATTTCTATATTAAATATCAAAGTTACCACTAACCTTTTATTAGAAATCGAAGTGGCACTATTTAATGGCACTTTTAACACATAGTTTAGAACGTCTCGGTACTTTTATCTTATTTAAAGTTGGAAAAGTTGTATCACAATTTGGCACAAACACCTCCCACATGACATTAATCACGCACTCGAATGGCGGCCGCGGGGAACAAAAGCGCAGCGGCCTATGGCAAAGCCTTCTATGTTTAAGTAGAATTCGAATTTAATTCCCTATACCAGGGGTCGGCGACCTTTTTCGGACGGCGGGCCATTTTCAGAATAATTTTTTTTATGCGGGCCGCATATTCAAATGTAACTTAAATAGGGTTTTTATACAATATACGAGTATAAATATTATTAAAAATAAATATAAAAAAAATGTATTTTTTATTGACATGGTATAATAACAATAAAATTTTACAATTCTTAAAAGGGAAAAAAAATACAATTCCAATTACATATGTATAAATATATAAATATGTAAATATAAAATATTAAAGAAAATAGTTTATCTTCCATTTTATTCATTCATTAAAATTCTATGCGCTTTTTGTTCTTGAATAGTGTTTAATAATTCGTTTAAGTCCGGTTGTGTTTGGGATATTGAGATCCTCAACAAGTTTTAAAAATTTTCATCCATCAACCTCGTTCTATATTTTGATTTTATGACATTCATTCTTGAAAATGTTTGTTCGCATTTTTCCTAAAATTATATTGGTGCTTTGGCGGGCCGCTCAAAAAGTTTCAAAGGGCCGCAGGTTGCCGACCCCTGCCCTATACCATGCTACGAAATAAATTATTTGCGAAATTTGCCGAAACGGCCGACTTCATGCTTCGCAAATTGTTTATTAACGATTATTAAATTACAAAATTCCGAATAGCTATAATTTTTTAAATGGGATTTACATATTTTCGAAATATGCCAGAACGGCCGTTTCTACGTTTTCTAATCGTTGGTTAACGACGTTTCGGCGCTCGTATTTATCAACGCCGTTTTATTATGTAAACCAGGGGTGAGCAACCTTTTTAATCAACGGGCCAATTTAAATTTAAAAAATTTTTGGCGGACCGCACATGAAGTAACACTTGTTAATAATTTACAAAACTTTATTTATAATAAACAATAGAATAAAAAAATTTAAAATTTAAATTGCTATGGTAAATACGTTTTTCCAACATAAAATTGATATTTACTAACCTAAATTTAAATGTATGACTTGAAAGAGCGAAGGATAAAGTTGACAAATCCGATGCATACGAGGATGTGCGCATTCGAGCGAAAAGTGGCACATTTCCGAGCGAGGGAGGCAAATGAAGCGCGACGCGGAGCGGCGCGCTTCATTTTCCCGAGATCGGAATGTGCCACTTTGAGCTCGAATGCGCACACTCGGTTTTAAGCTCGATTACCAAACGTCCCGTTTCAACAAAAAAAAAATTGTTCACGTTAGTTATACCCCACCAAGTGCACGGAAGGTTAATGTAACTTCCCGCAAATTCGATTTGTGCGGGATGCGAATTTGGGACGCATTGCTCGCGGATACCGAGGGCCGACTGTACTTCTCATGTCCCTCTGTGTGATCTCATCTCAAATTTCTCTTTTGCAGTGCTTCGGGACGAATTTCGAGTGATGCCAACGGACACGAGAGTGGCGGCGGGCGAAACCGCCTTGCTCCAATGCGGGCCGCCGAAGGGCCATCCCGAGCCGACCACCGTTTGGAAAAAGGACGGCAAAGACGTCGAATTGGATGGACGTCGAATTCGAGTGGTGGATGGAGGAAATCTGATGATCACCGATGTTCGTCAGCACGACGAAGGTCGGTATCAGTGCGTCGCCCATAATCTGGTCGGTACCAAGGAAACCTCGCCGGCCATGCTCACAGTTCATGGTACAATTTCTCTTTGTTTAAATTGAACTACCATCTCTATTAATCGTTGAATTGTAGTGAAGCCGTTTTTTAACAAAGAGCCTCAGGACGTGGTCACTTTGGTGGGACAAAGGGTGGTCTTTCAGTGCGCCGTCGACGGAGAGCCGACACCCGACGTTCTTTGGCGACGAGAAGATGGAAAAATGCCCATTGGAAGAGCGAGAATTCTGGATGATAAATCGTTGCTTATTGACAGCGTACAAACTTCGGACGAGGGGTTATATATTTGTAACGCCGAAAATGTGGTCGGCAGCGTAACGGCGAGAGCCTCTCTTGCAGTTAATTGTAAGTAAAAGACACGAAAAGCATCTTCTAACCGGATCACGTTTAACGGGCCGTCAAGTGGTCCTCATGTCGAGCAACTCTAATGATATACGAATGATTATCGTTGGTCCACTTAATCAGCCAAAAACAATGGGCCTGTCATTTCCAAATCGACTGTCTTGTTAAAGGAACAAGTTATGCCATTTCTGTTGGCGTATTACGTATTTTTAAGTATTCAACTTCTCCGTGTCATTTGTATTCTGTCTTCTGCCGTTTTTTAACAATACTATTCGATGGACAGATTTCAATTTAAACTTAACGATCTCAGCTTCGATTTACATCAGATCTTTGATTTAGAAAAAAAAATCAACGCCTGATTTATACTTATTGTCTTTCCACTCGGAATTATTCGATATTCTCCATTAAATATTTTTTTAAAATATAACCTCATTCCGGAAAGCGTTTTTATAAAGCGACAAAGAGTATTAGTTAAAATTCATTATCAAAAATCAAAAATCCAAAATAATTATTGCTTATTACAATTAAATTAAATTGTTTAATCTTTTGCCATTGTATATTTTGACGTTTTATTTGTATCGTAATTTGATCGAGTACTAATTCCACACAAAAAAATGGTACCAGTACTAGATCACGCTTTTATACGGTATTAATAGATTAAAAATAATGATTTACCTTATTTAATTGTTAAAACAATTTATTAAAAATCATAAACATTAATATAATTGGACGCTTTAGATAATAAACAACTGTTAAATATGGCAATACACATGACACGTGTCGCCACCATTTTGTCAACGAGTAGAAACCGATATACATCACGGCGGCCAACAAATTTTTTTTATGTAGCAGCCTTCAGATAATTAATTTATATATAATGCCCTAAGTGATCGGGTAATGCATCTCTTACCTCATTTAATGATGTAAATCAACCAATAATTAATCCTTCAATTCCCTTTTAAAAAATTCCCAGTTTCATCCAAAAATCTGCACGATAAATATTTTTTTCCAGCACCCCCACGTTCATCGAGCGCCCCCGCGACCAAAAAGTAAGCCTCAACGGCATCGTGGAGTTCCACTGCGCCGCAACGGGAAACCCACCGCCTTCCGTTTTTTGGAGCAAGGAAGGCTCGCAATTACTCATGTTCCCCGACACTTCCTACGGCCACATGCACGTCAATTCCCATGGCACCCTAAAAATTCAGGGGGTGCAACGAGAGGACGCCGGATTCCTCGTCTGTTCCGCTTTGAGCGTTGCCGGCTCCAACAGCGTCCGCGCCTTCCTTCAAGTAATTTACGTCAAACCCTTTCCACAATTCGTATTTTCATTTCTTTTGTTTTTTAAGGTGACTTCGGTGGCCGACTTCCCACCGCCCATCATCCAAATCGGACCTGCCAATCAAACTCTACCGATTCACAGCATGGTCACTCTGCATTGTAAAGCGTTCAGTCCCGAAGGCGAACCGCCAAAAACTCGGTGGCTCAAAGATGGAAAAATTTTGCAATCGCCGAATTTACCGCCGAGGTACGCTCTGGGACCCTCTGGAACTCTTGAAATTGATGGTAACATTATTAATTTTTTTTTTACACCAATGGTAATCTGGGAAAAATATTTAGATCTACAAATGGAGGACTCCGGGTTGTACACGTGTTCTGCAATCACGGAGAGTGGGGAGAGTTCGTGGTCGGCTTCTTTGAGTGTGGTGGAAGGTTCGGGGGTTCCTCTTCATCGAAGTCCTGATCCATCCACTTTTCCAAAGGCTCCCAGCAAACCTCGGATTTTAAACGCGACCGAATCGAGCATTATCCTGTCGTGGGATAGCGACGATGACGACAGTACCTTGGTGGGTTTCACTGTGGAATATTGGAGTCCAGACCTACAGACGGGATGGGTCGTCGCCGCTCATCGGGTCCCCAATCCTTACATGTCAGTGCGCGAATTGAAACCCGATAGTTCTTATGTGTTCATAGTGCGGGCCGAAAATGCTCATGGACTATCACCCGCGAGTGCAGTTTCATCCACCGCGAGGACCTTGAGCAACTCTCGGTCAGTGCCGCGCTCGGAACTCGACACCGCGCGATCCATGCTAAGCACCAAAATCGTGGAACTTCGTGACGCGCGACCCTTGTCGTCGAGTTCCGTTAAACTAGTGTGGATCCTAAACGCTCCCGACTACGTCGAAGGTCTCTACATCCGTTTCCGAGAACTATCCGGTGGCTCCCATAACTACAACATCTTAACAGTGCTGGACGTGCAAAGCGGAAGTTACGCAGTGACGAACTTAAAAAAATTTACGAAGTACGAATTTTTCATTTCGCCCTTTTATAAGTCGGTGGAAGGACAGCCGTCGAACTCGCGAGTGTCGCAGACCTTGGAAGACGTCCCTTCCGCACCTCCTGACAGCATAAGTGCCGGTTTATTTAACGAAACCACGGGTTGGGTGCGATGGTCGCCTCCCCCACCACAGCACCACAACGGCGTCATCGTAGGTTATAAGCTGCAGATCAAGGGAACCTCGGTGCGTTCCTTAACCATGAACGCCACAACCACCTCGGTTCTTGTAAGTAATTTGACAGCAGCTGGAGCGTATAGTGCGCGAGTGGCCGCCTTGACCCAGATGGGTCTAGGTCCTTTTTCCAACGCGGTACCTTTGTTGACAGCTCCCCGGGCGCAAAGCCCAAGAACTTTAGGTCCCTTAGTGCCGTTGGTGAGACAGACTTGGTTCGTGGTGTTGCTCGCCGTTTTGGCCCTGGCCCTCCTCATCGGGACCGGCGGTTTTCTGTACATCAAGAGACGGCAGTCGTTGAACAAGCAGCTGGGGCACTTGAGCGTTCCTGTTGTCAACGCAACCCAGCTGAATGCGAAGGAGAGCCTATGGATTGATAGGGGGTGGCGGCCGGCCGATTGCGATAAGGATTCGGCGATTCCTTTGGCTCCTCAACCGGCCGACTATGCCGAGGTCGACACGAAGAGCATGTCCACTTTTTATAATTGTCGGAAATCGCCGGAGAATCCGACGCCTTACGCCACGACGATGTTGTTGCCTCCGCCCACCTGGTCCGAGCTGATCCCGCCACCTCCCGATCACCCGCCGCCCGAGTGCCCGCGCGATAACCCACCGGCTCCTCCGCCTCGAGGCGGAAGCAGCTGCGGGAGCGGCGGCGGGTACGGGTGCTACGCGGTCCACATTCCCAATCAGCCTTTGAGCCAATGCAACAACAGATTGGCGCAGTATCCTAGGACGGGTTCCTGCGGCAATTGCGACGCCCACTGTTCCTTGGCAAGCGGTAGTTCTGGGAGACGGTCGACGCCGAGAGGTCACTACCATCATTCTCATAACTGTGATAATAAAATATGGGGCAACCATTACAACTGGGACGACGGGGACGCCGATGTCGAAACCGATAAGCATTCGTGTTCGAGCAGCCACGATACGACTTGCTCTTGCAGCGAGTCCTCTTGTTTGTATGCCGAAGCGGGGCCTTCTGCGGCGGGCAGGCCTCTTCCACCTCCGTGCCCCATGAAGCGGTGTGTCAAATAGATGTGTTCCACTTTCGATTGACTTTAACAAATTTCTAGTGATCGAGACTCTTGAAAATGACGATCTTCGCGAACGAGCACGTCAGCGCTCATGATTTTAGATTATTTGTTGACTAGTCGCTAGTATCTTAGTTGTGTATCTCAAAATTCGTATATTTTGTCTTCCTGAACTTCCAAGACTAAAACTAGCCATCTCATTTTTCTTAATTAATAAGTAGAGAAAGGTTTCTGAGCCACGAGTCGTCCATCTAGCAACCATTGCATTGGAAGTGTTGATGGATGGGCCTTGTAAACCGATCGAGTTTTTATAAATGAAATAAGATAAGAAGTATTAAAGCTGCTAAAACGATCTGACTGAATTCCTATTATTCTTTAGCAATACTGTAATCTTCTAAAAAAAATCCTATGTAAGTAACTGTTACAATGTGATCTAGGTTTATTGCAAACTTGTGTGGCGTGTAAATAGAAATTGTTGATAAGGGAATTAAAATTTGTAACATTTGTAGAGCCACTGAGTTTAATCGATGATGTAGATATTATTTCTGTTTTGTTGTTTATAATGAAATAAATTACTTAATGATGAGTGCTCTTTGAAATCGATACATTTTAGTTTTTGGGTTCTTTCAAAGCGGGACCGGCTCCAGAAGAAATAAATTAGACGTATTGGTAAGTAAGTGTTTGCTTCTAATATTGATTTTTTTAAATCTTAAAATACCTAAAATTAGTTGAGTCCATAAAACCATAATGATCTCCAAACTTCTACTTCTCAAAAACAGAAGTTTTTTTAAAATGTTTTTTAAACTATTATTTAATATTAGAGGGGGACAGGAAATTTTTGGATCCCTAAAATTCTGTTTTTTCCTAAAAGATGTGGCTCATTACTTTTGAAATTTTTTTGTGCAAAATAATTAAACACTTTAAATGAGACACCCGGTATAATACAGGAGGCATCATTTAAAGTGCTATAACTCCTAAACTAAATACAATTTAAAAAAAGTGCAATCATAAAAGTTTCTTTAATTTATACCATATATAAAAATTTTGTTCTACTTCCGGTTTAGCGGAAATGGTGTATAATACATTAAGTTCATTTTTGTAGCACAAAATTTTACATTAAAAAAATTGTGGCGCCGTTGTTTGTGGACGAATCTTAAAAAACTATACAAATTCGGATTCGCCAGACTTTTTGGCTTCGGATGGGTGCAAAAAACTATAGCCGTGCCATTTGAAATTCTTGAGAAAAAGAGCTTCGAAGAGTCTGACTTGTAATTAATTTTTTCTAAATTTCCAATTTGAAAAATCGTAGCTCGAATTGAGGAAAAAAAAATTTAGGTAAGGGATTTGCTTTAAATTTTTGTTGGACGTTTCTATAGACCCCAAACCCTACTCTCCCTTCAACCCCCAAAATTTTTGAAAAAACTAAATGAATCGAAAGTTCCATTAAAATCAATTAAATGTGATATTGGATTACCTCGTTAATAAACTGTTCGGAATCTATGTAAATAATTGACTTTATGTCTTATTAATAATAATGCTGTTTTTCTCAAAAGTATTAAGATGCATAGCTATGAAAACTGTAGACAAAAAATCGACTTCCTCGTGCTTCAAAATAAGGGGTTGTAATTGCTTAAACAAATTAGTTATTGCTAATTTAATGCTTAAAAATATTCTCTACGTAAAAATTTATAGGCGTTTTAAAAGCCAAATATGTGCATTGCTCGAAGTGCGTACGGCTAAAAAAAGACGGAAAAATCCAGAATGTAACTTGCAAACACGGTAGAAAGTATTTTCGAATGACGTCACAGAGAGACCACGTGCATTTGCTATACCTGGCATATATTTGCAAAATGCCGCGATTGGCCCATGGTTTAACGTTATCGGTTGTTTTTGATAAATAGGGAAGGCATATAATTTATTGCTATTTAAATGATTCAGTACGGGTTGCGCGTTTAAACAGTGAAGACACGTGTGCCAATTTCGCCGAGCTTTGCCATGGGCGCTCCGTTCGATGGTTGGAAGCCAGTCAGGGGTTTCGGTACTTCAATTGGGATAACTAAGGTAGCATTTTTACAGCTTTTGCCTCTACAACAATGAATTTTATTTATTCTTATTGATACTTTGATTAGTGCAGTTTAATTACTTTAATAATTTTTGGATTTTGGTGCCGTTTTAATTAACATATGGTTTGATTAATCAAACACAAAGAAGTTGATTGTTGTATTGTATAATGCTGTGATTTTTTGATTATTTGGTTGTGTATGGTGGTTTAAAGCAGCGGATCTTAATCCTTCGAGACCCACCGATTAACAAGCACCGGTTTAAAGGGTTTAGAGAATTGAAATAAATTTACAAATACAATTACGATTTTGAAAAAATATGCAGCGTAGGGTAATAATTTCATTTAGGTAGATTTCTAAATTTTTGAACGTTTGACCATCTTTAATTATATTGAGTGCTTATGTAAGAGGAATGTACAAGGCACCAACGACTGCTTATCAATTTTGGGCAAAGTGTTTCGAATGATAGCGCTTTGGTAATATAAGTTCTTATGCGATATCAGACTATTTGTGGCTTTCTATTTTATTTACCTATAGCCGTTTCCTGCGACTTCGCTCCCATCTATTATTAATTGGGAATATTGAAATTATTTATGTCACAGAATTTGAGAGTAAGAATAAAATTAGATACAAAATTGTCAAATAGCTGAAAAAGGTTTGGTAAACGTGTAATTGAAATATTTTCCAAATTTTGCGTATTAAAATTTCGAAAACGACATTAAATGAAGTAGTCTGTATGAAAAAAACGTGACCGAGTTGCTTGTTCTAAAATTCAAAATTCAGTGGCTACAAAGCAAACGTTCTTGTCAAAACTATCGAAAAATAGAATAGAAAAAAATTGTTAAAACACAAAAAAATTAAAGATTAAATTTTTTTTAATTTTGAATTCAAATTTTAATTTAAAGGTTTATTTTTGTACGATAAGTACATTTAAATTTATAATTATACGATATTTTAGTTGTAGAGAAATTTCTGATTAAAACTAAATTTATTTTTAGATTTTAAATGGAAAATTTAAAAAACATGTTATATACTTACAGTAAACGAATTGTAAAGTAAATAAATAAATCATATTGGCAACTTTGATAAAAACTGTTTACGATTATCTTTTTGATTTGTTTATTTAAATGTAATTTTTATGATGAAAATACCAGGTGCTAATTATATACAGTCGAACCTCAATAAGTCAAAGTCGAAGGGACAGCAAAAATAATTCGTCATATCAAAAACTCGAGTTACCAAAAGAAGTTCAGTTAAATACTTCGTATATATATATCATTCATTTTTTATAGAAAATAACCAAAATTGATCTACAATCATTAACATTATTTATTTTTATTAAGGCCCTAAAAAATATAGTTATTTACATATTATTTACTGTAAAATTGAAAGTAATCTAAAATTGTCTTTTGCTTCATTGCTCCAAAATGTTACGTTTCTACAAATTTTTCCAATGATCTTACCGATAATAATATATCTGTAGGAACATCTTCTTGAGCACATAGGAATAGAGAAATAGTATCTATTGCATTGTAAACTTGAGTTGTTGAAGGATGTTTACTGTAACATCTGTATCACTTTCATATTCACTTTCACTTTCACAGTTTTTCTTATTTTCTTCTAGCACTTTACTTATAATGCTTTCATCGCTAGGAATTTCAGCAACTTCCAAATCTTTATCAACGTTGACATTTGTCATTTGTATCTTCAGCAGCTACAATTAGGTCTCTGTTTTTAAAATGGTTGATAAAGTGTTTGCGGAATACCAAAATCTTTAGCTATATCCTTTTTCTTTTGAGCCCACGTTCCACTTCTTTTATAAGATTAATTTTCTCCTTATGGTTAAACTTTTTAATTTTCGTTTACACTCCATGTTAATACGTAAATAATTTTAGAAAAGTATTAAACTTTTTAGATTTTCTGTTATACTCTGTTACAAACTATAAAGAACGTAAAACACATTTGTTAGTCTTCGTAGTCGACGAATAACTAGCAAATTAAAAACTAAAATGCAAAAATAGTTTCTTTTTTTGTAAAATAAACGGTAAAACCATCTCAAAAATTTATAACTGTTCATAAGGCATTTAAACATAAATTAGTTTTTAAATCCAATTGAAGTGCCGCCGTCAAAACATTCTTGTAGTATAAACCTTTTATTTGTAGATAACAATAAAGCTTTTAAAGCATCAATAACCCAAACCAAGCCGTCGTTAATCCTCTCTCAGGTAGAGTAATTTTTAGAAAAGTTGTAAAATTTAACTTCGAGTTATCGACCTATTTACTAATGGAAACTTAAATTTAATGAATTGTAAAACACAACGACTAATTAAATAATTCGATTTATTAAATTTCGAGTTATTGACATAAAAATATTGACGTTGAGATAGGCAAGTCCTTGGGAAACTGGTTCGGGTTCGAGCTGTCTAAAATTCGGCTTATCGGCGTTCGACTTATGGAAGTTCGACTGTATCTAACATTTTTCAAACAAAAAATAGATCTAATTTATTCGACTTTTAATTTTTTGAATTGAAGAATAAAATAATAATGTAGGCAAATCGGATAAATACGAGGATGTGCGCACTCACACTTACGCGATTCTCGTATCTTCTCGCTCCCTTCCACTCATTGCTATGGTAAATACGTTTTTCGAATATAAAATTGATATTTAAGAAATTAAATTACAATTTGTGATTTGAAGGAGTGCACGGTAAATTATACAAATGTAATAAATACGAGGATGTGCGCATTCGAGCGAAAAGTGGCACATTTCCGAGCGAGGGAAGCAAATGAAGCGCGACGCGGAGCGGCGCGCTTCATTTTCCCGAGATCGAAATGTGCCACTTTGAGCTCGAATGTGCACACTCGGTTTTAAGCACGATTCACAATAATTTAGGCCAATAAATTAAACGCAAAAATCAGTCACATAATTTTTATCGTTGCTTCTCACTCCCACTTATGAGATTATCGTATCTTCTCGCTCCCTTCCACTCATTGCTATGGTAAATACGTTTTTCAAATATAAATCGGTATTTACGAAATTAAATTAAAATTTTTGATTTGAAGGAGTACACGGTAAATTATACAAATGTAATAAATACGAGGATGTGCGCATTCGAGCGAAAAGTGGCACATTTCCGAGCGAGGGAGGCAAATGAAGCGCGACGCGGAGCGGCGCGCTTCATTTTCCCGAGATCGGAATGTGCCACTTTGAGCTCGAATGTGCGCACTCCGTTTTAAGCGAGATTACGAAGCGAATCCGCATAACTGATGTCCGGATAATTGAGGTTTTACTGTAATATAATTTTATTAAAAAAATATATATTCCAATGGATAGCGTGCCCATAAATAACACAAAGTAAAAGTAACGTGGGCGGGCCAACATTAAGAATTGCTACCACCGTTATCCAAGAAAATGTATATTAATGAGCTTGATTAATGTGCCATTCAACAACACTTAAATTCGTCAACAATTACAAAAACACGTCCCTTTCCGTTTTCAGCTTCGCTCTCGAAATCCGTCTTTGAATCGGCACAATTCGTTTTTAAACGAATGCGTTTCTAAATCACTTCATATCAACGATTAATGCCACAACGAAAAAAAAAAAATACGGCGGAGAGAATAGCTTCCGCACGAGGGGCGGCCATCGCGAGCCCATTGTGCAGAAACCGCAGCTCGCCTCATTCCGGATCCATTTCCGATTGGGGTGGTCAGAAAAGCTACCGGCCATTTCGCAAGTTAATTAGTTTTAAATTCAAATAAACGACCCTGTCCGGCCGTAAAACGAAACACTCTCCCCCCCGGCTTCGAAATTTGCCCGAAAACCCTTTTTTCTTTGGCCGAGGGCCGCGGTACTAATATCGTCATTTCCGGTCGGATTTAGCCATGATAACAATAAGAATCGGCGAGGAATAGGTGGCGTGATTTACGAGGGCGATTTTGTAGTAGTGGATGAAGGGCCATGTTTGCAGTGGAATCGATGCAATCAATGTCTTCCACTACATTCATCAATGTCTTCGGGACAAGCACTATTGGTGAGCATCCAACACGATCTTTCGGTCACGACGAGCCGTACAAGCTACCGGTCATCTATAAATTTATGGAGCGCATATTTTCAGGATGTAAAAAGGGCACCTCACTATTAAGATTGCCGCTATATTATTCGACTCGTATTTACTCAAATTATGGTAGGGCAAAGTTTTAATGAACTTCGCTAGAAATGATTAACTTCATTCTAAGTTTATAACAGCATCCGACAGACTGTTATTGTTATTAAAACTTTTCGGCGGTGATGGCAGGCCTCGAAGTGAAGTGCTCGTTAAAACTATCGTCGTAATAGCGCTAAGAACTGCAATTCGCCAAACTACCTTCAGGTAGCGTTATGAAGACACCCCCCCGTCGAATTTTATGTTTGTTTAAGAAGAAAACGCTTTTACGGGTCGTCCGTTGCGATTTTTTCGAATTAAAGACGTAAAAAATTAAATGTTAACTTTTCTTTGTTTGCCTAAGAAAATTCCTAATAAAGAAATGGGTTTTCACGAAACACGTTCTTCCGGGAGTTAAATAATTTGAATACAGTGTTGACCGCTTATAACGAATTCGTTTATTGTGAACGTTCGTTTATAACAAAATACTCTATAGGGTACTAATTAAAGTTTTTTCGCACATAACGAACCGCTTGATAATGAATTTCCGGATATAACAAATTTGTGTTATAAGGTGGTTTTCTTAGAGGGAAAGGCAGAGATAGTCAATACAAATGTAATAAGGAATACTATATTAGATTATTTATCAAAATTATATTGTTATTAAATCGAAGTTATTATAAATAAAGTAGTATTATTTAGAGAGTAAATAAATTTTTGTGAATCACGCTTAAAACCGAGTGTGCGCATTCGAGCTCAAAGTGGCACATTCCGATCTCGGGAAAATGAAGCGCCGCCCGCGTCGCGCTTCATTTGCCTCCCTCGCTCGGAAATGTGCCACTTTTCGCTCGAATGCGCACATCTTAGTACTTCTTGGATTGATAATTATTTTTCTGGCTTATTACAAACTATAATAAGTAATTTCCAGGCATAATTGTTCCCGAATTTGTCAATTTAAAAAATTGTGTTTTTTAACATAAGAAAAGTGAAACATCTGACATTTCCAACTCAATCAATGACCGCCCTGTTGTTTTAGGGGTAGTTAGAATTTTTTAATTATTTTTATGGGTTATTACTAACTATACTAAGTCACTTCTATGAATTAGATTACTCGAATTTGCAAATTTAAATAAATACGTTTTTTATCATAACGAAAGTTAAATATTTAACAGTTTAAGTTGGTTTAATGGCTATCCTGTTTTTTCAAGGGTAGTTAGAATTTTTTAATTATTTTTCTGACTTATTACAAACTATAGTAAGTAACTTACATGCATTAGTTTCCCCGAATTTAAAAAATTATGTTTTTTATCATAGCAAATGTTAATAGTCTAACAGTTATAGATGGTCTAATAGCTGTCCTGCTTTGTTAGGGGTAGTTCGAATTTATTAAATATTTTTCTAGGTTATTACAAGCTATAGTAAGGAACTTCGGTGCATTAGTTTCCACGAATTTGCAAATTTAAAAATTTATGTTCTTTAACATAAGCAAAGTTAAATGTCTAACACTTTCAGTTGGTGTAATGGCTGTCCTGCTTCTTTAGGGGTAGTTAAAAATTTTTAATTATTTTTCTGGGTTATTAAAAACTATAGTAAGTAACTTTCATGCAATACTTTCTTGAATTTGCAAATTTAAATATTTACGTTTTTTATCAAAACGAAAGTTAAATATTTAGCAGTTTAAGTTGGTTTAATGGCTGTCCTGTTTTTTCAAGGGTAGTTAGAATTATTTAATTATTTTTCTGACTTATTACAAAGTATAGTAAGTAACTTCCATGCATTAGATTCCCCGAGTTTAAAACATTATATTTTTTATCATAACGAATGTTAAATGTCCAACAGTTATAGTTGGTCTAATGGCTGTCCTGCTTCGTTCGGGGTAGTTCAATTTTTTTAAATATTTTTCTAATTTATTAAAAGCTATAGTAAGGAACTTCCGTGCATTAGTTTCACCGAATTTGCAAATTTAAAAAATTATGTTTTTTAATATAAACAAAGTTAAATATCTAACACTTTCAGTTGGTTTAATGACTGACCTGCTTCTTTAGGGGTAGTTAGAATTTTTTAAGATTATTAAAAACTATAGTAAGTCACTTCCATGCAATACTTTTCTCGAATTTGCAAGTTCAAATAATTACGTTTTTTATCATAATGAAAGTTACATATTTAACAGTTTAAGTTGGTTTAATTTTATTCATTCTATTGATTTTTTAACGTTTTTGACTCAAAGGATTTAGGCCAGGATTAAAAACAATTGTTAATAAAAATAATTTTAGAATATATCACATGAACAGATTACGACCAACTACATCGTGTTCAAACGTAGTAAATCTATTTTTGGTTGTTACTATTTGTGGACAGAACATTTTTTCTTAATATCTTAGGTTATATTGGCATAAACATATTTTGAGCTGATAATTAAAGTATTTTTAAGTTTATATGTAATAAATAATTAAAAAATATTGAGAATAATTAATGAAAATAATTATTTTTTTACTTTAGGTTCTTTTTGACACTTATGATAAGAATTACTCAAAACCGATTATTGGATTTTTAATTAAATTTTTTTATATCGAATGTTATGAAAAAAGTTTGCATTCACATCACATATATTTCCAAAATATTTGAGGGCGCTGTTCGTACACTTACTATTTTTATTTTTATTTATTTTTTATTTTTGATTTTTAAGGAAAAGCGACTCTAGAACAAGTATTTCTTAAGAGCCTTAAAATAACAATATATACATAGTGAGTATTAAACAAAAAATCCATTAATATAATAATATCAAAATGAGAAAAACATGTAAGACAATAAACAAATACTATGGTAATAATATTAGTAACGTTCTTGATATATTAAAAAAAAATACAAAGTGTCCACAAACGGTATAGTGTCCAAAACCCTATAACGAATTACAGAACTTGTAAATTAAAGGAATTTAAATAGTCATTGTATCGTTCATGCTACATTTAGAGAATTAATGGGAACCTATTACTGAAGTTAAACCGATGCATTTTTAATTAATAAAAGTCTAAAATATCCGACCGAAATTCTCTTTGAAATGTCTGCGCTTTATTATTATTAAGAATAATCTGATTTTAACAAAAACAACGATCAGCGAAATGGGAATAATAACATTAAATTTACCACCCCTTGAAATGGCTTATTTGCATTTTAAAATTAATAATAGCCTGGGTAAATATTTTTAGTAGCCAGGTAATAATAAGTATAAAAAAGCATGTAATTTTAGCCTGATTTATAGTTATTACCTTTGCACATGTAGGCTTCGCACGCAATTTTGCATTTCGGCGCTTTTCCATTCCATTTAAGGCTAACCGATCTTTTGTTATTAAAATTTTTCAATTTAAAAAAAAAATTGTGTCTTTTTAAATCAGAAAAATAATAAAATGGAATTGCTTAATAAAGGGAATGGATTGTAATTCCAAAACTATTGCAAGTACGATCGAAAACACGAGTACGAGGTTCGTTCACGATAAAGTTATAATAAATAACTTTAGTGCCTAAAGTGAAGAGCTTGTTATTTGCAAAACGGCAGCGGATGTTCCACACTCAATAAAAATAAACGTAGCTAATTTGTCATCTGCGGTTCTGCATGTTGTTGCTGGCGGTCACCGTCCCAACAAGGTACGCCTTTCATTAATAATACGACACTGACATTCGGTTTGCATATTTCTATAACACGACTTGACGGCTTTTTTTGCCAGCTGTTTGCTTTCTTAAATAACTTCCATGCATTAGTTTTCCCATGCGTTGAGATTTCAAAAATTGTGTTTTTTATTATTCGGCTATTTGTAAGTATTGCATGTTCACTTGATTTAATGACTGTTTTGCTTTTTAGAAGTAATTTAAATTTTTTAAACTATTTTTTGTGTTTGGTATAAACTCAAATAAATAGTTTGCATAAAATAGTTTTCCCCAATATGCAAATTTAAGAAATTGTGTTTTTTAAGAAGTAAAGTTAAATGTCTAACAGTTTCAGTTGGATTAATGACTGTCCTGCTTTTTTAGGGGTAGTTAGAATGTTTTAATTTTTTTTCTGGATTATTACAAACTATAATAGGTAATTTTCAGGCATAATTGTTTGCGAATTTGTAAATTTGAAAAATTGTGTTTTTTAACATATACAAAATGAAAAATCTTACATTTCGAACTTAATCAATGCCTGCCCTGTTGTTTTATGGGTGGTTAAAATTTTTTAATTATTTTTTTGGGTTATTAAAAACTATAGTAAGTAACTTCCATGCAATACTTTTCTCGAATTTGCAAATTTGAATAGTTACGTTTTTTATCATAACGAAAGTTAAATATTTAACAGTTTAAGTTAGTTTAATGGCTGTCCTGTTTTTTCAAAGGCAGTTATAATTTTTTAATTATTTTTCTGGCTTATTACAAATTATAGTAAGTAACTTACATGCATTAGCTGCTTCGAATTTGCGAAATTAAAAAATTATGTTTTTTATCATAGCGAATGTTAAATGTCCAACAGTTTCAGTTGGTTTAATGGCTGTCCTGCTTCTTTAGGGGTAGTTAGAATTTATTAATTATTTTTCTGGTTCATTGAAATCTTCGATAAATAATTTGTATATAATAGTTTTTTGAATTTGCGATTTTATAAAATTGCTTTTTTAACATTTGGAAGATTAAAAGTCTTACACTTACAATTGAATTATTGACGCCCCCGTTTGTTTGGGGGTAGTTAGATTTTTTTAATTATTTTTTTGGTTTATTGAAAGCTTTAATAAACAATTTGTGTATAATAGTTTATTCGAATTTGCGATTTTATAAAATTGCTTTTTTTACATATGATAAATTAAAAGTCTTACACTTGCAATTGAATTAATGCCACTCCCGTTTGTTTAGGAGCAGTTACATTTTTTTCATTATTTTTCCTGTTTATTGAAAGCTTCAATAAACAATTTGTATATAATAGTTTCTTTGAATTTGCGATTTTATAAAATTGCTTTTTTTACATATGGAAAGTTAAAGTCTTACACTTTGAATTAAATTAATTGCCGCCCTCGTTTGTTAAGGGGTAGTTAGATTTTTTTAATTATTTTTTTGGTTTATTGGAAGCTTCAATAAACAATTTGTATATAATAGTTTCTTTGAATTTGCGATTTTATAAAATTGCTTTTTTTACATATGGAAAGTTAAAAGTCTTACACTTGGAATTAAATTAATTCCGCCCTCGTTTGTTAAGGGGTAGTTAGATTTTTTTAATTATTTTTTTGGTTTATTGGAAGCTTCAATAAACAATTTGTATATAATAGTTTCTTTGAATTTGCGATTTTATAAAATTGCTTTTTACATATGGAAAGTTAAAGTCTTACACTTGGAATTAAATTAATTCCGCCCTCGTTTGTTTAAGGGTAGTTAGATTTTTTTAATTATTTTTTTGGTTTATTGGAAGCTTCAATAAACAATTTGTATATAATAGTTTCTTTGAATTTGCGATTTTATAAAATTGCTTTTTACATATGGAAAGTTAAAAGTCTTACACTTGGAATTAAATTTAAATTTCCGCCCTCGTTTGTTTAAGGGCAGTTAGATTTTTTAATTATTTTTTGGTTTATTGAAAGCTTCAATAAACAATTTGTATATAATAGTTTCTTTGAATTTGCGATTTTATAAAATTGCTTTTTTTACATATGGAAAGTTAAAAGTCTTACACTTCCAATTGAATTAATGCCGCCCCCGTTTGTTTAAGGGCAGTTAGATTTTTTTAAATATTTTTCTGGTTTATTGAAAGCTTTAATAAACAATTTGTGTATAATAGTTTATTCGAATTTGCGATTTTATAAAATTGCTTTTTTTACATATGGAAAGTTAAAAGTCTTACACTTGGAATTAAATTAATTCCGCCCTCGTTTGTTAAGGGGTAGTTAGATTTTTTTAATTATTTTTTTGGTTTATTGGAAGCTTCAATAAACAATTTGTATATAATAGTTTTTTTAAATTTGCGATTTTATAAAATTGATTTTTTTACATATGGAAAGTTAAAAGTCTTACACTTGCAATTGAATTAATTCCACCCCCGTTTGTTTAGGAGCAGTTAGATTTTTTTAATTATTTTTTTGGTTTATTGAAAGCTTTAATAAACAATTTGTATATAAAAGTTTCTTTGAATTTGCGATTTTATAAAATTGCTTCTTTTAACATGTGCAAAGTTAAAAGTCTTCCATTTCGAATTGAATCAATGCCTCTTCTGTCTGTTTAGAGGTAATTACAATTTTTTGAATATTTTATTGGTTTATTGGAAGCTTCAATAAATAATTTGTGATCGATAATTTTTCAGAATTAGCGAATTTAAAAAATTGTGCTTTTTAACATATGCAAAATTAAAAATCTTACATTTCTAACCGAATCAATGCCGCTCCCGTTTGTTTAGGGGCAGTTGGATTTTTTAAATTATTTTTCTTGTTTATTGAAATCTTCAATAAACAATTTGTATATAATATTTTCTTCAAATTTGCGATTTTATAAAATTGCTTTTTTTATATATGCTAAGTTGTTTTTTTTTGGTAAAAGGGTGCATCAAAAAATTCCCAGCTACGTTACATAAAAGAAATTTATTAATTACTAAAAGTAACTGAATAATTTATGCATAAGTCGCATTGTTTTTGCTTTACACGGTTTTCTCTTGAACTTATCCATCGTGCAAATCGGAGAGGCGCCCAGCTTACATTTTTTTCTAGGAAGGCACAGCAACGTATAGTTTGAAAACCACTGCTTTAAAATTTTGAAAAAAAATACTTA
This sequence comes from Sinopyrophorus schimmeli, assembly GCA_036325965.1. Lineage (NCBI taxonomy): Eukaryota > Metazoa > Arthropoda > Insecta > Coleoptera > Elateridae > Sinopyrophorus > Sinopyrophorus schimmeli. The sequence continues at coordinate 324,864 of JARFIZ010000015.1, read as the reverse complement.
AATTTCTAAAAGCAATGCAATTTCTCAACTACCGTTAACCACTCTAATGATAGTCTTTCAAATTTGTGATACGTTCCAAGTTATTTGAAAACGTTATTATTACGTCGAACTTAATGACGATAGCGTGTAAATCTCGAAATAGCCACAAAATCTCTTCATTTTCTCTGGCACTTAATTGATAGCTGAACAGGCCACGTAATAATAGTTATGATAGATGAAAATATTAAAAGAAAATCGTATAAGAGTTTTACGAGGAGGATCATAAACCCACTTTACAATGTAGTCTTCCTACGTGCACGGGGGCATTTCTCTGAACGAAAACGATGTAGCTGATATTGATACCAGACGCCGCTTTTGTATAAATTGACAAATATGACACCGACATAAAATGCTCGTACACAATAGACAGTAAGTCTCCGAAGAAGCTGAATTCGAGATCGATACGACGGACACGGGATTTTTCTAAGAATCTAAATGACAAAAGGGAGATCCCTAAAAGCCCTATACGGAAGGTCCATATTTGTTGCTGAGAATAATAACGGACAGCATGAGGTCCCCCACGTAGGCCGCTCAACCCCGACGACCGCACCTTCACGCCAACTCCCGGTGGTATGGAAACACTCGACAGGATTTACGGCGTGTCCAGACTTCGCAATCCGATCGATTATCGGCCGTCTTAACGCCGATCCCGAAATGACGACGCTCGGTCGCTTTGGACTTTCGGTTCCCGCAAATTTTTATTTTAATAACTTCGTTAGCACGTTAAAAAAATCGTGGCGCCGTCATTTGTGGACGGACCTTTACAAACTACACAGATTCAGATTCGCCGGACTTTTTGGCTTCGGATAGGGCCAAAAAACCATAGGCGTGCCATTTGAAATTTTTGAGAAAACTAGTGCAAAGGGGGGCCGCAAAAGTTTAACGAAAATGCAATTGTTTTGGATTATCTAGTAAATTGATAAGCGATTTTGTATGTACACTAAACATTTTTTAGAATGGCACCATTTTTGCCAGAGATTTGGTTTCTATTGGAAATGCGGTTCTGTAACTTTCAATTAAAAAAAATTAGTTTAATTTAAAATTAATTAATTATTGTGAATTGTTCTTAAAGCCAAGTGCGCACATTCGAGCTCAAAGTGGCACATTCCGATGATGAATACCTTATTAGTGCCCCACTACGATGCAATTAATTTTATCAACAAATTTTTACATACCTATACAATTTAAAAAACAAAATACAAGTGAAAAAGGGGCCAAAGTACAACAGGTTTCCCTATATGACGTTATTATTTATCAGAATTATATTGTTATTAAATCAAAGTTATTATAAATAAAGTAGTATTATTTAGGAAGTAAATTAATTATTGTGAATCACGCTTAAAACCGAGTGTGCACATTCGAGCTCAAAGTGGCACATTCCGATCTCGGGAAAATAAAGCGCGCCGCTCCGCGTCGCGCTTCATTTGCCTCCCTCGCTCGGAAATGTGCCACTTTTCACTCGAATGCGCACATCTTCGTATTTATTGATTTGCCATAATTAATCTTTTCACTTTCAAATCAAAAAATTAAATTTAGTTTAGTAAATATGAATTTTATGTTCAAAAAATGTATTTACCATAGCAATGAGTAGAAGTGAGCGAAAAGATACGATAATTTCGTAGATGCGAGTGAGAGAAATCGGTTAAATTAATTTTTTGATAAATTTATTGACCTAAATTTTGTGAATCATGCTGAAAACGGAGTGTGCACATTCGAGCTCAAAGTGGCACATTTCGATCTCGGGAAAATAAAGCGCGCCGCTCCGCGTCGCGCTTCATTTGCTTCCCTCGCTCGGAAATGTGCCACTTTTCGCTCGAATGCGCACATCTTCATATTTATTGATTTGCCATAATTAATCTTTTCACTTTCAAATCAAAAAATTAAATTTAGTTTAGTAAATATGAATTTTATGTTCAAAAAATGTATTTCACATAGCAATGAGTAGAAGTGAGCGAAAAGATACGATAATTTCGTAGGTGCGAGTGAGAGAAATCGATTAAATTAATTTTTTGATAAATTTATTGACCTAAATTTTGTGAATCATGCTGAAAACGGAGTGTGCACATTCGAGCTCAAAGTGGCACATTTCGATCTCGGGAAAATAAAGCGCGCCGCTCCGCGTCGCGCTTCATTTGCCTCCCTCGCTCGGAAATGTGCCACTTTTCGCTCGAATGCGCACATCCTCGTATTTATTGATTTGCTTTAATTAATCTTTTCACTTTCAAATCAAAAAATTAAATTTAGTTTAGTAAATATGAATTTTATGTTCAAAAAATGTATTTACCATAGCAATGAGTAGAAGTGAGCGAAAAGATACGATAATTTCGTAGGTGCGAGTGAGAGAAATCGATTAAATTAATTTTTTGATAAATTTATTGACCTAAATTTTGTGAATCATGCTGAAAACGGAGTGTGCACATTCGAGCTCAAAGTGGCACATTTCGATCTCGGGAAAATAAAGCGCCGCTCCGCGTCGCGCTTCATTTGCTTCCCTCGCTCGGAAATGTGCCACTTTTCGCTCGAATGCGCACATCTTCGTATTTATTGATTTGCCATAATTAATCTTTTCACTTTCAAATCAAAAAATTAAATTTAGTTTAGTAAATATGAATTTTATGTTCAAAAAATGTATTTACCATAGCAATGAGTAGAAGTGAGCAAAAAAATACGATAATTTCGTAGGTGCGAGTGAGAGAAATCGATTAAATTAATTTTTTGATAAATTTATTGACCTAAATTTTGTGAATCATGCTGAAAACGGAGTGTGCACATTCGAGCTCAAAGTGGCACATTCCGATCTCGGGAAAATGAAGCGCGCCGCTCCGCGTCGCGCTTCATTTGCCTCCCTCGCTCGGAAATGTGCCACTTTTCGCTCGAATGCGCACATCCTCGTATTTATTGGACTTGTCTGTATTAAACATCCCTCTCTCTCAAATCAAAAACTTAAATTCTAATTTTCTATTCGGAAATAATTGAAGGGCAACTATCCAGTGAATGAACAAGCCAGTGAATGAACGTTGCGCTTCCAACTTGAAATATTAAGTTGTGATTTTTTCTAATGACACTATAGTTAGAATAAACTTCGTCAGAGGACAAAAAACGAATTTTATTCATCTGTCTATACTTGAAATCAAATTATATGTGTTTAAACAACACGTACAGTCAGCCTAAGAAGTAATCAACATCCTAGAGCAGCACTTACAGTGATCGTGCTTTTTTTAAACAATTATTAGAAAAAATTGTTTGTTGTACTTATAAAAGTCGTCATAAATCTCTTTAAACACAATTTTTAATTAAAACCTGTTTCTTGGAATAGCTCGATTACGGTAAGAACTGTTTTTAGGGTGTTGATTACTTTTTAGGCTGACTGTACACTGCAAATCCAAGTGTTTTATTTTAAAACACTTTAAGCGTTTAAATACTTGTAGTCACCAACTAAACGCTACGTAGTGTTTAAAGTATGATAAACAACACAAATGTTAAATTCTAAAACATTTAAAATGTTTTATATAGAAATGCATATAAAGTCTTTTAAATAACAAAACACTTTAAGTGTTTGATTCAATCAATTAATTACCTGATAACTTTAATAATAGAAATGGTCGTAAAACATGATACCGAATAATAATTTAGATTTTTCTAGCCATTTCTATATATAATATAAGTAATAAATAAAAATTAGTATAATATTATAGTATTTAAATGCAAAATTTAATACAAAAAATTCAAAAAAGTTGTAGCGATTATTTTTTTTAATAACTTTGTTAGCACAAAAGTTAATGTCAAAAAAAGTGTAGCGCCGTCATTTGTGGATGGACCTTTAAAAATTATACAGATTCAAATTCTTCGAACTTTTTGGCTTCGGTTTGGCGCCAAAAACCATAGCCATAGCATTTAACATTTTTGAGAAAACTGGGTTCAAAGAATACAACTTGTAATTTTCACTTTGAAAAATCGTAGCTCGGTTATTTGTGAACGAATCTTTAAAAACCTTTCAGATTCTGAAAGCCCGTTTATCGAAGCGTAAGACCAGTCAAAAAAATCAACCGAGCCCAATGTTAAGTTTGGGGGAAAAACGCGTTCGAGTCTTTCAAAATGTAAATTTTTGACTTATATTTTGAGTCCTATATAAATGTTTTATAAGAGGACTTATAAAAATTCAAAAATGGAAATTTAGCGAAACGCCAATTAAATTTAAGGGCGGCGGTCTTCACGTTAACGAACTATAAATTTTGAGAGTCGTAAATTTTAATTTAACCTGCAAAATTATTTTAATAGGCCGTACGAATGACACAAAAAAATGAATCAATATGCAGACGATATAAACTTGTCATTTTGAAACGAACTTCGTACTTTGTAGAGGTTTATTTATGATTTTTGCGTCTAGACGTGTCAATTTGGATGAATTACAATCAGATGTAAAACAATATAAAGAAATATTCTTTTTGCTCTTCGTATCGGCGAAAGTGGGCGGTTTTATGTTGCAAGGAGCACCCATATCAAATCGAATTTAACCCTCCGCATACTAGGTGACTAAATGTCACATGCCATACTAGGTGGGGTTTGCCATACCCCAAAAATAAAATAAAATAAAATCTAAAAAATTGTAGGGGAGTGTTCCCGGGTATGAGACAGGCTCCAGATACGAGACAGTCAATTATTTTCATTATGCAATGTCAATATGGCCGATCTGATTACTGTCAAGTACTTTTTGGTTATCAGTCAGTTTTTGTACTAACACTGAAATAAATCGACGCATTGCTTATATCAATTGCAAACGTCGTATGTAAAATTGCAGGGTAAAAACGTTTTTGATTTTTTTCAAAATGTTATTTTTTTCATGTAAATTAATGGAAAAAAAAAGTGTAATGTATAGCATTTAGTGTTTTTTTTATATTTTACGATCCAATATTGGATTAGGCCAATATGTGGTTGGAAAACAATTTTTTTTTAAATTCTCAAAATGTCGTCATTGTCCGGGTATGAGACACAGCATATTACCACCACCCAAGGGTTCCAAAACAAAAACATCATTAGTATAAAGTTGTTGCCGAACAAATTGAACGCTGTTAACAACATCAAATGCAATATTTGCAAGCGGCCAGTTCTTTTGTAGTGCGCAAACACGTGTGCAAGCATCTACACATGCAAACATTGCGACGATTATGAAGAGCAAAGTGATAAAAATTATGGAAAGCATAAAAAATTATAATTTTGAAATAGATATGAGGTTTTTACTTTATATTTTACAAGTTTTAATGTATTTTTGTAGGTGTCTCATACCTAGATACAAATTTTTTTTTTGTCAAAAAACTGTCACTTAGAAAATTGGTCATAAAATTTTGCATGTTAATGGAATCACAAAACTTTCTGCGGATAAAAGTTGTGTATTTTCATTACCTTTCCAACAATGAATAGAACACCCGACTTTATTTAACCAGTAAAAAATTTTGGCTCATAAACAAAACCCGTCTCATAACCGGGTACACTTCCTTACTTTATGACAGTTCAATGATAACAGATATATTTTAATAACCAATAATGAATAGGTTTAAGTAAAAAACATATTTATTTATGCATTAGAATAGACTTTTATTTATAAAAATACAAGAACTTAACTTTTTTTTCAACTTATAAGCTATTTAGTCTTTTTTTGAGTACTAAATTCTAATGACACGAGTCAATTACGATACCGAATATTAAGAAAACCTGACAAGAATTTCATTCTTGCCTCTTTATTGAAATACAAATTAATTTCACGGCAATTTCTTAATGATTCGCAATAATTTAGACCAAAAAATTAATTGAATAATTTTAATCGTTCCCTCTCACTTGCATTGACATGATTATTGTATCTTCTCGCTCCCTTCCACTCATTTGTATGGTAAAAACATTTTTTTAATATAAAATCGATATTTACTAATTTAAATTAAAATTTCTGACTTGAAAGAGCGCACGGTAAATTATACTAATATAATAAAGACAAGGATGTGCGCATTCGAGCGAAAAGTGGCACATTTCCGAGCGAGGAAGCAAATGAAGCGCGACGCGGAGCGGCGCGCTTTATTTTCCCGAGATCGAAATGTGCCACTTTGAGCTCGAATGTGCACACTCCGTTTTTAGCATGGTTCACAAAACTTAGGCCAATAAATTCGACAAAAAATTAATTTAATCGTTTTCTTTCACTCGCACCTACAAAATTATCGTATTTTCTCGCTCCCTTCCACTCATTTGTATGGTAAAAACATTTTTTTAATATAAAATCGATATTTACTAATTTAAATTAAAATGTCTGACTTGAAAGAGCGTACGGTAAATTATACTAATATAATAAAGACAAGGATGTGCGAATTCGAGCGAAAAGTGGCACATTTCCGAGCGAGGAAAGCAAATGAAGCGCGACGCGGAGCGGCGCGCTTTATTTTCCCGAGATCGAAATGTGCCACTTTGAGCTCGAATGTGCACACTCCGTTTTTAGCATGGTTCACAAAACTTAGGCCAATAAATTCGACAAAAAATTAATTTAATCGTTTTCTTTCACTCGCACCTACAAAATTATCGTATCTTTTCGCTCACTTCCACTTATTGCAATGGTAAATACATTTTTTTGGACATAAAATCCATATTTATTAAACTAAATTTAATTTTTTGATTTAAAAGTGAAAAGATTAATTAAGGCAAATTAATAAATATGAGCATGTGCGCATTCGAGCGAAAAGTGGCACATTTCCAAGCGAGGGAGGCAAATGAAGCGCGACGCGGAGCGGCGCGCTTCATTTTCCCGAGATCGAAATGTGCCACTTTGAGCTCGAATGTGCACACTCGATTTTAAGCTCGATTACCAAACGTGCCATTTTAACAAAAAAAAAATTTGTTCACGTTAGTGATACCCCACCTAGTACACTGAAAGTTAAAGAAGAAAAACTAGGAAGAAGAAATTATGATTATTAAGTTAATTATTTAGAGGTCTTGCAAGTTGTTAATATTATTAAGTTTCGATGTACGAGCACGGGTGCGTGTAATTACAGAGCGAAGGAAGGCTCATGCAGTCATGTTGCACGCAAGAAGTCAATAATTCCACAACTGCATTCTGTGGCCGCCGCCGACTCATCGGGGGGTTTCTACTTTGGGTAGCAATTGCAGGCACGAAGTGGTGTGAAAGATCACGCAACCACCTACACATGTTATTGCAATTAAAATGTCCGTTGCAACTATGGAAAGATCTAATCTATTTGTGCTTTCAACTTAAATGCACTTGGATGTTAATATTTAGTTAGTCGGAGGTGCCCCGGGTCCGAGCCGTTTTAAGGGTTGTTACGGTCCCAATTGTTGTGTGTGTGCGAACGTCCGCTTCACGGGCGCTGAGAAATGCAATTTTTGCATGCACAATTAAAGAAAACTAAAAAAGTAAAAAAAAACGTTAACTAATAAACAAATTATAAGATTAATTAAAAATACTTTTTTAATTGGTTGTATTTATTTTCGAATAATAATATAATAATTACTTTTTTAAAACAAATTTTATTAAATATTGATTGATTTTGTAATTCATAAAATATCCGTAAAGGTGGCCGATAGAGGGGACAGGCCGGACGATAGAGGCACCATCTCAAATTTATACTATTATCATTTATTATTAACATTCTAATTGATATTATTGTCCGTTTTTTTTTTTATTTTGAAGTTAAAGGTATGTTTTTTGAAAATTTTTCATAAATTTAATTAGGTATACATTGGTTTTAATATTTTTGATATTGCTTAAAAACTGTCCAGTAGAGGGGTCACTTACCTTATATATAATTATTTATAAATTATATATAATTGTAGGGGAACCTGTTGTACCTTGGCCTTATTTTACTCATAATTTTTGTAAATTGTATATGTTTTGCCACGCAAAGCAATTTATTTTAGTGGCAAATGTAATTAAACAAATTAATGTTAAATTACTATTTTTATTTTTGAGTTTAACTCAATATTCAACAAAAAGGTGAATTTTTCTCGGGAGACGTTATGACTGGACATTATTCAGTTTCACTCGTAAACTAAACTAAAACTGTTTTTTCTATTTCCCTGGTGATCATTTTTCTTGTTTTTTCACAACCCTTCAATCTAAAACAATAACCAAAAATTCGCTCATGTTCTTAACAGTAGGGGGAAAGTGGCATGAAACAGCCAGTTTTAAAAAAAGGGATAAATAATATAGAAGGACATAAATAAATCAAGTTTTTTTTGAAATCTGTAATTGTTCATGCATTTATGTACGTAATGTCATAAAACATTTTTCAAAATTAACGATATTTTTCGACTTCTAATCATTTATAAAAAAAATAAAATTTGGCTTTTTCATAACCTATAGGTATTGAAACAGCCAACCCAATTTTTGAAAAAACCATGTTCTTATTACAAGATTAAAACTGCACATTAACGAAGATATTATTTAATAATAATCTTAAGCTATAATTTTAGATCTTATGTAATTATAAAACGTTTTAAATAACGCAAATTCTAGATAAAATATTGACTTACATAAATCTAAGAAACTGTCAAAAAATTTGACGTTTGAGATCAATCATTGCAAAAACTTAAAAACGTTTTTAGCAAAAATAATTCAATTTCCCTTTTACGCCACAGGATTTATATGCTCAACCATTACAACTTTGCATCGGTACCACTCTTGATTGCTGTTACTACAATTATTATTGCATTTTATGCAATTAAAAGTGGCTTTTTCATTACACTGCAGTCCGGCTATTTCAAAACATATTCTCTCAAGAAACAAAATCTCCAAAATTACTATGAAATCAAAGATTAGTCTACAAAATATATACGTTATTAGAAGGCCTAATATATCTATAAAATTATAGTGTAATCATATTATTATTAGTTTTGTACGTATAGGCGTTAGAAAACAAATAAACTGAACTCAAAACCTTACTTTTTGACGACAAAATCTTCAATACGTCGTATCGGCGCCGTTTATTGACGGTGAAGGGTAAAATTTTTTGTGGGGATATCTGGCTAGTGTTGCTATCTTAAAATAATAATACATGAACGATTCGTATGAAAACTACCGCGTAATTGATAATGGCTTTTTCAAAACTTGACTGTTTCATGTCACTTTACCCCTAAACATTCCAAAAACATCTGAAAATATTCCCTTTTTTGAATTGAAGAATAAAATAATAATATAGGCAAATCCAATAAATACGAGGATGTGCGCATTCGAGCGAAAAGTGGCACATTTCCGAGCGAGGGAGGCAAATGAAGCGCGACGCGGAGCGGCGCGCTTCATTTTCCCGAGATCGGAATGTGCCACTTTGAGCTCGAATGCGCACACTCCGTTTTAAGCATGATTCACTATAATTATTTTACTTATACAATTTTTTTATTGAAAAACACAGGACCGTATCTATTACCAGCAACACCAAACCTTTAATTTAATTCTTTCTAATAAGATGAATGCGCTCACTCGATTTTAAGCATGATTCACAATAATTAATATACTTTTTTAGACAGCCTTATGTACAAAGGGACCAAGGTACAACAGGTTCCCCTACATACAAAATCGCTACGCGATTCACCGAATAATCCAAAAAATTGCATTTTCGTTAAACTTTTTGCGCCCCCTCTTTGCACTAGTCCGCGACTCCCCGGAGACGCGCGCCCCACAGTTTGGAGATCGCCGAAGTAATTTGAAATAAAGCTTTTTATATAAATTTCTGGACGAGACAAGTGCAGATTGCATTCGACAGGCGTGTGCGATATCGGATACGTCCAGTCCATACATCCTGCGATATCCCGATACTTTGTTAGGATAAACATAGATTTCTACTTATCCTTGTGGGTCGCTGCGTCCCACAGATGCCAGAAACAGACGGTCTCGGATACGATATTTTATATATGAGACGATCCGATAAGGTCACAACGAGATAACTATTTTTCAAGCTTCTGCCCAAGACGGTTCTTGTTTTATGAGCCGTCGAGGGGCCGTCGGTTTTTCTCTCGATTAAAATTATTTCGGCCTCCCGACCGACTCTTTGTTTACTTAAACGCAACAAAAAAAGAAAACGGGAACGGCTAACGAGGAAGAGTCGCTTATTTAAATCCGGCAACGAAAACAACCGCAAAGTCGATTCGGAACGAAATAAAGGACGTTTGAGGCATTTGAAAAAATAAAATCAAGATAAACAAACAAATACTTATTTACTGCACCCGCAGTTGGAACGACGCTTCATTTCGAGGAATGTAAACTAGTTTCTTTTTCGACAAAAAATAAACAACAATAAATTTTTGAGGATCTTTTTCAAACATTGTTAATAAAATTTTCCGTAAGGAGAATTCAAATGGAAAGCAAAATAAACGAACCCTAATATAATTTAATCAAACAAAAGGGATTTCACGACGGGAAAAATTTTTTATTTTGGGACTCTTGTTTACTTGTTGGGAATGTTTAATTTTTTTATTGTGTTCGGAATTAATATCGGATAATTCCGCATTGCTCGATTTAATTTGACGCGCTTCGTTTGATGACACTAGCCAACCAAAAAAAAAAAAAATAAAACTGATATTTTGCAGCAGCGAATGCGAATATTCAAATCTTATAGCAAGTTGAATAAACGGTTGGTAATGCTTTCAAATATTTTATGATAAATGCCTTATTAGTGCCCCACTACGATGCAATTTATTTTATCAACAAATTGTTACATATACAATTTAAAAAAAATTAGAAGTGAAAAATTTTCGGCTTTTTGTGTAATTTTAAAAACATATAGGAATGGTAATTAATTTTTTACGGGCTTATAAGGCGAGCTACAAAAAAAACCTAATCGGTATAAAATGGTCCTAAAGGTCCCCTCTAAACAGCCCTTGTGTTAGATTTAAATAATTTAAAAAAATAATTTTCGGCTTTTTGTGCAATCTCAAAAACAGATAGGAACGGTAATTAATTTTTTACGGGCTTATAAGGGGAGCTACAAAAAAAACCTAATCAATATAAAATGGTCCTGAAGGTCCCCTCTAAAGAGCCCTTTGTTAGATTTAAATAATTTGAAAAATAATTTTCGGCTTTTGTGTAATTTCAAAACATATAGGAATGGTAATTAATTTTTACGGGCTTATAAAGAGCTACAAAAAACCTAATGAATATAAATGGTCCTGAAGTCCCTCTAAACAGCCCTTGTGTTAGATTTAAATATTTTCAAAAATAATTTTGGCTTTTGTGTAATTTCAAAAACATATAGGAATGGTAATTAATTTTTTACGGGCTTATAAAGCAAGCTACAAAAAAAACCTAATGAATATACAATGGTCCTGAAAGTCCCCTCTAAACAGCCCTTGTGTTAGATTTAAATATTTTCAAAAAATCATTTTTGGCTTTTTGTGTAATTTCAAAAACTTATAGGAATGGTAATTAATTTTTTACGGGCTTATAAGGCGAGCTACAAAAAAAAACCTAATCGGTATGAAATGGTCCTAAAGGTCCCCTCTAAACAGCACTTGTGTTAGATTTAAATAATTTAAAAAAATAATTTTCGGCTTTTTGTGCAATCTCAAAAACAGATAGGAACGGTAATTAATTTTTTACGGGCTTATAAGGAGCTACAAAAAAAACCTAATCAATATAAAATGGTCCTGAAGGTCCCCTCTAAAGAGCCCTTTTGTTAGATTTAAATATTTTCGAAAAATAATTTTCGGCTTTTTGTGTAATTTCAAAAACATATAGGAATGGTAATTAATTTTTTACGGGCTTATAAAGCAAGCTACAAAAAAAACCTAATGAATATACAATGGTCCTGAAAGTCCCCTCTAAACAGCCCTTGTGTTAGATTTAAATATTTTCAAAAAATCATTTTTGGCTTTTTGTGTAATTTCAAAAACTTATAGGAATGGTAATTAATTTTTTACGGGCTTATAAGGCGAGCTACAAAAAAAAACCTAATCGGTATAAAATGGTCCTGAAGGTCCCCTCTAAACAGCCCTTTTGTTATATTTAAATAATTTTGAATAATAATTTTCGGCGTTTTGTGTAATTTCAAAACATATAGGAATGGTAATTAATTTTTTACGGGCTTATAAAGTGAGCTACAAAAAAAACCTATTTGATATAAAATGGTCCTGAAGGTCCCCTCCAAACAGCCCTTGTGTTAGATTTAAATAATTTCAAAAAATAATTTTTGGCTTTTTATGTAATTTCAAAAACTGATAAGAACGGTAATTAATTTTTTACGGGCTTATAAGGCGAGCTACAAAAAAAATTTAATTGGTATAAAATAGTCCCGAAGGTCCCCTCTAAACAGCCTTTTTGTTAGATTTAAATAATTTTGAAAAATAATTTTCGGCGTTTTGTGTAATTTCAAAAACCGATAGGAACGGTAATTAATTTTTTACGGGCTTATAAGGTGAGCTACAAAAAAAACCTAATCGATATGAAATGGTCCCAAAGGTCCCCTCTAAAGAACCCTTGTGTTAAATTTAAATAATAAATAATTGCAAAAAAGAACCTAATATTGTCGAGTGCAAAGCATTATTCATTCACTGGGATATTACTGTTCATTTACAGGTCATTTCTTGTTCACATACTGAGTTGTGCCCCAATTTTTTACGTTATTCTATTTTATAATAGCTTTTATTTTTGCAACAAAATTCTTAGAATATGTTCGGCAATATATATATCTTATAAAACAAAAGCCCCTCTGTAGTATGCAATTTTTCAAAATTAGAAGCAATATTTAAAAGTTAAGTATTTGATGACCGCCACACTAAGCGTTCTTTCACTGGACAGTTGACCTTAGCGTTTACAATTTTTTTTTAAATAACTGTTTAACAGTTTTGAAGCCACTGAATTACCGCGGGACGAACATTTTTTTTCCTCCAACAAATCTCATCTCGGACTTTGCAATTACCAATCAGCGAACGCATTATCCTTTGACGTTGCGGATATTGCGAGGCTCGTTGTCATGGCATATCAGAGGTATCAGATGCATGCCTTTATAATAAGAATTCTCGTGTTAACCTGGGGCCACGCTTCTAAAACGCGACTGCTCCGCTTTTTCTTATCTTATCGAGATGATTGCACTCGGACTCGGGCAATAGAAACGCAGAAAGCGCCCACAATAGAAACCGATCGCAATAAGAAGGGCCGAGAGCTCGGCAATACGTTTCTGCTATATTTAATTTTGCAAAATAAAATGTTTTGTTCAATTTATTGCCTACACGACGTTATCTTTGAGTAACATATGTATTGTTCCCGTTCGCCGAGCCGCTTTCTTTTCTCTTATTTATGTTTATCGGGGTTCTCCGATAATTAAACGTTGTTTACTTTTGTAGAGGCTGGCGTTCGTGTGTGCGTAAATTATATTTAAACTGCTTTCTTTAATAAATGATGGTTGCGATTTGGATCAGCTACAAAATGTAACAGAAAAGGTAAAGTAATGCTCGAAATGTGGTTCTGAAAGTTTTAATTAAAAAACTGTGGTTTTGTAACTTTTAATTAAAAAAATGTAGTTAATTTAAAATTAATTAAGTATTGTGAATCATGCTTAAAACCGAGTGTGCGCATTCGAGCTCAAAGTGGCACATTCCGATCTCGGGAAAATGAAGCGCGCCGCTCCGCGTCGCGCTTCATTTGCCTCCCTCGCTCGGAAATGTGCCACTTTTCGCTCGAACGCGCACATTCTTGAATTCATCCGATTTGCCTACATATTTTAAATTTAAATAATTTCAAAAAAAATTTTGGACTTTTTGTGTAATTTCAAAAACCGATAGGAATGGCAATTAATTTTTTACGGGCTTATAAAGCAAGCTACAAAAAAAACCTAATCGGTATAAAATAGTCCCGAAGGTCTCCTCTAAACAGCCCTTGCGTTAGATTTAAATAATTTCAAAAAATATTTTTTGGCTTTTTGTGTAATTTCAAAAACAGATAGGCATGGTAATTAATTTTTTACAGGCTTATAAGGCAAGCTACAAAAAAAATAATCAATATAAAATAGTCATAAAAGTCTCCTGTAAACATCCCTTGTGTTAGATTTAATTAATTTTGAAAAATAATTTTTGGCTTTTTATGTAATTTCAAAAACAGATAGGAATGGTAATTAATTTTTTACGGGCTTATAAAGCAAGCTAAAAAAAAATCCTAATCATTATAAAATAGTCCCGAAAGTCCCCTCTAAACATCCCTTAAGTTAAATTTAAATAATTTCGAAAAATAATTTTCGGCTTTTTGTGTAATTTCAAAAACAGATAGAAATGTTCAATAATTGTTTACGGGCTTATAAAGCGCGCTACAAAAAAAACCTAATTGATATAAAATGGTCCCGAAGGTCTCTCTAAACAGCCCTTGTGTTAGATTTAAATAATTTTAAAAAATATTTTTCGGCTTTTTGTGTAATCTCAAAAACAGATAGGAACGGTAATTAATTTTTTACGGGCTTATAACGCAAGCTACAAAAAAAACCTAATTGATATAAAATGGTTCTGAAGGTCCCTCTAAACAGCCTTTGTGTTAGATTTAAATATTTTTGAAAAATAATTTTTGGCTTTTTGTGTAATTTCAAAAACAGATAGAAAGGTAATTATTTTTTTACGGGCTTATAAGGCAAGCTTCAAAAAAAACCTAATCGATATAAAATGGTTCTGAAGGGCCTGTCTAAACAGCCCTTGTATTACTTTTAAATAATTTTAAAAATAATAAATCGAAACAAAAATTATATTTGAATAGTATTTAAAACAAAAATTAATTCTATTAAAATAAATCTGTTTGTTTTTTTTAATAACATTTTTCAAAGAATTAGCTGTTATTTAAATGGCTAGAGGTCAGGGCTAAGTGGTGGATGTGACGTCAGTTCTCAACAAAACTCGAATAATTTTTGACGAGTTGCTAAAGATGTGTGGGGCAGATCGTTGTCATGGTTGAACATAATGCCTTTATCATTAGTCAATTCTGACCGTTTATTTTTGATTGCTTCCTCCACTTTCATGAATTCCTGATAATAAACATCCGAACTGATCGTTTGGCTTCTTGGAGGAACTTCAAAATTTATAACCTCCACCAAACTGAAAATATGATCAATTTTTGGTGCAATTTGGCTTTGGGGTCACTTGAGCTGGTTTCTCACGCTTGGACCATGATCATTTTTGGTCAATTTTATTGTAGATAACCCATTTTTTATCACCGGTGATGTTTCATTTTAAAAAGAGATCTTTTTCGTTGTGTTTGAGATGTATCACAAAAAATGAATTTTTTTTAATGCATGTGGAACCCAAATATCGAACTTCTTAACAGCGAAAAGACATTTTAAATATTTTTAATTGTTTTTTACAGTTATATGACGATCAACTCCAATTATTTGATTTGAATATTATTAACTTTAATTGGTCGACCAGGACGTTGGTCATCTTTAAGTAAAAATTACCAAAACGACGTTAATCAAGCATATTAGTAAAAAAATCGATAGTATTAATTTATTTGGGTCTTCAGTGATTTTAAGACTGCATAAAACCATCCCCCGTGCCACATTGCTAAAATCCAACCTAAAAAGAGCACATCAATTAATAAAAAAAAACATCCCAACCATTACCGATGTGTGCGACCAGCAGATATAATAAAAACAATTTTAAATAAATTGCCGGTAATAAAACTTATAGTTTTAATTTGATCGAAGTTCTTTCGAGCTTATCCGAATGGCTCGGAAGTGCAATTTTTCCGAAATAACGTTTTTATCGTTCAATTTTGCGGATTACTTTTAAATAGTCGGCGCAATAAAACGACTGATGCCGTTTTATGTCCTATTGATTTTTGCAAATCGGCGCTTTCTCGTAAAATCGAAAATTATCGTAGGACTCCGAAGTCGGTCCAATTTGGAAAGTTTCCGTTCGGAGAATTTTTTTCTCGGGAGTACCAATTTTTATATCGCCCACGTTTCGTAACTTTTTTTGGCGCGGAGAGCAAAAAGCAGTCGCGACTTTATTATTACACTTCGCTAAATTGGAATAAACACGTTGTGTTTGGAAAAATTCCTGTCGTCAAACGCTTTGACGGTTTATAAATATTTTAGTCTCGTACTGAATAACATACTGGAGCAATGCATATGTCTAGATAACCTGTTGAAAGGTTTCAAAATGCGGGATGGCGCGTAGGAGCTGTAAAGCCTGAGTAATGGGCGTTATTTACTTCGGTTATTTGTCATTTACTAAGTAAATGATACAAACAAACACAAAGAAAAAATTTTTCGAAAAAATGGCAGGCTTTGCCTATCAATTTCCACGATTTCTTTTTTTGGGTGGGGGTACGAAAAATTCTGTTTTATAACTTTTGGGATTAAAGAATTTTTTTTTGCGTCGGGAATGTGGCCAGTTATTTTTTCGAAATCTCTATTTATGTTGATCTAAAGACGTTTTGGGGCCTTCTTCCGCATAAATCTAAAAATAATGATAATCCTTAATGTTGCAAATGTACCATAAGTAAGTGCTTTATTATGTTTCAGGATCTCCATATGGTCCTCGGGCGGATTTTACGACTTCTCTCCCCTGCGATTTGTGATGGTGAGTCAATAAATTTGCATACTATTATACCTTGTTTGACTTGACATTTATATAAAACATTTTCAAACTGACTTTTTATTTGGTTAGGTTTTGAAAGCTTCGAAAATGTAAATAACGTTCAATCCCCTCGCACAAAGTAGAAACCTAATCGAATGGGGAGCTTAACTTTTTCATAAATCATATTCGGTTTATTATTTTTTTATTTGCATTCGTAGCTTCGGCTTTAAAGCGCGGTAATTACGTTGATCCGTCTTTTATTTTTATTTTTTGTGACGCGCGTAACGCGCCCTTTGGGCAAAATGAATGTCCGATTTGTGATTTTAGGGAAGATTAAGAAAAGCGTGTCTAGAATATTTATTTACGCTGATCGGTTGTATACAACCGATTATCACATTTGGCAATGTTTGTGTTTGCAAATTGCGCTATAATTATGGAGCCATACTATATATACAGTCAAACCTCGATAAGTCGAAGTTGAAGGGAAATTAAAAATAATTCGAGTTATCGATATAAAAATATTAACGTTTAAATAGGCAAGTCCTAGGGAAAGAGGTTCGAATTATCAAAAAGTCGGCTTATCGTTGTTCGACTTATGGAGGTTTGACTGTATATATATACAGGCTGTTTTACGACGAGCTTACACTATCTATATATTGGAAACTATTCACACGATTTTTATAAAAATTGGTATACAATAAAGTAGCTTTTGACATGTCATCACTTTCCTACTCATTAACCTGACAAGATATTTTTTTATTTGGTATTGGGGATGTTCACATAGAATTTTCAATATAAAGGTCTGCACCTATCAATTATTCATTAAAAAAATTGATGTCACGAAAAGTATACATTTTAGGTATAGGGTATTCTACATAAAATTTAACGTAGAATCTGAAAAGTTAATAATATACAGGGTGTTCTATTTAAAATAACGAAGTAGCTGTTCATTTCTAGTATGGCCCGAAGTCAAAATATTTTCCATAAATTTGCCATCATTTGTTATCTATCTATACCAATTTTTATAAAAATTGTACTAAGGTGCCGGAGGGTAACAAGGCCCACCAGGTAATGAAGCCCAGAAGCATCGAAATCGCTTATTTAGTGTCATCGGCGAGCGAGAAACATCTAAAACATATGACCTCTGGGTTGTAAAATTTTCTGGGTTTCAATTAACGCGGGAAACCTCGATTTAGTGAA
Source organism: Sinopyrophorus schimmeli (assembly GCA_036325965.1). Lineage (NCBI taxonomy): Eukaryota > Metazoa > Arthropoda > Insecta > Coleoptera > Elateridae > Sinopyrophorus > Sinopyrophorus schimmeli. The sequence continues at coordinate 307,086 of JARFIZ010000015.1, read as the reverse complement.
TCTACCTTAATATTATGTGCAATTTATAAATGTATCTCTGCCAAATTAACTTTCAATTAGTGCTATCGTGTGAATATTTAAGAGGAGCAAAATTATAAACAAAGAGGCAAGCTTCTTCTTTGACTTCTTCATTAGTTGACTTGTTTTATTTAATCAGAAAAAAAGATAATCTTAAAAAAGGAAAAATGTACTACTCAGATAATAAGGCCCGGGCCTTGATATTTAAATAAAAAGCAAATGCTTGAGGGTCGTGACTTACATTCAAAATCAGGGTTACGTAAAAATACAATATTGCTGGCTCTTCAAAACAATCGTGGATGTGTTCCGTCTGCAACCATGATTTTGTGACTGATATGAGATCTTGTACGTTATGTAACACTTTGGTACATGAAGAATGTGTTGGACAAACGAAAGATGACCAAGCACCTTTTATATGCCAAAGTTGCTACTCCTGAATTAAATACTTTATTCGGGACTTAATATCTGCCATTGTATTTTAAAGCGGGCCTTATTATCTGCCTGTTCGTTTAATAAGGCCCAAACACCAGTGTATATGTTTTTGCTTTTTAAAAATGTGTTTTGTTTTTTTGTTTTTAAATATTTTTCAGAAAAAAATATGTAAAAATCACATAGAATTTATATTATGTTAGGAGTTGTCTTAGTTTATTTAATATAAAGTATTTAACACTAAGTGGGACTTATTACCCTCCGGTACCTTATTCAATTATTCAATAAAAAAATTCCTATCTTGAAAAGTATACATTTTAGATATAGGTTTATTTAAAATAACGATGTTGCTATTCATTTCTGGTATAACCAGAAGTCAAAATATTTTCCATAAATTTGCCATAACTTGTTATCTATCTATACCAATTTTTATAAAAATTGTGCTAGTAGTTTTGCAATATATAGTTTGTCTTGAAATACCCGTTATATATATTTAGATACATGTAGTTGAGTCCCCATACGTACATTAATCATAACATCCATGCAGAAGAGATTTTCTATTTTCCACGATGACATTTGTGGGTAAAGGACCAAAAAATATATTTATGTACAGATGACCGAGAAAAACTACTAACTACTAATATTTAATTTTTTCTACCATTCAAAAATAATAACTATTAAATTTAGTAGTAAAACAATTAAGTTGGTAACAGTGATAACCATATAACACACGGTGTTTGTTTTCAACCTTCCGCATACTAGGTGACCAAATGTCACATGTCATACTAGGTGGGGTTTGCATTGTACTTTATGACAGTTAATGATAAGAAAGGCCACCTTCCAGTGCCGGATTAAGCCAGCGCGGGGCCTGTAGCAAATTTTGTCAAGGGGCCCTTGGTTTGCTCTAGGTTCTCAAGTTTAAGGTATTAAATAAAGCAAAACTGTTACAAATAAACTTTTCTGGGCTCCCCAATTCGCGAGGCCCGTAGCATTTGATACTCTCTGCTACGTGGCTAATCCGGCACTGCCACCTTCTCTTATCTATTTGTGCATTAGAATAGACTTTTATTAATAAAAATACAAAAACTTATAAACTATTGAGTCTTTTCTTGAGTACTAAATTCTAAAGACACATGTCAATTACGATACCGAATATTAAGAAAACCTAACAGGCATTTCATTCTTGCCTCCTTATTGAAATATAAATTAATTTTACGGCAATGTCTTAATGAGTCGCAATAATTTAGACCAAAAAATTACACGAAAAATTTATAGAATGATATTAATCGTTCCCTCTCACTTGCATTGACAAGATTATCGTATCTTCTCGCTCCCTTTTTCTCATTGCTATGGTAAATACGTTTTTCGAATGTAAAATCGATATTTATTGAATTAAATTCAAAATTTCGTTTTGAAGGAGCGCACAGTAAATTATACTAATGCAATGATCACGAGGATGTGCGCATTCGAGCGAAAAGTGGCACATTTCCGAGCGAGGGAGGCAAATGAAGCGCGACGCGGAGCGGCGCGCTTCATTTTCCCGAGATCGGAATGTGCCACTTTGAGCTCGAATGTGCACACTCCGTTTTTAGCATGATTCACAAAATTTAGGCCAATAAATTCGACAAAAAATTAATTTAATCGTTTTCTTTCACTCGCGCCTACGAAATTATCGTATCTTTTTGCTCACTTCCACTTATTGCTATGGTAAATACATTTTGTGAACATAAAATCCATATTTACTAAACTAAATTGAATTTTTTGATTTGAAAGTGAAAAGATTATTTAAGGCAAATCATTAAAAACGAAGATGTGCGCATTCGAGCGAAAAGTGGCACATTACCGAGCGAGGGAGGCAAATGAAGCGCGACGCGGAGCGGCGCGCTTCATTTTCCCGAGATCGGAATGTGCCACTTTGAGCTCGAATGTGCACACTCGGTTTTAAGCTCGAGTACCAAACGTCCCGTTTTAACAAAAAAAAAATTGTTCACGTTAATTATACCCCACCTACTACGTCCAGTGTAAACGGAGCCTTAGTTTAATTCCTATTCTAATAAACATAACCAATTTTTTTTTTTAAATCGCTGTAAATTAAATTTATTCGTAATTAAACAGTTTAGAAAAAATTGACACTCATTTAAGGACAAGGATGAATCCTATTTCTGGTCGGAGGGAACAAAATTTACGACCAATCTCCAAAATTGCGCAAGAATCACATAGAGGAACATGCTCGCCTATTTTTATTTCCCGAAAAAATTTAAAAGTTTCATCGGCAGCTGCCTGGGACAGAGCTAACGATCGTTTAGTTTCGACTAACATTAAGACCGCCATTCTCTTATTTACGGAATGTCTGAGAAAATTAAATCTAAGTCACATTGTGTGGGATTTACAAGTTAGTGTGAAAGAAGGCTGCAGAATGAAGGGCTTAAAATAACACCGTTACGACGACAAAAAGTAAATAGCTCCATCCAACGAAAAGCGCACCGACAGATATAAATGGGATTCAATAAAAAATTAAACCCGCTCTCTGAAATACTCTTTAAGTTGATTAACTGGGTTTTAACATAAAAGCGAAGTTTTTCCTTCGAGCGACTTTTATTATTGCTTGTTTTCTCTCTTTTGCGACCGAGAAGAACATCTGCGATTAAATTAGTTCGAAATTTTTGGACTTTAATAAATATAAAGTGCGACACTTTGCTGCTACTAATAAGCGGTATAACTCATGCTATATCCTCGTTTGGCCTTTATTATGACGTGCATTTAAAAATTTGGATATCAATTATTTTTGACAAGCTTTACTAAATGTTACGGTCGACTTGGTATCCTTTTATTTGTAGGAAAATGCGGGCACGCCAATGGGCGATTAACGGCAATATCAACAAAGATCTTTTGTAATTGTTCTTCCTGTTGGTATTGGGGGTGGGCCAAGAGCCACCGGATAATTTGTGGATTAATAGAAATTTTTTAAAGTAGCGGTAATTTTCATTCGGAAAATTGTTTGGAAAAAATTCGTGGAAAGTTACACAAAGCAGAAATAAAATTATTTTTGTAATCGGTTGTTATAATTTAAGTACGTCGTGGGGAATCGTTATAAAAACTTGCCCTTTGACTTTTTTGGGTAAAACAATTTTTACGATGTGATTACTTTGTAATAAAATACAAGATGATATATATTAAGAATTAATTTAAACGGTTCTTTGAAATGAAACGATTAAAACACTTTATTTACATTGTTTTTGTTTAGCCTCGTTGCGATTTAAGTCGATTTGGGACCAAAATAAATAATTTAAATTGGCATGATTAGAAATGGCCCTTAGAATGTATTTCTGGAGAGTTTTCTCTATTATTTTTAAAAATAAAAAAGGTACAAGCGTATCTGCCAGAGTGCAACACTATTTTTAAGATGTTTTTTAGGGAGGGGCTGAAGTAGCCCCAGAGTTGAAGGAAATTTTTTTGTTATAAACAATTAACATTTTCCTACGTAAACTGAAGAGTTTGTGCCAATCGTTTCAGCAATAAAAAAGATATAGGCATCTTTCCCATACTTAATTTCTGAAGAAGGGTTAATTTATTCCAATTTGTTGTCCAAAATCTCGATGAACAAATTAAAAAGGTACTTTGGTTACAGATTGATTTTTTAATGTTTAAATTACATTTATTTGTTAACGTTGTGTAATAAAGTTTTTGGCCATACGATTTAATTTTTTTTAATTAAAGATAAAGTAACAATTAATTGTTATTATTGGCATGGTTCTTATTGCAACTCTACGAAACTCTATTCCAAGAGGAAAAGCTGTTTCCAAAGGGATTTTTGTACAATATTAAGATTGGGGATCTTAAGGTAACTTTGAAGGTATCAACTTCAAAGCACATAACAGCTTTGAGGGGGATGATACCATTTCTTACAACGATATGATTTTTTTAATTATTATTTCTCAAATTTTAAACTTTAAATCGAAGAAGACTGAATATGATTTTAATGAAAATAAATAAATCTCAACTTAGGAATATTTATTTTAGATTTTTATTGTGTGCAATATAACTCATCAATTTCGTTCTTTGTTAGAGTTGTTCCAAATTGGGATGGAGGAAGAATACGGAGAGCTGCAGGATCCCGGAACTTCTTTATTATATCAACTAAGGTATGATTAATTTTTTTATTATTCTATTTATTTTCTTTTGTCCTCAGTTTATTTGTATTCTTTTTTTTTATAATGTGTTTTATTCATTTAAAAATAATATTTCGTAATTAAAAAAGTACCTACATATGTGTTTAGCTATTTGACGTATTAAAAAAATTAATTCGTGTTAGAAGTTATACTTCTTCGGCGTAACTTAATTCAATAAATACGAAGATGTGCGCATTCGAGCGAAAAGTGGCACATTTCCGAGCGAGGGAGGCAAATGAAGCGCGACGCGGAGCGGCGCGCTTTATTTTCCCGAGATCGGAATGTGCCACTTTGAGCTCGAATGTGCGCACTCGGCTTTAAGGGGTTATACGCAGTCAGAAGGCCGTAAAAGACGTTTTTTTTATAAATTTTTTTGTGAAGAGGTATTTTATTTTACAAAAGCCAAAAGTATTGATAAATTTAGTGGTAACATCTAAGTTTATATTGGCACTAATGATTTGTAAAAATATTGATCGGGTGTGCTCCTGCAGACGATCTACTAAAGGTCTTTAAAAAAAAAAAAGTGTTCGGCGGTGACCCGGTTTTCTCCGGTGTAGTTCATCTGAAATCAAAAAACTAAAAAGATTCTTTTAGTGGATAAATAAAACTAGGTATTGATCGAAGGAATAATTGAAAATTCGATTTTTGGCAAAATAGCGGTTTCGTAAAAAAGAAAATCGAATTGTCGATCAAAATTGGCACGTAAAATTTTTTTAAAAAATATAAATAATTATCCGAAATCTTATTCTTTCGACTAATACCTAGTTTTGTCTATCCACTAAAAAAATCTTTCATAATATATGAAGGAAAAAAAATAATAGCCATATAAGTATGTTAATTTAATTTTACAGTCTAGTATTTAACCCTTCTATCCATCCAAAGCATTTAAAAAAAATCAACAAACGAAAATGTGTATAAGCGTAACGATGCGTGCGAATTGTGTGTAAAAAAAACAGCCACATTTTCTTCTGCTGGTTTTAGAAAAATTTTGTCTGACGTCCCATACTTTTCTCATCTTTATTTTACGTTAAAAAGTCTGAATTTTACGAATTTTGAAAAAATACAGGGACGTCCGTCTAGAAAAAAAGATACAGAGCTCTAAACTCACAACACGTGTTTTAATACAGTAGCAGATTCTCTCACATTTGGCGGCTATTTTATTAACGGCCTTTTATTTAGTTATATCTGATGTTATTTTATTAAAGCAATCTTATTCATTTCTGGAATATTCTTAAATCACCTTCGGCACGTATTTTCTTATCAGAAACCGCGCAAGTCGTTCCCCCACACACCTCAGTTGCGAATCGCATTACGAAGTGTTAATAACGCTCGTCAACAATTTGATTTTAATGAGTGTTAGGGTTTGAGTATCGTCAAATGCGATTTACCAAAGGGTGTACCACCCTCAAAAGAACCCCCTGTGCGAAAATCAAAAATGTAAGTTTTTTTTCAAGGGCTTTATTAATTTTTTCGATTTTTCTAGGGTACCAATAACGATATCGTAAAAACTTTTGTACCTTCGTGCTCGGCAAAATATTGGCTTTTTTTTACTATGATGGTTTCGTAAAATATTGATTGCAAAGCCCAAAATTAATGTCGTTTGGTCAAAATTCAATTCCTTTGTTCTAAATTTTAATGCGGCACAGAAATGACTAAGCGCTTCGAGTTATTTTTCGAGCCGACTTTATCGCTCTTTTTACCTGGCTTTTGCGATAACGTTTCGGCCTTCGAAATATTGCAAGGTCTATTTATTTGTGATTATAATAAGACATACGCATATTATAAAGCGTTAGAGCCGTTTTTCAAAAATCGCATATTTTACTGTTTCAGGCTGGACTTCGTGGTGTCGAATTTTTGAATGCAGTGCGCGCCCAACGTAGAGGTATAGCTTCAAAAAATTCTCAAAGAATTTTTCTAACAATTGAACAATTAATTTTATTAATTAGGTATCACTAATTTTTTTTTCTTTTTGGTTACAGATGATTCAATGCTGATTAGACCGACCATTCCATTCTCAAATAGTGCTCGCTTTTTTGAACCGTTTTCGGGCTATTTCGCGTCTTGAATTCGTAGTCTTAAAACCGTAACAATCCTCCCAGTCTAAGAAATAATGTCCCTTATAAAAATAGCATAACCGTACGTTTAAAAACTTAGTGCTTTTTTTGTTTGATAAACGTTTAATTTAATTTTGAAAAAAAAAACTTCGGGAGTGTTAACTTCGGGGGTTTGAGGGTGTTCGAGTGGATGGTCTTCTCATGCAACCTTCATCAGGGAAACTTCTAATAAGGTAGGACGATTTATTATTTTTTTTTCAAAAAAGCCACTGCCGTAAATAATTGAAATTAAGAAACTTAAATAAGTTATTATTTTGTAAATTGCGAATTCTCCATAGTTCTTTTCTTCTAAAAGTCGTTTCAATAAAAAGCTTTTTGAGCAATTTAAACCACATAATTTATTCGAAAATTATTTGCAGTGGCTTTTTTAATTTTTTTATTTAGAAAACGTATTTATGTACTTTGTCATATATGAAATGTACCTTAGATTTGCGGATCGCTGTAAAACTTAATGCGGATTTTTTTACGTGTGCGTTTTACTGTTGAATTTTTTTTATTGAAATGAAATGATATTATTTGCGGCCAAATGATTATTTTTGGAAAGCGATTAATTAGAATAAAGTTGACCTTTTATTGGGAACGAACAAAAGTGAAATTTGAATTGTTAAGGTTTTGTGCGATTTTCTAGGGGTGTACCAAGGTACTTATTATAATGTAACATTTTATTTATTTTTCAACCAAAAATTAATGAATTTTTCAAAAATTAATAAAGATAGTTACACAGCGAACTACATCGTCAATTATTTTATTAAATGTAAAAACTAAAAAAATTTCTCAAAAACTAATGAAGATTGTTAAATGTTTTTACCAAATTAAATATGTTCAATTTTGCATAGCGCAGTAAACCCCCGATTAACCGACCACACTTACGACCAGCTATGTTAATCAAAAAGTTTAAAAAATGTTTTTGTAAAATAAAAAACCTTTTAAAATTGAATTAAAAAAATTCTGTAGGACGGGTGAGAACACTTTTACCTTTGCTCATTTTTAGATTTACTTAGTCAGCACTTTGAAAAATACTTCTTGTGGATATCGAACACAAGAAATTGTTTACTTAAAAGTTGATTAATACGTTAATTGCCATTAAAGCGCACTTGTGGGACTTTTCGATATCGGAAGATGGAGTTTTAAGAACTCATTAGTCGCGATAAAGACATCAATCCATCACACATTTCTACTTCATCAATGTCAGTAGCTTTATCAGTACTTAGCGATAAGTTCCAAAGGCACTTTACCGAATCGTCCTTACGAAATTCGTTTTTAATGTTCTCGATTATTCCTACGACTAATTCTAATCAAACGTTCCTTTGTCGAAGGTGGCTCCCTTTTTTAAGGCTCGTTAGCCGTCCAACTCTTATCGTTTTGATTTTTTTCTACAATTAATACGCGTCCTAAAAATGCTTGTTGAATTGTCCACTAATAATGGTACGATTTTCTTTAACCTTCCGTGTACTAGGTGGGGTATAAGTAATGTGAACAATTTTTTTTTGTTAAAACGGGACGTTTGGTAATCGAGCTTAAAACCGAGAGTGCACATTGGAGCAAATGTGCCACTTTTTGCTCGAATGCCCACATCCTCGTATTTATTGATTCGCCTTAATTAATATTTTCACTTTAAAATCAAAAAATTAAATTTAGTTTAGTAAATATGGATTTTATGTTCAAAAAATATATTTACCATAGCAATAAGTGGAAGTGAGCAAAAAGATACGATAATTTTGTAGGTGCGAGTGAGAGAAAACGATTAAATTAATTTTTTGTGTAATTTATTGGCCTAAATTTTGTGAATCATGCTGAAAACGGAGTGTGCACATTCGAGCTCAAAGTGGCACATTCCGATCTCGGGAAAATAAAGCGCGCCGCTCCGCGTCGCGCTTCATTTGCCTCCCTCGCTCGGAAATGTGCCACTTTTCGCTCGAATGCGCACATCCTTGTATTTATTACATTTGTATAATTTACCGTGCACTCCTTCAAATCAAAAATTTTAATTTAATTTCCTAAATATCGATTTTATATTCGAAAAACGTATTTACCATAGCAATGAGTGGAAGGGAGCGAAAAGATACGACAATCTCATAAGTGGGAGTGAGAAGCAACGATAAAAATTATGTGACTGATTTTTGCGTTTAATTTATTGGCCTAAATTATTGTGAATCGTGCTTAAAACCGAGTGTGCACATTCGAGCTCAAAGTGGCACATTCCGATCTCGGGAAAATGAAGCGCGCCGCTCCGCGTCGCGCTTCATTTGCTTCCCTCGCTCGGAAATGTGCCACTTTTCGCTCGAATGCGCACATCCTCGTATTTATTACATTTGTATAATTTACCGTGCACTCCTTCAAATCAAAAATTTTAATTTAATTTCTTAAATATCGATTTTATATTCGAAAAACGTATTTACCATAGCAATGAGTGGAAGGGAGCGAGAAGATACGAGAATCGCGTAAGTGCGAGTGAGAGGAAACGATTAAATTATTCAATTAATTTTTCGTGTAATTTATTGGTCTAAATTATTGCTAGGGTAAGTACACCAATAGATGGACGGTTAAGCAAACTTTCATGTTCCTTTAGCAAAATAATATAGTAAAATATAAATAAGTAGTAATAAAACAAATTATATTTATGTAAAAATATCCAATTAACTAGAAAAAAATAAGTAAAACTTGGTAAGATTTTGTAGTAATTAACAAAAAAGAAAAATGTAAGGAAAAGACCAAAACCCCAGTAGATGAACAAAATCTCCAGTAGATGGACAGCTAATACCAATAGATGAACACTTCTTACAAACGATATTTTCAGCTTATTGCTTGTATGAGAAATGATAAATTTATTAATTTTATCCCTTAAAAAGTATAAAACTTTATAGAATTAGAAAGAAAGGTGACAAATTCAATAATAATTTTCAAAATATATAGGAAAGTAATTTTATTATATTTTGAACACATCGTACTTTCTTATGCAAAATAAGATGAAATAAATATTAATATAATTTGAATATTAATTAATAATCTATATAAATTTATGAAACATAACGTTTAAAATATATTATGTTGACTTCTTTCTCTTCTTTTCAACAGGCCTGTTCTCTTTTGCTTTTCAGGACAAAGCTGCATGCCAATTTCATCTCCATTAAATATGCTACCAGGTTTTCCTAAAATATCAATCCATCCCATTTCTTTCAAATGATTTTCAACACCTGAAGACCAGTCTCTTAAATTATCTTCGGTTACAGATGCTCGTTCTTTAGAAATTGCTTCAGGATTTTTTATAGTTAATTTTGGATATCTCTTCAAAAATAAATTCAACCATTTTTTTCCAGGCTTATTATCAATGAAACTATTGGACCTGGGTGCTTCTTGAAGTATATTTTGAACGGCTTTTGTCACTTCATCAGGATGCATAGAAAATCCAAGTTTGGCCTTGTGTAAGATCCATTTTTCAATGCGATTTTCCTCTTCGGCTGTTAAATTAGTCTTTGTGCCTTTTTTTACATTCCTCAGGAGTTCTACCCGTGCATTTGGAATGCAGAGTAGATTTTGGAATATTATATTTCTTTGCTGTTACCGTTATACTATTGCCATCGCTGATATCTTTTAATGCATTTTTCAAACTCTCTGGCGAATAAGAATGCATTTATAAAGAAAAAAAATTAATTCATATTTATAAACATTTTTAACAAATAAAATTAGAGAAAAAAAGTAAGAAAATTCACCATGTAAACACAATGTCCATCTATTGGGTAGAGGTTAGAAATGTGTCACCAATAGATAAACAGTCAATTTTCTTTTTTTTTTCGATTTTATTGTTTATTAACTATATTTATAGCTTTTTTAGTGAAATATAAGTTTAATTAAATGTACATACTTTAGTTTTTTTTATATTTTCAACAATTATAGCAATTAACGTCCATCGGCTATCTGTCACATGCTCTCGAAGCAAAAATTTGAGATGTCAAATTTAAAAACAAATTTTAAAGTATTATTTTTAATAAAAACATTCAAAAGAATTATTTTTCGCACTCGGAACTATTTGTAGTTATTAAAAAAAATTATGACTTTACATTTTTGTTCTATAATTTAATGTAATTGCCTTTGAAAAGGAGATTTGTCCATTTATTGGGGGGTGTCCATCTATTGGTGTACTTACCCTAATTATTAAGAAATTGCCGTGAAATTAATTTGTATTTCAATAAGAAGGCAAGACTGAAATTCTTGTTAGGTTTAGAAAACCCCACCTAGTATGGCATGTGACATTTAGTCACCTAGTATGCGGAAGGTTAAACAAATCAAGCTAAAAATATTGTCGGATCGAGAGACACACGAATTCTTCGAAATTTGACTATTCGAAAGCAAAACGTACAAAATCGATTGCCCAAAATTCTAAGTTGGTAGATTTCTATCAAAAAATTGATGTCGGTATCGGACCAAAACGCATCCTTAGAAATGCGTTGGAGCGGACCAATTCCATTCTCCCTTCGAGCCCTAACCGAAGGTCTTCATTCTTGCGCTGCCCCGGAGCTTTGGGGTGTGAAATAACCCACGGCCCCGAACACTGACACTCAGGGCTAATCACCGAAATCTATCAGGGCACAAAGAACATATGCCACCTTTTAATGCGACAATCGTATTTCTTTGAAACTGACTTTCGTTATCGTCCGTTTTGGGTGCCGTGTAAAACGGGGGGCGAGGGAGGATGCGTGCCGTTCGAATGTCGTACGCATTCGTCATGTTCCCATGTAAAAGATTGATTCTCTTCTTAAGTGAAGTAATCTGTTTCAATCAAACGGACATATCGTAAAGACAAAGGGACTGCTTAATATTTAATTTATATACGAACGTACGGCGATGTTAAACGGTTTCTTACAATGCTTTCATTATTTCTTCGATGAAGACAACATTTAATTTACCAAATACATACCGATGAAGTCACGTCGATTACGGACCATGAGGAAGCGCGTTTTGTTCTTCAGGCTTGATGGATCACTTCGTAATTGAAATAAGTTTTTAACAAATCGAAGTCGTTCAGATCGTTGGGATAATTTTTGAAGTTATACTTCTTGAGGGTAAAGATTTAGCCGGCAACGGAAGTTGCGCGCGCACGGTCAACGAAAATTGTACGGTATGAAGTTAGCTGTCTAAGAAAGTAAAACTCATCAATCAATAAATATTAAAAAAAAAGGATATTCAAAGGATAGAATGGTTTTTTTAATTCAATACGACAAATTAATGATCGGGTATTGGGGTTCTTACCCGAGCTACAAACCACGCACATTTTTGATGAATAAAATTAGAAGGGCGAAATGAAATATTGTTAACCTACCGTGCACGAGGTGGGGTATAACTAAAGTGACCAATTTTTTTCTTGTTAAAGCGGGACACTTTGTAATCGAGCTTAAAACCGAGTGTGCGCATTCGAGCTCAAAGTGGCACATTCCGATCTCGGGAAAATGAAGCGCGCCGCTTCGCGTCGCGCTTCATTTGCTTCCCTCGCTCGGAAATGTGCCACTTTTCGCTCGAACGCGCACATCCTCGCATTTATTGATTTACCTTAATTAATCTTTACACTTTCAAGGTTTAAGCTATCTCTATATCAAAATTTATCAAAATTGGTTCAGTGGTTTAAGCGTGAAAAAGTAACAGACAGACGGATGGACAGACAGACAGAGTTACTTTCGCTTTCATAATATTAGTTTGGATAATAAAATTTTTTTAGAAAATAAATTAAGTATTGTGAATCGTTCGTTTATAACAAAATAATCTATAGGGTACGAACTAAAGTTTTTTGCACATAACGAACCGCTTGATAATGAATTTTCGGATATAACAAATTTTTGTTATAAGGTGGTTGTCTTAGAGAGAAAGACAAATATAGTCATTACAAATGTAATAAGGAATACTATATTAAATTATTTATCAAAATTCTATTGTTATTAAATCGAAGTTATTATAAATAAAGTAGTAATATTTAGGAAGTAAATTAATTATTGTGGATCACGCTTAAAACCGAGTGTGCACATTCGAGCTCAAAGTGGCACATTCCGATCTCGGGAAAATAAGCGCGCCGCTCCGCGTCGCGCTTCATTTGCCTCCCTCGCTCGGAAATGTGCCACTTTTCGCTCGAATGCGCACATCTTCGTATTTATTGGATTTGACTACTTATTCTACGCTGTTTCAAATCATAAATCTAAATTTACTGTAGTAAATATCGACTCTATGTTTGAAAAACGTATTTACCATAGCAATGAGTGGAAGGGAGCGAAAAGATACGAAAATCTCGTGGGTGCAAGTGAGAGGGACCAATTAAAATTATTCAACTGATTTTGTGTCTAATTTATTAGTATAAATTATTGTGAATTGTGCTTAAAGCCGAGTGTGCATATTCGAGCTCAAAGTGGCACATTCCGATCTCGGGAAAATAAAGCGCGCCGCTCCGCGTCGCGCTTTATTTGCCTCCTCGCTCGGAAATGTGCCACTTTGAGCTCGAATGCGCACATCCTCGTATTTATTGCATTTAATATAATTTACCAAAAGCTCCTTCAACTCAAAAATTTTAATTTAATTTAGTAAATATCGATTTTATATTCGAAAAACGTATTTACCATAGCAATGAGTGGAAGGGAGCAAGAAGATACAATGTGTTTTACTTAAACCTATGTATTATTGGATATGAAAATAAATTTCTTATCATTGAACTGTCATAAAGTACAATTTTGTGGATTTTATTTTATTTTCGGGATATGGCAAACCCCACCTAGTACAGCATGTGACATTTAGTCCCTAGTATGCGGAAGGTTAAGAAAATTCTGAGATGAAAGATTGAAAATATATCTTTGCACCAAACTTTAGTTTGTTACGAAAATTAGCTTTGCGTTTTTCAAAAATGTATTGAGAATTATTGGAGAAATCAAAATTAAAATTTTTAAAAAAATACTCTTAAATTTTTCGCGAAATCGTTGATTGATGAATTTTTAACAAAATCGAACAATAAAAAAATTTGTAATTAATTAATTTTTTTAATTATAGTTCTAAACAATACAGATATATAATCCTCAAATTTTTGGGCTTCAGACAGGCGCTAAAAGAAATTAAATAGGCATTGTGAACTCACTGCAAAAAAATTTACATTCATTTTTGCACCAAAGATTCTGATTTTTTTTAATTTGCTATGGATGATAATTTTTTAGGCAATAATCATAATGCACCCATATTTTTAATTAATACGGGCGTATCATTTATAAAGAAAAATTAATTTTGTAAATTATTTGTATAATTTTATTTTGTTCAATACGACAAAATAGTGATCGGGTATTGGGTCTTTTTCCTGATCTACAAACCATGCAGATTTTTGATGAAAAAAATTAGAAGGGCTAAATAAAATATTGTTAAAAAATTATGATAAGAAAGATTGAGAATATATCTTTACACCAAACTTTATTTTGTTAGGAATAATAGCTTTGCGTTCTTCAAAAATGTATTGAGAATTGTTGAAGAAATTAAAATTAATATTTCCAAAAAAATTACTAATAAATTTTTCGAGAAATCGTTGATGGGTAAATTTTTAACAAAATCGAACAATAAAAAAATTAATAATTTATTTATTTTTATATTTATAATTATAAACAATACAGATATATAGTCCACAGATTTTTGGGCTTCCGACAGGCGCAAAATAAAATTAAATAGGCATTGTGAACTCACTGCAAAAAAAAATTACGTTAATTTTTGCACCAAAGATCACGATTTTTTTTAATTTACTATGGATGCTAATTCTTTAGGCACTAATCATAATGCACACATATTTTTAATTAATGCGGGCGTACAATTTATAAAGAATAATTAATTTTGTAAATTAAAGCCCCACATTTGCTATAAGATTAATTACAATTTTTATTCTTTAATAGACGAATAATTTTTTTTATCACAGTAGATCATACAAATTAGTCACAAAACGTGTTATCCAGAGCGTAGTAAATACGGCATTAGACATCTGTATTTCCTTATCTAAAACTGTACCATTGTCCCGGTAATGGAAGCCCATCTGATACGGGGCGCACCTTAGAACGTTCCTTTATCTTTGTAACCGATCTCCAGGTCCGTACTTTTCAACTTTCTGCCGTCGCCATTTTTTTCCCTTCAGCTCCACTTAACGACGCGTTAAATCGCACGTTACAGTAACCGACCCAGCCCGATTATTTTTTTTAAGCGCGATCTTTTGTTGGTGCAAATATTTAAATATTTACAAAAGGAAACTGTTGCGAGATTATTTTCGAGATACCCTCCTGTATCGGATTACTCACATAACTTTGGTTTAAATACCTGGCCTTGCGAGGACCCTTTTTGTCGAGTCCATTGTGCGTTTTCTAAAGGTTCGTATGGGATCGCTGGTAACAATCGCCTTCGAACCTTTGGTGTCTCGGAGATGCCATGCGAGATGTTGATTTTCTTTTCGGCGGGGAGGGGCGCATCGCGATACGTATAGGGCGAATTAGAAGAGGTTGATCGGGGGGTCGTAAAACGCAATAGCCATTATTAGTGATCCGCGTATTAGTTGCAGTCACTTCTTTGAACGTTTACACTACGAAAGCGGAACACACAAATTCCATCAATTCGCACGGACAATGGACGATTTGCATACAAAGGTCCATTGTGCCGCTTGTTCCAGGCGCTTTATAGTCCTGACTTTATATCCTGCCAGCTCCGGCCACCGGAAGTGACGTTAATTGTCAGTAGCAAACCCACCAATGGTCCGCCTTGATGCCTGTTATGTCGATATACAACCCCCATGTTCTATGAATTTGGTTACAATTTTCCCCATTCAATAGTTTTGATTGAGTTATTTTGGGGCCCGTTTTTTTGGGGCGAGAATTTCCTATCAGTTGGCCAAAATTGAGCCAAAGTTTTCAATATTAATACGAAATGAGAAGTAATCAAAAATTTTCTAAAAACTAAATAAATCGAAAAAAATACACTTTGACTTCTAAAAAGGATCATAGCGCCCTCATTTTTGATTTCATCATTAAAAACAACGCGGATTCGGAATACTGAGACTTTTTTCCATAAGATGCGTGCAAAATAAGTGTAGGGCGCAACGTTAATTTTTTGAGTAATTAAAGGTTGAAGTTTTAGGTTCATTTTTGTTTCACAAAATTTACGTTAAAAAATTGTAGCGCAGTTATTTGTGGACGGATCTTTAAAGACTATACAGATTTGGATTTGCCGGACTTTTATGCTTCGGATAGGGTTTAAAAACCATAGGCGTACCATTTGAAATTTTTAAGAAAAACGGAGCGGAATAGTCCGACTTGTATTTAATTTTTTCAAAATTTTCAATTTGAAAAATCGTAGCTCGGTTATTTCTGAACGGATCTTTACAAACTTTTCAGATTCTGAAAGCCCGTTTATCTGAGTGTAAGACCAGCTAAAAAAATCAACAGGGCCCAATGTTAAGTTTAAGAGAAAAACGCGTTTGAAGCTTTCAAAGTGTAAATTTAGCTGAAATTTTTAAATTTTAAATTTTCAAAATGCTGTAACCCGCCGTCTTTGCAAATTTTGTCAAATCCTTTCATTTCTAAACGTTTCCAACTCCTACGCGTCGGAATCCAATCCTAACTCAAAATCCCCAAAATCGGCCAAAATCGAATGAAAACACGGATTAACCCCTTGCGTATTTTCGAGTAAAATAATTTTAGGTAATGGATTTGCTTTAAATTTTTACGGGACGTTCTATGGACCCTAAACCTACATATCCGGAGCCATTCTTTCTTGTGGTTCCTTCAACCTCCAAAATTTTTGTGAAAACTAAATAAATAAAAAAAATACACGTTGACTCAAAAAAAACCATCGGTGCGCTCTCATTTTCGATCCTATCATTAAAATCGACCCATATTCGGAATTATAAAACTTCTTTCCATAAGATAGGAACAAAGTTAGCATAGGGTGCAATGTTAATTTTTTGAGTAATTAAGGGTTGAAGTTTTGGTTCATTTTTTAGCACAAAATATTACGTTAAAAATTTGTAGCGCGGTTATTTGTGAACGGATCTTTAAAAACTATTCAGATTCGGATTTGTCAGACCTTTTGGCTTCGGATAGGCCCAAAAAGTATAGGCGTGCCATTTGAAATTTTTGAGCAAAACGGGTTCGAAGAGTACGACTTGTAATTAATTTTTTCAAAATTTTCATTTTAAAAAATCGTAGCTCGATTATTTGCGAACGGATCTCTATAAACTATCTGAGCGTAAGATTAGCCAAAAAAATCAACAGGGCCCAATGTTAAATCCGTTATTATTGGTGATTATCAAATTTATAGAACACCAAAGCAAAAATCAGTCCTCCGTAAGTGGTTAAATTAACATTGATCGAGGTTGTTTAAATTTTCATTAAAAATCAGTACTATGGGATTTTAAGCGCTCAAAACGTAGAACGGATTCTGCACTCCATTGATTGTGGACCAAAGGGGTTAATCTAAATGACCGTCTAGTCAACAACCCCAGCGGTGTTTGACTGGAAACGCCTTCGGCAGCCGCAAATAAATTCGATTTAACTAGCTGAATTATTCATAGCCCGAAAGAACATCCCTCTCTCCGAGATTTAAGATATATATGGGCTCGGTGTTGGTCCTCTTTTTTTTTATCGGCAAAAGATTGTTTACGATTTGCCGTATATGAGCACTTTGCATATTTAAATAGCCGCTGCATTATAGTTCCGTGATTTATGGCCGGGCATGCTAATGACTCTCGTATGCTTATGACATGTAACATTGACAAGCAATCACTTGCCAGTAAATTATTGTTTATTGTTCTCGACGTGCCCGATCTATCTGAGTAACGTGAAAAGGAAGACTCGACGATGAATGAATTAATGATGAAGCTCGACGCGGGGTGGAAATATTCATTCATCCATTATAATATGAATTAATGTGCTTCACACTATTTCATTGTCTGGAGGTACCTCTTGTTATTAAAAATTACAAACTTTTAATTTTGCACATCATCGCATAAGTTTTAGTCCATGTACTTATAGTACTTATAGCCGGTGTCATTTCCCGGCGCTTTCCTTCTAAAACAAAAATTTTCGATACAAACTAAATGAATAAAAAACGTACCCCTTGATTCACAAAAAAATCGTAGCGCATTTATTTTCGATCGAATCATTACAAACGACACGGATTCGGAATCCTGAGGCTTTTTTACATAAGATACATGTAAAATAAGTATAGGGCGCAACGTCAATTTTTCGAAAATTAAAAATCGCCATTTATATTATAATAATATAAAAATTTATATTATATTTGAGATGGTTTTACCGTTTATTTTCCAAAAAAAGAAACTATTTTTGCATTTTAGTTTTTAATTTGCTAGTTATTCGTCGACTACGAAGACTAACAAATGTGTTTTACGTTCTTTATAGTTTGAAACATAATATAACAAAAAATCTAAAAAAGTTTAATACTTTTCCTATAATTATTTACGTATTAACATGGAGTGTAAACGAAAATTAAAAAGTTTAACCATAAGGGAGAAAATTAATCTTATAAAAGAAGTGGAACGTGGGCTCAAAAGAAAAAAGGATATAGCTAAATGTTTTGGTATTCCCGCAAACACTTTATCAACCATTTTAAAAAACAGGGACCTAATTGTAGCTGCTGAAGATATAAATGACAAATTTCAACGTTGATAAAGATTTGGAAGTTGCTGAAATTCCTAGCGATGAAAGCATTATAAGTAAAGTGCTAGAAGAAAATAAGAAAAACTGTGAAAGTGAAAGGGAATATGAAAGTGATACAGATGTTACAGTAAACATCCCTTCAACAACTCAAGTTTACAATGCAATAGATACTATTTCTTTATTTCTATGTGCCCAAGAAGATGTTCCTACAGATATATTATTACCGGTACTTATCGTTACTTATTTAACTCAGTAACCTATGCATTGAAGCTTGATTTTATATTGTTTTAAACTACTGTCAACATTTTGTCATTATAATTAAAATGTTTGTATGAGATTATATTACAAAATGGATCATGAAATAAATAATAATATAATCACAATTAATATAAAAGTAAAAACTCAAGATGTTTCTGGTGACGTGCAATCTCCAACTAATCAAGCTAATTTAGTCCCAGACGTTTCTTCAAATACAGGTTGTACGCCTTAAACTTTTTTTGATAGTTGAATAACTAATTTATTCAAGTAATAATAGTTGATTAATTTTCCAGTGAGTTTAATACAGTTATCAAAAATAACCGAAAATACATGGTTTCTTGAAAGAGACATGCATATGATACTACTTTAAATGAAGGCAACAAGAAGAGAAAACGTAAAGCTGATATGAGTATTTGGAAAAGTGAAATTAATAAAAAACAAAGGATGTTGAGACAAAAAATATTGGTTATAGAAAAACAGAAAAAAGATATGTTCGAGATTCACTAAAAGAAGAGAGAAAATTGGGTACAACGTGCGATTCTAAATTTTGTCAAAAATGTAAAACATTTAAGTGCTCAATGTTTACCAATGAAATAAGACAACATATATTTGATACATTTTGGAAAATGACATGGGAAGAAAAAAGAGTATTTGTGATAATACCTGCTGACTGTAATAACTTTTATGATCAGCTCAAGTTCAACTAAGTATTTAATAGAAAATTCAAAGTATATTAAAAGTAACATAAGTGTTGTTCATTATTAAAATTGTATTGTTCTAATATTAATTTTATATATTTGTGATAATTAAATACTTACCTATAATATAAACCAAAATAAAATTTATTTGTACGTAAAATTGCATACGTGCCAGTCTTATTAATAAATATTATTTATAAATTATTTTGAGCTTTAACTAATTTTTGAAATACATTTTTGGCTTAATTTGGATAACAATTTTTTTGTATGTTATAAAATATAACAACAGTAATTGTTATTAAACATTAGGTGTCTTTCGGTTTTTCACAAATACAGTGACAAATTTTATATCCATATTATTTAAAATATTCAAAATTCTGTAAATATTATTTTTCTAAATTGTATTTAACGTCTTATTATTTATAACAATCGTACAAATTTTATGCTTGACAGTCTTTTACAAACGGGGTTAGAAATTATAGTCTAAAACAGGGATGAGCAACACGCGGCCCGCGGGCCGCTTGTGGCCCGTTAGACATGTTTATGCGGCCCGCCAAGCATTTCTAAAATTAAATAAATACGAGGATGTGCGCGTTCGAGCGAAAAGTGGCACATTTCCGAGCGAGGGAGGCAAATGAAGCGCGACGCGGAGCGGCGCGCTTCATTTTCCCGAGATCGGAATGTGCCACTTTGAGCTCGAATGTGCACACTCGATTTTAAGCACGATTCACAATACTTAATTTATTTTCTAAAAAAATTTTATTATCCAAACTAATATTATGAAAGCGAAAGTAACTCTGTCTGTCTGTCTGTCCGTCCGTCTGTCTGTTACTTTTTCACGCTTAAACCACTGAACCAATTTTGATAAATTTTGATATAGAGATAGCTTGAACCTTGAAAGTGAAAAGATTAATTAAGGTAAATCAATAAATGCGAGGATGTGCGCGTTCGAGCGAAAAGTGGCACATTTCCGAGCGAGGGAGGCAAATGAAGCGCGACGCGGAGCGGCGCGCTTCATTTTCCGAGATCGGAATGTGCCACTTTGAGCTCGAATGTGCACACTCGATTTTAAGCACGATTCACAATACTTAATTTATTTTCTAAAAAATTTTATTATCCAAACTAATATTATGAAAGCGAAAGTAACTTTGTCTGTCTGTCCGTCCGTCTGTCTGTTACTTTTTCACGCTTAAACCACTGAACCAATTTTGAAAATTTTGATATAGAGATAGCTTGAACCTTGAAAGTGAAAAGATTAATTAAGGTAAATCAATAAATGCGAGGATGTGCGCGTTCGAGCGAAAAGTGGCACATTTCCGAGCGAGGGAGGCAAATGAAGCGCGACGCGGAGCGGCGCGCTTCATTTTCCCGAGATCGGAATGTGCCACTTTGAGCTCGAATGTGCACACTCGCTTTTAAGCACGATTACCAAGCGTCCCGTTTTAACAAGAAAAAAATTGGTCACGTTAGTTATAGCCCACCTCGTACACCGAATGTTAACTGAACTTCTTTTGGTAACTCGAGTTTTTGATATGACGAATTATTTTTGCTGTACCTTCGACTTCGACTTATCGAGGTTCGACTTTCTTGATTTTGCAAAAATTGGGCTCGATGTTTTTTGTAATCGCACGCGCGCGCGCATCGATAATACATGCGAAACCGTCGCTCAAAGCCAAAACGTAGCGCGCAAAAAGAAACGAGCTGACAAACGCAAGAACTTTGAAACTGATAACAAGAGATTTATTGTAGTTTGATAACAAAACGAGAAGTGAACCAAGATGCTCCAGAAACACGTTAAACTTCCGACATCGTTTAAAAATTTATTGTGCAGGAACTCGAGTCGAACTTTTCTCTGATTTATTAAATCGACGCGGTCCTTTCGGCGGGCTTTTCGAATTTATGGAAGCGGGAAGGAATAATTAAGATGTTGATTTGGGAAATATGTCGGGTACATTTGGATGGCGCCACGCGTGCAGAGGTGAGTTTGCACGCGAAATCGTAAATCGACTGCGTACACGATGACATTCTTGTTCCGTTTTATTTATGACGTAATTACATTTTGTTATCTTGAAATCTGTACGCTTTTCTAAGCCATGCTATGCGCTATGTAGCTTTTTAATGTTTTTGTGCCATGCACAATATGTCAGCTTTTCTCTGTATTGCTCTTTTGTACCTTGCGTAATATTCTATTGTTGGTTTTCTGTCTCGGCACGAAGAATTAAGTCGAGGCAAGGACGCTTTTGGAATTATTTAGAAGATGGTATTTTTTTTTAAACTAAATTTATTAGGGATACACACGAAGGCACCTTTTTTTTAGTTTTTTAATGCGTTTTGAATATTTGTGGGAGCTCGAATTCGAACATCCTTGTATTTATTGATTTGCTTTAATTAATCTTTTCACTTTCAAATCAAAAAATTAAATTTAGTTTAGTAAATATGGATTTTATGTTCAAAAAATGTATTTACCCTAATAATAAGTGGAAGTGAGCAAAAAGATACGATGATTTCGTAGGTGCGAGTGAAAGAAAACGATTAAATTAATTTTTGGTGTAATTTATTGGCCTAAATTTTGCGAATCATGCTATAAACGGAGTGTGCACATTTGAGCGAAAAGTGGCACATTCCGATCTCGGGAAAATGAAGCGCGCCGCTCCGCGTCGCGCTTCATTTGCCTCCCTCGCTCGGAAATGTGCCACTTTTCGCTCGAATGCGCACATCCTCGTGTTTATTGTATTAGTATAATTTACCGTGCGCTCCTTCAAATCAAAAATTTTAATTTAAATTAGTAAATGGGTGATTCCATTCTAACTGTGATTTTTTGTGTCCTATAGGTACTGTTTGCTCTCACTGACATACGTTATAAATCTATTACTGAAATTTTTGTATCAATACCATTAGCATAAACATATTTCATCACGTTTCTTGCACAATATAAGTGGCAGTCCAAAGAAAATTTGCAATATCTCACTTAAATGTCAGTACCGTGTCATGTCCTTTTTTAGAATTTACCTATAAATCGGTTATTTTTTTAGTTGCAATAAATAATTCAAACCAATTAACTAATAAATCTTAATGTATATAATCAAACTTAAAAGAAATTAACGAATTTTTTTTAATACATCAATTTTATATTGAATTCCGGCTTAATAACTTTTGTCCTCAGATTTAAGCAAATTTTTAAATTTGAATGTGTATGACTCGTGCGCCATTTCCCTCGAAATTAATGAAACAACTAATAAGCCATATTGAAAGTACGTTAACTCAGTTATGTTTACAATTATCACACAAGTGCAATTCTCAAGCGAGTTTGTGTCATTTTAAAACTCAATTTTTAAAAGATAATGTATTAAATTTACTTGTCAGTACCGTGGCATTGATAAACTTAATTAACGATTAATTTTTTTCATCATAAGTAATGAATTTTTGTACTTATTACTAGCTTAAATTATAAGGTAATAAGATATTATCAAATTCATAATCAAAAAATTACAGTTGCTATTTTAATTTAAAATATCAATACCGTGGCGGTCAATACCATGTCAAAAAAAAATAAAAATATATTTAATTGTTAATAAATAATATTAATTTCTCTACAGCTGAATTCTTCGCAAAAGCTCTATCTGGTCGTTTTCGAACGAATCTATTTCAGAAAAAGACCATTCAAAATCCATTCAAGACTTAATAAATTTTAAAATTAAGAGAGAACACGTGGAACGAACAGGTTCTGGCATAATAAAGTAATCCTAAACTGCATAAATGTATAATCTACGTGTGGAAGTATAAACTTTTGCTAAAACCGGCAAGAACTTTGCATTCCTCGAGATTGACTAATAGAGCAACAAGTTTTGCAGAACTTGTGGCGGTATTAAATTTCAACTTTACAAAATAAAACAATTTTCTATTTGAACTCGTAAGACTATGGGTTTAGCAACTTTCAACTCGAGCTGCTTGTTTTTAACTTTTTAATTACAGTCGAACCTCGATAAGTCGAAGTCAAAGGGACAGCAAAAATAATTCGTCGTATCAAAAACTCGAGTTACCAAAAGAAGTTCAGTTAAATACTTCCGTATATATATATTATTCATTTTTTATAGAAAATAACCAAAATTGATCTACAATCATTAACATTATTTATTTTTATTAAGACCTTAAAAAATATAGTTATTTACAGATTATTTACTGTTAAATTGAAAGTAATCTAAAATTGTCTTTTGCTTTATTGCTCCAAAATGTTGCGTTTCTACAAATTCTTCCAATGATCTTACTGATAATAATATATCTGTAGGAACATCTTCTTGGGCACATAGAAATAGAAAAATAGTATCTATTGCATTGTAAATTTGAGTTGTTGAAGGGATGTTTACTGTAACATCTGTATCACTTTCATATTCACTTTCACTTACACAGTTTTTCTCATTTTCTTCTAGCACTTTACTTATAATGCTTTTATCGCAAGGAATTTCAGCAACTTCCAAATCTTTATCAACGTTGACATTTGTCATTTGTATCTTCAGCAGCTACAATTAGGTCTCTGTTTTTTAAAATGGTTGATAAAGTGTTTGCGGGAATACCAAAATCTTTAGCTATATCCTTTTTTCTTTTGAGCCCACGTTCCACTTCTTTTATAATATTAATTTTCTCCCTTATGGTTAAACTTTTTAATTTTCGTTTACACTCCATGTTAATACGTAAATAATTTTAGAAAAAGTATTAAACTTTTTTAGATTTTCTGTTATACTCTGTTACAAACTATAAAGAACGTAAAACACATTTGTTAGTCTTCGTAGTCGACGAATAACTAGCAAATTGAAAACTAAAATGCAAAAATAGTTTCTTTTTGTAAAATAAACGGTAAAACCATCTCAAAATTTATAACTGTTCATAAGGCATTTAAACATAAATTAGTTTTAAATCCAATTGAAGTGCCGCCGTCAAAACATTCTTGTAGTATAAACCTTTTATTCGTAGTTAACAATAGAGCGTTTAAAGCATCAATACCACCAAACCAAGCCGTCGTTAATCCTCTCTCAGGTAGAGAAATTTTTCGAAAAGTTGTAAAATTTAACTTCGAGTCATCGACCTATTTACTAATGGAAACTTGAATTTAATGAATTGTAAAACGCTTCGACTAATTAAATAATTCGATTTATTAAATTTCGAGTTATTGACATAAAAATATTAACGTTGAGATAGGCAAGTCCTAGGGAAACTAGTTCGAGTTCGAGCTATCAAAAATTCGGCTTATCGGCGTTCGACTTATAGAAGTTCGACTGTATTTAGTAATACTGAAAATGATCCTTCGCCAAAAGCATCTTTTTTTTACATCTCTTAATTAAAAGTAATTCGAAGGCCTTCCATGTGTATCTTTAATAAATTTAATGCGCCCCATAAATAACGAGAAATATGTTTTTTTTGTGATATTGTCAACAAGAATGTAGAATATGCTTTACAGTCGTATCAACAATGGTTTAGGGCGGCATATCTTTTATACACAGACATTGAGTTATCACCGACCAATAAAATAGAATTAACGTGTCATAAAACGAATGACATACAAACGTTTGTTGAATCACAAGGGATTTGGTCGCGTGTTTGTTTAATTCGTATTTTTCAAATAATCTCCGAAAAAAGGACGATCACTCGAAAGAGCGCCTCGTCCTTTGCGCCATAACGCGGGGCGTCTGCAGAAAAAGAGAAAAGTCAGGCTTATCCGGTGTGGATTACATACCTGTCTGAGATATTGCAGTGTGAGCCGTGTCTTACACTGCTCCCGGTCTTAAGTCCCCCTACGAAAAGATCCCGAAAATGTATAAATCTTGAAGACGACCGGGGGTAGTCGTATCCTTGGTAACGAAGTTATTGCTGGATGTCGGGGTTATCAGACCACAACTAAGGGTGGCCGATTTTCCAGACTGTACCGCTTTTTTCTTCCGATGCTTCTTGAAACCGTGTTCGCTAAATCGGAAAGGACCCCGCACCGTTTGTATGGGATTTTGGATTTTGGGAAAATTACATTTTACTAACTGTAGATTGTATTTTAGGAATTACTGGTTAAAAATTTAAAAGGAGTCGACGTGCAAACACAATAGTGTTTATGGTGCAAAATTGAGATTTTAAATAAAACCATTTCTAACTAGTACACATTTTATTGACAGTTTTGATTCGTTAGGGGTAGGTAGATTTTTTTAAATATTTTTTTGGGTTGTTATAAACTATACCAAATAACATTCATTCTCGAATTTGCGATTTTATAAAATTACTTTTTTTCACATATGCAAAGTTAAAGGTCTTACATTTCCAATTGAATTAATGTCTCTCCCGTTTGTTTAGGGTAGTTAAAATTTTTTAAATATTTTTTGGTTTATTAATAGGTTTAATAAACAATTTTTATATAATAGTTTCTTCAAATTTGTGATTTTATAAAATTGCTTTTTTTACACAAGGAAAGTTAAAAGTCTTACCCTTGCAATTAAATTCATGACCCTCTCGTTTGTTTGGGGGTAGTTAGATTTTTTTAATTATTTTTCTGGTTTATTGAAAGCTTCAATAAACAATTTGTATATAATAGTTTCTTCGAATTTGCGATTTTATAATATTGCTTTTTTTACATATGGAAAATTAAAAGTCTTACACTTGCAATTGAATTAATGACGCCCCCTTTGTTTGGGGGTAGTTAAATTTTTTTAATTATTTTTTTGGTTTATTGAAAGCTTCAAAAAACAATGTTTATATAATAGTTTGTTTGAATTTGCGATTTTATAAAATTTGCTTTTTTTACATATGGAAAGTTAAAAATCTTACACTTCCAATTGAATTAATGCCGCTCCCCTTTGTTTAGGGGTAGTTAGATTTTTTTAATTATTTTTCTGGCTTATTGAAAACTTTAATAAACAATTTGTATATAATAGTTTCTTTGAATTTGTGATTTTATAAAATTGCTTTTTTTACATATGCTAAGTTAATAGTCTTACACTTGCAATTGAATTAATGCCGCCCCCGTTTGTTTAGGGGCGGTAAGATTTTTTTAATTATTTTTCTGGTTTATTGAAAGCTTCAATAAACAATTTGTATATAATAGTTTCTTCGAATTTGCGATTTTATAATATTGCTTTTTTTACATATCGAAAATTAAGTCTTACACGTGCAATTGAATTAATGACGCCCCCCTTTGTTTGGAGGTAGTTAGATTTTTTTAATTATTTTTTTGGTTTATTGAAAGCTTCAAAAAACAATTTGTATATAATAGTTTGTTTGAATTTACGGTTTTATAAAATCTGCTTTTTTTACATATGGAAAGTTAAAAGTTTTACCCTTCCAATTGAATTAATGCCGCTCAACTTTGTTAAGGGGTAGTTAAATTTTTTAAATTATTTTTCTGGTTTATTGAAAGCTTTAATAAACAATTTGCATATATTAGTTTCTTTAAATTTTCGATTTTATATAATTGCTTTTTTTACATATGGAAAGTTAAAAGTCTTACACTTCCAATTGAATTAATGCCGCCCCCGTTTGTTTAGGGGCAGTTAGATTTTTTAAATTATTTTTCTGGTTTATTGAAAGCTTTAATAAACAATTTACATATATTAGTTTCTTTAAATTTTCGATTTTATAAAATTGCTTTTTTTACATATGGAAAGTTAAAAGTCTTACATTTCCAATTGAATCAATGCCTCTCCCGTTCGTTTAGGGGTAGTTATAATTTTTTTATTATTTTTTGGGCCTTTTATAAACTCCAATAAATAACTTTCATTCATTAGTTTCTTTCAATTAGCGATTTTTAAAAATAGTGTTTTTTTACCATAAGCAAAATTAAAAATTTCACATTTTTAACTGAATTTTTTGGTTTAGTATAATCTCTAGTGAATAATTCTCATATATTAATTATATCAAATTTATGGTTCTAAAATCACATAATTTTTCGTCTACCTACCTACTACAAAATTCACGTGGTAAAACAAAATTTCTTCAAAACTCAAAATTCCATCTAAACGGTGCGCGGTCCTTTGGTCCCTCTTCAAAATAGCTCACCATGGATCGTGGCAAAAGCCGAACTTGCAATTCCAGCTCAAAGTGAATTTTCGACGAATCGTAGATATCCATCGGCGTTCGCGCATTATCCCAAAGATAATTTGCATATAATGACATGTCACTTGTCGGAACATAATAATTGTCTTTTGTCGGATTTCCTTCTCTCCTTAATCAATTCGCAATTTAATGGTAAGTCGCTGCTGACAACGGCGTAAGTGTCGCGATTCAGCAGAAACACTCGTTCGAGATTTTTTTGTCAGTCACCGATAGTTGAGTGATTTATGCGCTGGAAGGGAATTAAAAGGAATATGCTTGGCAATCGTTCGACAAAAAGCGACGCAAAATACGAGTGATTTAAGAGCTTGCGTGCCAATATCGCTCCTTTTTCGCCGAACGCGTTGGAAATCACACCCACATAAGTAGCGATAAATCATTTCTGTGTCCCATCAATTTTTACATATTATTTTACAACATTGTTACAGTTTATCTGTGGATATATTGCTGGCAGGACGGCGGACCCCTTGTAACACGCGTTCGTACAAAAATATCGAGTTAGTACTTAAACGAAATTGAGATAAATGGGTATGTAATGATAATATATGTACGTGTGAGTGCTGTAAGTGGGCGAGTATTAACTGTCAACGTCTAGGAAATGCGTGTAATTGCATTAAGGTGGTATCAGGTTGTGTTAGAATCCCGAGGGTTCAAAAACTAGATCGATCGGATTGGAAACGAACTCAAAAAAAAAAATTAAATTGCCTAAGGGTAATTATTTTCAAATGAAATCATCGGTCACTGATTATATCGTAACCCGTTCTTTGAGAAAGCTCCAAAGGCACTTCCTACGATGTTCCTTGATGCATTTCTAATTTTTAAATTCCCATTTGAGAAAAAGACGAGGTTCGAAAAGCGCGATCGTTGCCCTTCTTGCAAATTCTTAGTTTTTTAGAGAATTGCACAAAGTGAATGATTTACGAATTTTTTTTAATGAAAAATTGACGGAAAAATGACTGATTTTGGAAGTTTCCTTCGATATTTTTAATGTTATGTGGGAGCCCATAATTTATTTATGGGAATTTTGTACCGAAAGCTATGGAAATTGCGAATTTTCAATGTGTTTCAAAAATTAAGCGCGATACGAATTTTTAAATTCAAATATTTAAAAAAAAACACATTTTTATCTTTAATTTCAATTTTTTTAAATAATAGTGTCATTCGGATGAAGTGTGCGCACTTACGTATTTGAAGGGGTGTCAGGATTATAAGATGAGGGTTGAAGAAAATGAAACCATGTGTGTGATAAGTTTATTTATTTAACTAATGATTAAATTAACAAACGTTATAGAAAAAACCTTGTATAAAAATTAACGTGAAATCAAATTGTTCGCTCGTGCAGTCCGGTACCCCTTCCGCCCTTTGAGGATAAAGAGAGTGCGGACACTTACCCACTGCGCACAGTTACCCCATATGACTCTATAAAGAAACATAATAATGTATTAATTTATATTCAATTAAATTAAATTATGAGAATTTCAAATTTTTATAAAAAACAGCGTTCATACCCATGCAGAAATTGTGTCAGGGTTTTAATAAGGCCCTTTAAAAATTTCCGTTGCATTTTAATGGTTAACTTTGCAAAAATTTTAATTTGGTCTTGTAAATATCAATTTTATGTTGGAAAAAAGTATTTACTACAGCAATGAGTGGAAGAGAGTGAAAAGATACGACAAAATCGTCAGTGTGACTGAGAGGGAACGATTAAAATTATTCAACTGATATTTCGTTCTATTTATTGACCTAATTTGTTGTGAATCGTGCTTAAAACGGAGTGTGCACATTCGAGCTCAAAGTGGCACATTCCGATCTCGGGAAAATGAAGCGCGCCGCTCCGCGTCGCGCTTCATTTGCTTCCCTCGCTCGGAAATGTGCCACTTTTCGCTCGAATGCGCACATCCTCGTATTTATTGAATATATTTATATTAATTTTTACACGCGGTTATATTTAAAATCAAAAAATTAAATTTAGTTTAGTAAATATGGATTTTATGTTCAAAAAATGTATTTACCATAGCAATAAGTGGAAGTGAGCGAAAAAATACGATAATTTCGTAGGTGCGAGTGAGAAAAAACGATTAAATTAATTTTTTGTGTAATTTATTGGCCTAAATTTTGTGAATCATGCTGAAAACGGAGTGTGCACATTCGAGATCAAAGTGGCGCATTCCGATCTCGGGAAAATGAAGCGCGCCGCTTCGCGTCGCGCTTCATTTGCCTCCCTCGCTCGGTAATGTGCCACTTTTCGCTCGAATGCGCACATTCTCGTATTTATTACATTTGTATAATTTACCGTGCACTCTTTCAAATCAAAAATTTTAATTTAATTTTCTAAATATCGATTTTATATTCGAAAAACGTATTTACCATAACAATGAGAAGAAGGGAGCGAGAAGATACGATAATCTCATAAGTGGGAGTGAGAAGCAACGATAAAAATTATGTGACTGATTTTTGCGTTTAATTTATTGGCCTAAATTTTTGTGAATCGTGCTTAAAACCGAGTGTGCACATTCGAGCTCAAAGTGGCACATTCCGATCTCGGGAAAATGAAGCGCGCCGCTCCGCGTCGCGCTTCATTTGCTTCCCTCGCTCGGAAATGTGCCACTTTTCGCTCGAATGCGCACATCCTCGTATTTATTGAATATATTTATATTAATTTTTACACGCGGTTATATTTAATTTAAATACACGAAAGAAGTATAACTTCTTACGCGCGTACATATGTACACATACCATTATTTTCATCAAAAATGATAAATTAGTAGGGGAACCTGTTGTACTTTGGCCCTTTTTAAACTTGTAATTTTTTTTAAATTGTATATGTAACAATTTGTTGATGAAATAAATTGCATCGTAGTGGGGCACTAATAAGGTATTCATCATAAAATATTTGAAAGAATTACCAACCGTTTACTCAAATTGCTATAAGATTTAAAAATTAGTGGATCTATAGCCTAGGTACAACAGATGTAATGTACCTTGGCTCTATTCACATTAAGCAAAATAAAACCCATTGTTCTATGAAAACTATATATTTATTTTTGGATTATAAGAACTACTAATGTTCTTCTTTGAGATGACACTAAAATTGTTTCATAAATTAACAAAACTTTTCTCGTATACTAAAATTTCACATACTTAATGGTTAACTTTGCAAAAATTTAAATTTTTCGTTAGACTTGTGAGCTATATTATCTGAAGCAAAATAAAAAAAAAATAATTTATAACAAAGGTATATTTAAATTTTTATTTATTGCACGTTGATCTTAGGGCCAAGGTACAATTTATTGATAGTGACCGAGGTACAACACACCGACCCGTGATGTTTAAACTCAAAAACCCAAAATCAGACCACTATTATGCAAACATTAATAAATAATCTTTCTATTACGATGAGTCATTTGTTATTAGGTAATAAAAATCAATAAGATATTTAAGTAAAAAGAATATAAAAAAACTTACTTTTTTTCGATTAAAAATTTCAATTGATCTCATACATTAACAAAGTACATTGGCCAGCTGCTGCTAACTTCACGTTAATGTCTGTCAATGTGGCATTTGAAATATCGAAAATTATGGGTCACGAAAGCCCGCAAATATTAAAAAAAATAAAGGTACAACAGGTTCCCCTACTTCTTTTCGCGCGTTGAGAGTAAAATTTTTGGCAGACAAAAGAAGTTGCCTTTTTGGACACTATTTTTCGATAATTTTGAACAAATTAGTAAAACATAGAATGCAATTGTAATATATTATATATTATCAATTTCCATATATGGCCATTTATGATTCGTTTTTCTCTTTTCATTAGATGGCACTGATGTTATAGCCAAGAAAACGACTTCTTTCTATTTTTACACATACAAAAAGTAATTAATCTAAAATGCTCCTGAAACCCGTTTTAATCAAAAAATTGTCGATTGAAAAAAAGTAACCTTTGATAAAGACTTCGTTTGGCACACATTCTGAGCACTAAACGAGCCTTCACTGTACTCAAATCTAACGAATTCAATAAATCGAAATATGTAGATTTGTATCTCCAATCGCAAACGCAGTAATTGGGCCTTATTCATTATGGCGAATGACTCTCTTTTTCGGATCGGCTTTAATGCAATTCAGAGCTACCCAAGTACCCCAACAATTTAATTCATTTCCAGCTGTTTGGTTTTGTGCCGTCAATCGATTTCGTTCGTGATTAATTTTGGCGCCTTGGGACCAAATTGTGGGAGTTTCGTATGTCAAGATGGTAGGAGCAGGGCCGTTCCGCCAATTTCCGCAGTCCGCGTGCAAAATACTGTGGGGTTTTTTTTGAAAAAAAATTGGAAGGTTGGGGAAAGTCTCGACACGACACTTTTAACAAATAATTATTTTTTTTGCGATACTTTAAATTTCCTGCCCAAATGTCTATTTTGATGTTCGTGCAATAGATTTTGAACTTCCAAAAATTCATTTTTTCGCTAACATTAAAATTTGTTTATCCAGAAACGTCATTTGAAAAGCAAAATCAACAATAATAATTTTTAAAGTAGTTGGCAAAAAAAACATTTTCAAAAAATGAAAAAAATCTTGTGTTAAAGAATAAGTAATTTTGGCACGGTTTAAACAAATCGAAACTTTTTTTGAATCTAAACCTTAATTTTTAAAGGTATAAATTTATGAACTAAGTGGCGCCACGGCAAAAAAAAATCATTTTGAAAAATCAAAAAATTCAAAAAAAAAACTTTTATTCTTTTTTTAATGGGGTGTCGCCCCTATCTGTAATCGTTCATCTATTTCTCCAATTTCCTTTTTAAAATCATCAATGAAAATATTACATTGGACTTTATGAAATCAAATTTTTCCCCAAAAAAAATTAATTTTTTTTTAAGTTAATAACAATAGCACAATTTAAAATCAAACGGATGACGCAATTGTAAAGTACCTCGGTGCCTTTTATATCCCGTCGATCGAACTCATTTCGAACAGTGATGGAGAGCAGTTTGGATGAAAACGTTCGAATCGGAAATGAGCATGGAAAACTATTTACTTACGGGAACAACTTCGAAGCTCGTTTCGGGCGGCGTTGGAAGAGAATACAAAATGCAAACGGTACGTCTTGATCTTCGCGTCGTAAGTGTTTTACCACTTTTGGAAATGAGGATTTTTTTGATGAACCCGACGGTTTAGAAGGATAATAAAAACGTGACTCTATTTCTAACGACCGTAGAAGAAGTGCGCGCAAACGAAACGTCGTACGATTAAAATGCGAAAAATTGAAAATGGGTCGCCCTTTGGTTGCATAAATTTCATTACCGAGAATCCATTTTGCTAATAGACTCGAATTGAAAAATAAAAGAAATTACTAATTTGAGCTTTTTGTGAAGCCAACAGTACACTTTATTTCCCCTGCGGATTCGGTTTAATTAGAATTTTAGAACTGCATTTCTCATAGACGAATAATTATGCTTCTCTTCTCGTTTTATTTTCTTCCCGCAAAACTTTATCAAGTTTTAAATTTACGGGTCTTTAATGCACTAATGCAAGAGAATAATACTCTTATTAAGTAACGAAGTTATTAATTATGTAAATAGCAATTAATTTTTAGTAGGAGAAAAGCCTCACTTTGTACCTTTTGCATTTAAAAATTTGTAATTCGTTTATTTTGTAGAGTAGGCCGAGTTATTATACAGATTACAAATCGTTCTACTTTTTTACAAAAATTAAAATCAGCATTTTTTTAAAAAATTGCGATTGGCGAGATTTGTGTTTTCCAAAATGATTTTAAAAAATTAAATGTAAGGGAAAACTTTAAAGGACCTTATTACATTGCCCTTAAAAGTCCCCATTACATTTCCCTTAAAAGCCCATTTTTACAAAGCGCGACTATCCTTTTAGGGTCCTTTAAGTATGTGAAATTTTAGTATACGAGAAAAGTTTTGTTAATTTTCGAAACAATTTTAGTGACATCTCAAAGAAGAACATTAGCAGTTCGTATAATCCAAAAATAAATATATAGTTTTCATAGAACAATGGGTTTTATTTTGCTTAATGTGAATAGAGCCAAGGTACATCACCTCTGTTGTACCTAGGCCATAGATCCACTAATTTTTAAAACTTATAGAAATTTGAGTAAACTGTTGGTAATACTTTCAAATATTTTATGAATGCCTAATTAGTGCCCCACTACGATGCAATTTATTTTATCAACAAATTGTTACTCTCTAAAATAAAATTAGTGAAATTTCACTAAATCACAGTGAAATTTTACTAATTCTCGCAGTTGAATTCGAGCAACTTAGAATTAGTGAAAATTCACTAAATAATTCAGTGAAAACCGTAAAAACACTAAATTATCAGTGAAAATGAAATTCACTAATTGACAAATGAAAATAGATTACACTAATTTACGAATGAAAATTTAAATCACTAATTCATGAGTGAAAGTAATATTCACTAATTTAATAGTGACATTACTATTCACTAATTAATTTTCAAAATAAGTATTCAAAAGTAACAAAATATATATTCGAAATTCTATTTTAGAAGATAAGCCCTGTTTCCTACAGCATAAATAATACCACATAGGCACCTCTTGTTCTTTGTATTACTCATGAGTATTACTCATGAATATAGAAGTATTTATCTTTATTCAGAGGAAGATCGAATTTTATATGTTAGTATATTGGATACCTAAATATACATATAAATATATAAATTTTTTTAATAATATATACAATATAACTTACCTTATGTCAAAATTTTAAAATACGAAATCACGTAAAATCATAAGCTTCAGATTAAACTTGACACTGACATATATGATCACTATTTGCATTGTTAAATAAATGAATCGGTATGATTACATAATAGTTGGCAAAGTACATTTAAATTCTCAATTTTTGAAAAGATAACAAAATATAGCATTTATGATGGTAGAAAATTTCTACCGAAGGGTAATACAGTTATTTAACTTAATCCTGAACTAATTTCTACACTACACTTCATATTTTTTTCCGTAACCTACAGCAACCTCAGTCTCCCCAGCATTAAAGCCATAAATTAGTGACAAAATCACTGACAGCTGAGTCGAAACAACTGTGCAATTAGCGAATTCTAAAACCACTAGTAGAATTAGTGACAAAGTAACTGATAAATGATAAAAACTACTTTTGAATTAGTGAAATTTAAAATTACTAATTGAGGTAGTGAAAATTTCACTGATTAATCAAGTAAAATTACTAATTCTACGGTGAAAAAATTTTCACTAGCTGAATTAGTGAAAATTTCACTAATTTAATTTTAGAGAGTACATATACAATTTAAAAAAAATTACAAGTTTAAAAAAGGGCCAAAGTACAACAGGTTTCCCTACTAATTTATCATTTTTGATGAAAATAATGGTATGTGTACATATGTACCCGCGTAAGAAGTTATACTTCTTTGGTGTAATTAAATTAAATATAACCGCGTGTAAAAATTAATATAAATATATTCAACAAATACGAGGATGTGCGCATTCGAGCGAAAAGTGGCACATTTCCGAGCGAGGGAGGCAAATGAAGCGCGACGCGGAGCGGCGCGCTTCATTTTTCCGAGATCGGAATGTGCCACTTTGAGCTCGAATGTGCACACTCCGTTTTAAGCACGATTCACAATAAATTAGTTCAATAAATGGAACGAAATATTAGTTGAATAATTTTAATCGTTCCCTCTCAGTCATACCGACCATATTGGCGTATCTTTTCACTCTCTTCCACTCATTGCAAGGGTAAATACTTTTTTCTAACATAAAATCGATATTTACTAGACCAAATTTAAATTTTTGCAAAGTTAATCAATAAGTATGTGAAATTTTAGTATACGAGTTTTCCTAAAACAATGAGTTTTATTTTGCTTAATGTGTATAGAGCCAAGGTACATCACCTCTGTTGTACCTAGGCCATAGATCCACTAATTTTTAAATCTTATAGCAATTTGAGTAAACGGTTGGTAATGCTTTCAAATATTTTATGATGAATGCCTTATTAGGGCTCCACTACGATCCAATTAATTTTATCAACAAATTGTTACATATACAATTAAAAAAAAATTACAAGTGAAAAGGGGCCAAGGTACAACAGGTTCTCCTACATGACGAGGAAACAAACGCATACGTGGTGGTTATGTTTAACGTGGCAGACCAAAGAAGTATAACGTCTAACGCGCGTGCAAAAGTACGCGCTCCATTTTTTTTTCGACGAACGCACAATCGGAAGAAAAATTAGAAACGAGCATTAGCTAATCGAATTTCCCCGTTGGAAGCTTTGCACACTTAAAGCACCGAATGAAATTTAACAGCATTACGTGTATAACTGAAATAAACTTTATAATGCTAAAAATTTTATAAGAAGCGTCTCTGAAATCAAGTCGACATAAAATCTCCAAAGCCTGCTAAGAAAATTACATTTTCTTTCCGACCCTTAGGAAATGCAATTTCCATTACCTGATGAGGTACACTTCGCCACGACTAGATCTCCTACATTTTTCTTGTCAGATACAGTTTATTTTACCTTTAAAGGTAGACCGTATTTTAAATATCGTAAAAGCCGGAAAGTTTTTCCTGCTCTCCCCTGCCTTTCTGATCGCTTCCTCCTTTTTTTTCCGCGTTCGCGTTCATAACCGGATTTAAATTCTATTACCGTTCCCATTCTTTCTTGCATTTTCCAAAATTATATTTATTAGGTTTTGCGTCTCTGAGAAAGGCGAATTTAAAATTAGAAATTGTTCGAGAGGCACTGCCATAAAATTAATTCGGGACTTAGAATTTTGGTTCGAATTAAATTATTAGGTTGGTAAGAAAGTAATTTCGGTTTTCACGGCGTTAAATTTTTTTTGAAAGACGAACGGCCAGAATAAGTTGATCGTCATGTTCCACCATGACAACGCCGACCTCACACATCTTCAGTGACTCGCCAAAAGTTATTCGAGCTTGCTCAGGAACCGATGTCACTTCCACCATATAAAACAACAAATTTGTTAGCTTTTCAAAAGAAAATTTTAATTAAAATCTTATTGGAAAAATTTCTCGTGGCCGAAATGAAATTTCTTTTCTCTCAAAATAAAATTGCGTCTTCTTAACCTTCCGTGTACTAGGTGGGGTATAATCATGTAAACAATTTTTTTTTGTTAAAACGGGATGTCTGGTAATCGAACTTAAGACCGAGTGTGCACATTCGAGCTCAAAGTGGCACATTCCGATCTCGGGAAAATGAAGCGCGCCGCTCCGCGTCGCGCTTCATTTGCCTCCCTCGCTCGGAATGTGCCACTTTTCGCTCGAATGCGCACATCCTCGTATTTGTTGAATATATTTATATTAATTTTTACACGCGGTTATATTTAATTTAATTACACCAAAGAAGTATAACTTCTTACGCGCGTACATATGTACACATACCATTGTTTTCATCAAAAATGATAAATTAGTAGGGAAACCTGTTGTACTTTGGCCCTTTTTTAAACTTGTAATTTTTTTTAAATTGTATATGTACTCTCTAAAATTAAATTAGTGAAATTTTCACTAATTCAGCTAGTGAAAATTTTTTCACCGTAGAATTAGTGATTTTACTTGATTAATCAGTGAAATTTTCACTACCTCAATTAGTAATTTTAAATTTCACTAATTCAAAAGTAGTTTTTATCATTTATCAGTTACTTTGTCACTAATTCTACTAGTGGTTTTAGAATTCGCTAATTGCACAGTTGTTTTGACTCAGCTGCCAGTGATTTTGTCACTAATTTATGGCTTTAATGCTGGGGAGACTGAGGTTGCTGTAAGTTACGGGAAAAAATATAAAGTGTAGTGTAGAAATTAGTTCAGGATTAAGTTAAATAACCGTATTACCCTTCGGTAGAAATTTTCTAGCATCATAAATGTTATATTTTGTTATCTTTTCAAAAATTGAGAATTTAAATGTACTTTGTCCACTATTATGTAATCATACCGATTCATTTAATTAACAATGCAAATAGTGATCATATATGTCAGTGTCAAGTTTAATCTGAAGCTTATGATTTTACGTGCCCAATTTTTTTTTTTCTGTTAAAACGGGACGGTTGGTAATAGTGCTTAAAACCGAGTGTGCACATTCGAGCTCAAAGTGGCACATTCCGATCTCGGGAATGTGCCACTTTTCGCTCGAATGCGCACATCCTCGTATTTATTCGATTTGTCTATTTTATCTTCCCATTTTTCAAATCAAAAAATTAAATTTAGTTTGGTAAATATCGATTTTATTTTCAAACAATGTATTTACCATAGCAATGAGTGGAAGAGAGCAAAAAGATACGACTTCTCATCAGTACGAGTGAGAGAAAACAATGAAAATTATTCAACTGCTTTTTTCTCCACTTTAACGGGCTAAATTATTATGAATCGTGCTTAAAACGGAGTGTGCACATTCGAGCTCAAAGTGGCACATTCCGATCTCGGGAAAATAAAGCGCGCCGCTTCGCGTCGCGCTTCATTTGCCTCCCTCGCTCGGAAATGTGCCACTTTTCGCTCGAATGCGCACATCCTCGTATTTATCGGACTTGCCTATATTAATTTTCTATTCCTCAATTCGAAAAATTAAAAGTAGAATAAATTTGGATTTATTTTTTGTTTGAAAAAGGTTATAGATTTTATTGCTTTTGATAAGTTATCATGGGACTCTTCTGCGCCCCTAATCGCAGCAAGTCCAATAAAAATATTTTCAGATGCACTTTCGTGTGTCAACTAATTCGCGTTTTTGATCAATTAAAATTGTATATGGGATGTATCGTGTCAATTAAAACCCTTCAGTTCAATACTTCAGTGAATACATTCAGAAAAATTCTAATAACAAATAAAACTCTCACACGCTTTGTTGTATTTAATTATACCATTCAAAATTTTCCAGCCAAGCATAGAATTATTTAACGTGTGACAATAATGCAATATTAAGGGGCCATTCTGGTCTAGATGGCCAAATGTTAAGTGTTCTTCTGGCGTAATAAATTAAAAACCTTTAACAATTTTTCTATGGGTTTTTTATTAGTTTTTTTTATTAATATTTGAAAAGTACCTACAAAAAAGTTAATAAGTTATCGTGATGCTCTTTTGTACGCCTAATTGCAGCGAGCCTGATAAAAATATTTTCCTGTGTAGGTACTTTTGAGTGTTTACTTTTTTTTTTGATCAATTATAATTGTATATGAGTCGGATCACGTCAAGTGGACCCCCCATTTTCCACTTGATCATAAAATTCTGGTTCAAATATATTTTTCGAAAGTAGTTATTACTAATAATCATCCCCTAAAAAAATTTTTGAAAATTTTAAATTTAACAATTTTTTACAACTAATACTTTCCGTACTTTTAATTAAAAACTTAATTGTAAAAAAGCTGTTGAAGGTAAATTAACGAAATTTTATTTAATTTAATGCCGAGGAGTAAAGTTTTATTTTGGATTGTTGAACTTAAATGTATAACGCATCTAACTAAAAAAAAAACAATAATCGTACTGAGAAGTCGGTAAAATTTTTATTCGTTTATTTAAATATTAAAAAAAAGTATAATAATTTCAGTGAATACATTGAGAAAAATTCTAACAACAAATAAAACTCCCATACGCTTTGTTGTATTTAATAATAACAATCAAAAATCTTCTAGTCAAGCATAGAATTATTTAACGTTTGACAATAATGCAATATTAAAGGACCATTCTGGTCTAGATGGCCAAATTTTAAGTGTTCTTCTGGCGTGATAAATTAAAAACCTAACATTTTTACTATCGGTTTTTTTTTAAATTAATATTTGAAAATTACAAAAGAATTGATAAGTTATCATGATGCTTTTTTGTACGCTTAATTTAAAAAAAATTGAATTGTTCCATAAATGAAGCCTAATTACAACTTGTTCAAGACACAAGATTTAGGTTTTAGCAAGAAATCACTAGGCAATTATTAAGAAAAACAAACAATAAGTAAATTTTAAAAACATAAACTAAAAAATATTTTTATATCGATAGCTC
Source organism: Sinopyrophorus schimmeli (assembly GCA_036325965.1). Classification (NCBI taxonomy): domain Eukaryota; kingdom Metazoa; phylum Arthropoda; class Insecta; order Coleoptera; family Elateridae; genus Sinopyrophorus; species Sinopyrophorus schimmeli. The sequence goes on along the minus strand of JARFIZ010000015.1, from coordinate 267,648 downwards.
GAATTTTTGATAACGCGAATTATGTTTAGTTTCTCTTCCACTTCGACCTATCGAAGTTTGACTGTATTCAATTTTATAAATTTAATATTTCTGAACAATTAAGATAATTTATTTATTGAGTTTTCTCCAATATTAATTTTATTTGCGTAAATTAATGATCTTCAAAGTTTTTTGAAAAACCACAAATTCTGTATTTACTCTATTTGAGTTTTCTGAAAATACACAATGATTTTTTCATCAAAATTTCCTTTTAAATTTACCGAATAAAGTTTTGTTTTATTCAATTTGTGTTATACAAAAAAAATTGATAATTAAAAATTTCTAAAGTTCTTAACTATATTTTAAAAATTTTCCAAGTTATTAATTTATTTAATTTGAGTTGTCTAAAAACTTAAAATAATTTATTCTACGAGTTTACCTTAATAATTTTGCTAAATGTTTAAAACTGAATTTCATTCTATGTAAAAACCCGGTGCATGTACTTATGTACGCACGTTAGAAGTAATACTTCTTTGGCGCGACTAAATTAAATATAACAACGCGTTATGTTGCGCTTGTGTACAGCTAGACCAGTGGTTATCAAACTATATGTTACTGCACATATGTCGTTTTATTTGAATACATTGCTATTTCCTTTTTAAATCCAAAAAGTAATTTAAACAAATTGAATAAATACGAAGATGTGCGCGTTCGAGCGAAAAGTGGCACATTTTCGAGCGAGGGAAGCAAATGAAGCGCGACGCGGAGCGGCGCGCTTCATTTTCCCGAGATCGGAAATGTGCCACTTTGAGCTCGAACGCGCACACTCGGCTTTAAGCACACTTTACAAGAATTAATTTACTCTCTGACAATTCGTAATTAAATATCACAGAATTATATCAATAACAAAATTCCCAAATCGCCAATTTTGTGCTTTTTAACAAAATTATTGTTGGAAACAAACCTTTTTCGAAACATAAAATTGAATACAGTTCTTGACGTCTTAGAGACGTCAAAATCTACAATGACACCCTAAACGATTGACGTCTCCTAGACGTCATTTTATGTCAAGGGATTAAACATATTCATTATTGCTTATTAAAAAATATTTCTTATCATTTAACTGTCATAAAGTACAATTTTGTCGATTTTATTTCATTTATTTTCGGGGTATGGCAAACCCCACCTAGTACGGCATGTGACATTTAGTCACCTAGTATGCGGAACGTTAATACTTCCGAAACTCAAGTGGGCAAGACCTGGAACCAATTCAGATCTAAAGATTTAGATTTAAAATAAAACACAAGTGCGTTCCGGCTGTAAGTAAGCCCGCGGATAACAAATCGGAATAATATCGTCTGGAGGGCCGTAAATGCGTGGCAGAGAACCAAACAATGTACAAGTAGGTAGTTGTGAAGAGCGGTACTTCATGCACTTCCATTGTCCTAAAGCAGTTGGCAAGTAATTAAAACATGGCTGCAAGACTAGAGTGCTAGATAATGAGGCAAAAGCAACATCCGTGGGAATTGCGACTGCAATAATGATACTTGAATTGCTGTGGTTTACTGCCAATACTACAACTTAGTTACGCGGATCGAATTTACAATCTTCGCACACGTTTTTCCATCCAAATGCAGAAAATGCCAACGACCAGAGGCGAATTTACGCATTTGGCGCTCCTCATCTGAAATGATTTACAGTTTTCGTTTCTACTGCTGGTAAACAATATTTAATATACGCACAAACTAAAATCAATTGATTTTACATTTCTTGTTAAGTTGAATGATATATAAATTGTGAAACATGGATGAACTAAATAGTTGATTAATAGAAGATGGTCATACAATAACACAAAAATGGCATTTCTGTTAAAAAATTTAATGAATTAAGATTTTATAATTTTGGGCCTTACTTTTGTTTTAGAAAATTTTTGAATTAATTCGTCAAAAGAAATACTATTAAGTACATCGTTTTCTATTGGAGTCGGATCATGTAAAGAGGACCCCCCATTTTCCACTTGATCATGCAATTTTTGTCTAAATATATTTTTCGAAAATAGTTATTACTAATAATCGTGCTTTAAAAAAGTTTTTGAAAATTTTAAATTTAACAATTCAAATTTTCGGTACTTTTAATTAAAAAAATAATTGTTGAAAAACTGTTGAAGATAACTTAACAAAATCTTCAGAGCTTATAGTCAAATATTTATAATTTCATAAAAAAATTAAAAAACAATTTTATTTGTTCATTATTATACTTTTTTTTTAATATTTAAATAAACGAATAAAAATTTTACTGACTTCTCAGTACGATTATTGTTTTTTTTTTTAGTTAGATGCGTTATACATTTAAGTTCAACAATCTTTACAAACTTTACTCCTCGGCATTAAATTAAATAAAATTTCGTTAAGTTACCTTCAACAGCTTTTTTACAATTAAGTTTTTAATTAAAAGTACGGAAAATTTTAGTTGCAAAAAAAATTGTTAATTTTACAATTTTCAAAAACTTTTTTAGGGGATGATTATTAGTAATAACTACTTTCGTAAAATATATTTGAACCAGAATTTTATGATCAAGTGGAAAATGGGGGGTCCACTTGACGTGATCCGACTCATATACAATTATAATTGATCAAAAAAAGTAAACACTCAAAAGTACCTACACATGAAAATATTTTTATCAGGCTCGCTGCAATTAGGCGTACAAAAGAGCATCATGATAGCTTATTAACTTTTTTGTAGGTACTTTTCAAATATTAATAAAAAAAACTAATAAAAAACCCATAGAAAAATTGTTAAAGGTTTTTAATTTATTACGCCTGGAAAAACACTTAACATTGGCCATCTAGACCAGAATGGCCCCTTAATATTGCATTATTGTCACACGTTAAATAATTCTATGCTTGGCTGGAAGATTTTTGAATGGTATAATTAAATACAACAAAGCGTGTGAGAGTTTTATTTGTTGTTAGAATTTTTCTGAATGTATTCACTGAAGTATTGAACTGAAGAGTTTTAATTGACACGATACATCCCATATACAATTTTAATTGATCAAAAACGCGAATTAGTTAACACACGAAAGTGCACCTGAAAATATTTTTATTGGGCTTGCTGCAATTAGGGGTGCAGAAGAGTCCCATGACAACTTATCAAAAGCAATAAAATCTATAACCTTTTCAAACAAAAAATAAATCCAAATTTATTCTACTTTTAATTTTTCGAATTGAGGAATAGAAAATTAATATAGGCAAGTCCGATAAATACGAGGATGTGCGCATTCGAGCGAAAAGTGGCACATTTCCGAGCAAGGGAGGCAAATGAAGCGCGACGCGGAGCGGCGCGCTTCATTTTCCCGAGATCGGAATGTGCCACTTTGAGCTCGAATGTGCACACTCGGTTTTAAGCACGATTCACAATAATTTAGGCCGTTAAATTGGACAAAAAAGCAGTTGAATAATTTTCATTGTTTTCTCTCACTCGTACTGATGAGAAGTCGTATCTTTTTGCTCTCTTCTACTCATTGCTATTGTAAATACATTTTTTGAAAATAAAATCGATCTTTGCCAAACTAAATTTAATTTTTTCATTTGAAAAATGGGAAGATAAAATAGACAAATCGAATAAATACGAGGATGTGCGCATTCGAGCGAAAAGTGGCACATTTCCGAACGAGGGAGGCAAATGAAGCGCGACGCGGAGCGGCGCGCTTCATTTTCCCGAGATCGGAATGTGCCACTTTGAGCTCGAATGCGCACACTCCGTTTTAAGCACGATTCACAATAAATTAGGCCATAATTTAGCCAATAAGTTAGACAAAAAAGCAGTTGAATAATTTTCATTGTTTTCTCTCACTCGTACTGATGAGAAGTCGTATCTTTTTGCTCTCTTCCACTCATTGCTATGGTAAATACATTTTTTGAAAATAAAATCGATCTTTGCCAAACTAAATTTAATTTTTTAATTTGAAAAATGGGAAGATAAAATAGACAAATCGAATAAATACGAGGATGTGCGCATTCGAGCGAAAAGTGGCACATTTCCGAGCGAGGGAGGCAAATGAAGCGCGACGCGGAGCGGCGCGCTTCATTTTCCCGAGATCGGAATGTGCCACTTTGAGCTCGAATGTGCACACTCGGTTTTAAGCACTATTACCAACCGTCCCATTTTAACAGAAAAAATAAAAAATTGGGCACGTTGTGTATGATCGAAGCGTCATCTATGGTTTATGAACGTATTTGTATGTAAAATATTGTATTTTTGAATATGATTTTAATTTTTCTAGATTTCATTTTGTTTTTTATTTAATTGTTTTAACTCCAACATTTGCCGTGCCCTAAAATTTAAATCCGGCTCTGCCAACAGCAAGAAAAACTTCCGCAGAACCCGTTCTACGAACGGACGAAAAAATTGGCCGACATTCAAAAATAAATTTATTGTAATCCGAAAATCGGAAACCAAAAGTGCGGATAATTAATTTCGAAAATGCGGACGAAAGTGGTCATAAATATTAAACAGTCTTAATGGAAGGTATTTGCGTAGAACAAAGGCAAGCATAAAACTAAAATTAATTATCTCGTCGAAAGGCTTCGCACAAGTACCTGAACGTATTTTATAAAAATCTCGAAACCGATTATATATCATTTAATTACTACATAAAACAAGTAGTTAATGCACCCATAATTCAAATTCAAAGAAAAAATGGGAGCGGGGAAGATAAACGCGCCGATTTGCATGCGGGCAGCTTTTTGCAGATAGCAATACAGACAGTTAAATAATAAATAGTTCACATCGTGAATACAAGCAAAACGCAAGTCTAATTTAAATCGAAAACGCCCAATTAATTTTTCAACTTGAAAAATTGTGTGGTCTGTACGTTTCTTCCTCTATTATTTTTTTCTTTTATTTTAATTCGATTTTTAAATTGTTTTCGATAGAATAAATAATTTAATGAATTTTTAGTATTAAATTTCATTAATCAATACATTTCTTTTTTAAGGGCCAACCCTTTATTTCTATTTAGAAAATTGAAATTTTTCAATTAAAAGCGCTTTGTATTTTTTCGAAAACTTCTCTAACTTTTATACAACGGATTTCCGTTTTTAATCAAGCACAAAGTAAGTTTTGAAAATAATTTCTATCTGTTATTGAAAGATTTGTCTATCCCAACTTTCTTTTATGTAAGAATTTTTATTCAATCAAATTTATGGGACGTTAAAAAATTAATTGCGAAAGTATTTAAAACTTTCTTCTTTGAGAACGCCGATTTTTGGTAAATTAATTAAATTGTTGCGTATTTTGCGCGAATCCGAAAAAAAGTAATCATACCGACGGCTCGATTCCTTCCACTTTGATCCGAGCACAAGTAATTTAAAGTATTGATCCGAAAAAAATTATTATGTTTGATTGAAACAATTGGAATTAAATAGGACTCGAAAGCAAACACAAAATTGCCAAATAAAAGGGATTTTTATAAAGACCCGGACCAATAAAGCTGATATATCGTATCGCAAACGCACATTGTTAAACAAACTCGCAAAAATATTTTTAATTTAGCTTACGAAATAAAATGGAAGAAACGAAAATGTCGGTAACAAAGCGAGCAAAACGCCAAAAATAAGTTAATTGATTAAACTGTTCTAAATTGCTCTGGGAGAAAGTTTCAAAAAATAATGGCCTATTTAAAAAAATGTAAAGGTCGGCAGTGCCAAATTTTTTGATAAATTGCAAGAATTAAACAGAAATAAAATCAAAATGCGATTTCTACGTTTCCTAAGCCGGGATTTAAAACGTTTCCTTTCGAACCATTCTTTTACTATTATGTAAAAAAAAACGAATCAGCACATTCATTAATAACATCTAACATCGAAAAAGCAACCCCACAACTGAAACAATTTAAATAAGAATGGAAGCAACACGATACCCCGAAGGGTAAAAAATCAAATAATAGAGGAGCATTTAGTGTATGATAAAAGTACATTTCAGATAATGATGTACAAAATGGGCAGAATACGCCCATTTCCGTATTCGAAGGGAATTACACAAAAGCTCGAGTATCAAATTTCTAACGTGTTTTTCCTCTTGTCTTTTCGTCTATCGTACGTCGCCATTTAAACGCATTTAACTCTTTGTTGAAGAGCATAATGTAAATTTGAAAGTATATTATGGACTTTGGGGTGTGCCAAAAAAATCGTCTATTTTTTTCACGATTGGTCTCAAAATTTTACGTAGCGGTTAATATACCGTAAATCGCGTGCTAATTCCAAGCAATTCGGTAACTCGGTGGCTAGCCAATAATAAAGAAGTAAGGCTGCCTTAAATCGACTCTCTATACAGGCCAATCGTTTTTTATGCCGATGTTCAAAGATAATTTAAAAATAATTTAAACTACAGTTATTATTAGTTGTGAATTTTATTAAATACTAGATGGCCCGCCCGGCTTCGCACGGGTATTGCGATTTTTAAATAAAAATTAATTTTTTCCAAAATAAAATATAGCCTATGTTACCTATGTTACCTGCTAATTCAAGTCCCGTTAAAATCGGTTCAGCCGTTTCCGAGATATACGGGCGGACAAACATACAGACGGATAGACAGACCGACGGACAGACAGACAAAAATTATAAAAACGCAAGTTTGGGCTTTGGATCGGCCAAATAACTATATTAAACTAAGAAAAAGTCTTTATTTTAAAATCACAGACAGACACTTCATTTTTATTTATATGTATAGACGTATAGATAATATTTGCCATTATAGTATTTTCTTTTATACTAATTCAAACGGTTTTCATTACGTCCCAATCTTAATTTATTATAAATATTTATAAAACATTTAGGGGAAGGTGGTCTAAAGCAGGTAGGTTAAGGTTCATCGATTAATATGAACCATTTCGGCTAAAAAAAAAGTGTTTCTTTTTTAGATTTACGTAATACAATTACTAAACTTTAATTTTAGAAAAAAAAATAATTATATTTTTGCTTTAATTGTAGAAATAAATTCAAAAATATAAAATGTCTGAAATTAACCGCTTTGCCCGACAGTGGGGCCTAAAGCGGGTAGGCTCTCATAAGCCAATCGGATTAATCAAAACCTTTAAAAAAAATTATCTACATTTGACATGTTCTTGACAGTAACATTAGTATTAAGTTATATTAAGCATTTTTATATTATAACTGCTAATTTGTTCCAATCTTAATATTACTTCGGTTTACCATTGTTTTTAAATCTTAATTGCTTCAACGCTTTAAATCACTTATTTTGAATACCAATTTATTCCTATCAACTAGTTCTTATCAATTATAATAAAATTACTCCTTCTGGTACAAGCAAAGAGGGTATTTACCCGCTTTGCCCAAACACACATTTCTTAGTTTTGATACATTAACGTAAAAAATAATAGATGGATTTTAAAATATTTAGTCAAATAATAAAACTAGTTTATTGTAAAAGTAAACCCCATTATAAAAATGGGTTAATGTGAAGGGTTTTAGTAGCAATTGAAGTTATATTAATTTCAAACATTTTACAAAATTATTAAATTTTTCGTTTTTTAATTTTTTAACGTTATTAAGCAACTTAGGTGTCAAAAGTAGTATGACATCAATTAGGCTGGGTACTGGCATTGTAAATAAATATATAAATTTCAACTAATATATAACATATCCATATAAGGGCCGTTACACGCTTTGGGCTACCTACCCGCTTTAGGCCACCCCCCTATATGAAAAATAAAAAAAGAGTCGAATTGCTTTGTTGTTCTGTAGTAATGAGCTACCGAGTTGCATGGAACCAGCACGGAAATTCACTGTAGATATGTAAACCGCTGCATAAAAGTTTAAAACTATTTTTTTCAGCATTTTTGCTTGCTGGTATTAATGTTGACCTAATGACTTTCACATACTGTAAATATAAAAAAAATCTGTGATTCGGCGTTTTGAATTTCGCGCGGCAAACAATTTTATGAGCACGGGCCACCGTTTAATAAATTAATTAATCTTGCAAGTCGCGACCGAGAATTAATCTAATTATTTAATCAATTACAACACCTGCAAATATCTGTAATTCCTGCGTTTTTCTTATTGTACGGCGCACATAGGCTCGAACAAGAATATAAATCTCCTTTTCAATTTTTCGCTCCAACAGTTTTGCTATGGTTCAATTAATAGCGGCGGACACTTTACCGATCAGTCCAGATTAATCTTAAAATTTTCCCGGGTTTTTAGAAATTTTCCAAATTACGGCGGGTAATTTAAATAGTTAAAGGAAAATTTTTCAAATTTGGGGGCTCGGGGGGCGTTAAATATGAATGGGGGGGAATTAGTTTAGTGCGTTCCGCCGTCGAATTTAAATTATTCAAAATTGAGCCCCATTTAAAAATTTTGATTAACTAGAAATTTTAATTTTGTAAAAGTTTTTTAAAATTTGGATTACGTAAATATGGATTTGGTGGGACTGCTATCATCCTTCCTAATAGATTTTCCCTATTTTATTGCCTGAATGAACGCTTTTCTTAGAAAATTCTTTCTTTTTAATTTTGAAGTTATGGGAACCTGTGTTTGCCCTTTTACTTGTATCTTTGTCGGTAACAATTTGTTGATTTGTTGAAGATAAAGAGAGTGCGGACACTTACCCACTGCGCACAGTTACCCCATATGACTCTATAAGGAAACGTAATTACATATGTATTAATTTATATTCAATTAAATTATGAGAATTTCGAATTTTTATAAAATATAGCGTTCATACTCGTGCAGAAATTGTGTCAGGGTTTTAATAGGGCCCTTTAAAGATTTCCCTTACATTTTAATGGTTAACTTTGCAAAAATCTAAATTTGGTCTAGTAAATATCGATTTTATGTTAGAAAAAAGTATTTACCACAGAAATGAGTGGAAGAGAGTGAAAAGATACGACAATATGGTCAGTGTGACTGAGAGGGAACGATTAAAATTATTCAACTGATATTTCGTTCTATTTATTGATCTAATTTGTTGTGAATCGTGCTTAAAACGGAGTGTACACATTCGAGCTCAAAGTGGCACATTCCGATCTCGGGAAAATGAAGCGCGCCGCTCCGCGTCGCGCTTCATTTGCCTCCCTCGCTCGGAAATGTGCCACTTTTCGCTCGAATGCGCACATCTTCGTATTTATTAGATTTGTCTATTTTATCTTCCCATTTTTCAAATCAAAAATTAAATTTAGTTTGGTAAATATCGATTTTATTTTCAAACAATGTATTTACAATAGCAATGAGTGGAAGAGAGCAAAAAGATACGACTTCTCATCAGTACGAGAGAGAAAAAACAATGAAAATTATTCAAATGCTTTTTCGTCCAATTTAACGGCCTAAATTATTATGAATCGTGCTTAAAACGGAGTGTGCACATTCGAGCTCAAAGTGGCACATTCCGATCTCGGGAAAATGAAATTGCCCCGGGCCCGCTCCGCACTCTTCGTGTTAATTGCTTCGCTAGAAAATGATGTATTAATTTTTTCTTAAAATTTTGCGAATTTCTTTTTATTTTATTTAGAATTTGTCTTTAAATTTTAAAATATTCCTTCATTTTAATTTAACTCAAAAATTAAATTTAGTTTGGTAAATATCGATTTTATGTTGGAAAAATGTATTTCCCAATAGCAATGAGTGGAAGAGAGTGAAAAGATACGCAATTGGTCATGTACGAGAGGAACAATTAAAATTATTCAAATGCTTTTCTTTCCAAATTTATTGACCTAAATTATTATGAATCGTGCTTAAAACGAGTGTGACATTCGAGCTCAAAGTGGCACATTCCGATCTCGGGAAAATGAAGCGCGCCGCTCCGCGTCGCGCTTCATTTGCCTCCCTCGCTCGGAAATGTGCCACTTTTCGCTCGAATGCGCACATCTTCGTGTTAATTGGATTCGACTAATAATAATTACCATATGTATTAATTTATATTCAATTAAATTATGAGAATTTCGAATTTTTATAAAATACAGCCTTCATACTCGTGCAGAAATTGTGTCAGGGTTTTAATAGGGCCCTTTAAATATTTCCCTTACATTTTAATGGTTAACTTTGCAAAAATCTAAATTTGGTCTAGTAAATATCGATTTTATGTTGGAAAAAAGTATTTACCATAGCAATGAGTAGAAGAGAGTGAAAAGATACGCCAATATGGTCAGTGTGACTGAGAGGGAACGATTAAAATTATTCAACTGATATTTCGTTCCATTTATTGACCTAATTTGTTGTGAATCGTGCTTAAAACGAGTGTGCACATTCGAGCTCAAAGTGGCACATTCCGATCTCGGGAAAATGAAGCGCGCCGCTCCGCGTCGCGCTTCATTTGCCTCCCTCGCTCGGAAATGTGCCACTTTTCGCTCAAATGCGCACATCCTCGTATTTGTTGAATATATTTATATTAATTTTTACACGCGGTTATATTTAATTTAAATACACTAAAGAAGTATAACTTTTTACGCGCGTACATATGTACACATACTATTATTTTCATCAAAAATGATAAATTAGTAGGGAAAGCTGTTGTACTTTGGCCCTTTTTAAACTTGTAATTTTTTTTAAATTCTATACCTATGTAACAATTTGTTGATAAAATAAATTGCATCGTAGTGGGGCACTAATAAGGTATTCATCATAAAATATTTGAAAGCATTACCAACCGTTTACTCGAATTGCTATAAGATTTAAAACTTAATAGATCTATAGCCACGGTTCTTATTGCAACTTTAAGAGAATGTATTTCAAGAGGAAAAGTTGTTTCAAAAGGATTTTTGTACAATATTAAGATAGGGGATCTTAAGGTAACTTTGAAGATATCAACTTCGACACACATAAGAGCTTTGAAGGGGATGATATAATTTTTTACAACGATATGATTTTTTTAATTATTATTTCTCATATTTTAAACATTAAATCGAAGAAGACTGAATATTAATTTAATGAAAATAAGTACATCTCAGTTTAAGAATATTTATTTCAGATTTTTATTGTGTGTAATATAAATCATCAATTTCATTCTTTGTTACAGTTGTTCCAAATTGGGATGGAGGACGAACATGGAGAGTTGCAGGATTCCGGAACTTCTTTATTATATCAACTAAGGTATGATTAATTTTTTTATTATTTTATTTATTTGCTTTTATCCTCAGTTTATTTGTATTCCTTTTTTTTAATTCATTTGAAAATAATATTTCGTAATTAAAAAAGTACATTTGTGTTTAGCTATTTGATGTATTAAAAAAATTAATTCGTGTTAGAAGTTATACTTCTTTGGCGAAACTAAATTCAATAAATTCGTATTTTAACAAAATCAGATCCATCTAAACACTATATGGCCTTTCTGACAAATTACAAACCTATTAAAGCGCAGTTTTTTAAAATTCGAAATTGACAACAAATGTAAATTGTTTCTCCTTTTATAATATATGAAAGAAAAAAAATTATGACCACGTAAGTTTGTTAAATTAATTTTCCAGTCTAGAATTTAATTCTTCTATCCATCTAAAACATTAAAAAAAAATCAACAAACAAAAATGTGTGTAAGCGTAACACTGCGTGCGAATTGTGTGTAAAAAAAACAGTCAAATTTTCATCTGCTAGTTTTAGAAAAATTTTGTCTGACGTCGCATACTTTTTTCATCTTTATTTTATGTAAAAAAATCTGAATTTTACGAATTTGTAAAAAAAATACAGCGACGTCCGTCTAGAAAAAAAGATACAGAGCTCTAAACTCACAACACGTGTTTTAATACAGTAGCAGATTCTCTCACATTTGGCGGCTATTTTATTAACGGCCTTTTATTTAGTTATATCTGATGTTATTTTATTAAAGCAACCTTATTTATTTCTGGAATATTCTTTAATCACCTTTGGCACATATTTTCTTATCAGAAACGGCACAAGTCGTTCCCCCACACACCTCAGTTGCGAATCGCATTTCAAAGTGTTAATAACGCTCGTCAACAATTTGATTTTAATGAGTGTTAGGGTTTGAGTGTCGTCGAATACGATTTACCAAAGGGTGTACAACCCTCAAAAGAACCCCATGTGCGAAGATCAAAAATGTAAGTTTTTTTTCAAGGACTTTAGTAATTTTTTCGATTTTTCTAGGGTACCAATAACGATATCGTAAAAACTTTTATACCTTCGTGCTCGGCAAAATATTGGCTTTTTTTGGCCATAGTGGCTTCGTAAAATATTGATTGTAAAGCCCAAAATTAATGTCGTTTGGTCAAAATTCATTTCCTTTGTTCTAAATTTTAATGCGGCATAGAAATGACTAAGCGCTTTGGGTTATTTTCGAGCGACTCTATCGCTCTTTTTACCTGGCTTTTGCGATATCGTTTTGGCCTTCGAAATATTGCAAGGTCTATTTATTTGTGATTGTAATAAAACATAAGCAAATTATAAAGCGTTAGAGCCGGTTTTCGAAAATCGCATATTTTACTGTTTCGGGCTGGACTTCGTAGTGTGGAATTTTTGAACGCAGTGCGCGCCCAACGTTGAGGTATAGCTTCAAAAAATTCTCAAAAAATTTTCCTAACAATTGAACAATTAATTTCATTAATTAGGTGTTACTAATTTTTTTTTCTTTTTTGTTACAGATGGTTTAATGCTGATTAGACCGACCATTCCATTCTCAACTAGTGCTCGCTTTTTTGAACAGTTTTCGGGCTATTTCGCGTCTTGAATTCGTAGTCTTAAAACCGTAACAATCCTCCAAGTCTAAAAAATAATGTCCCTTATAAAAATAGCATAACCGTACGTTTAAAAACTTAGTGCTTTTTTTGTTTGATAAACATTTAATTTAATTTTGAAAAAAAAAACTTCAGGAGTGTTAACTTCGGGGGTTTGAGGGTGTTCGAGTGGATGGTCTTCTCGTGCAACCTTCATCAGGGAACTTCTAATAAGGTAGGAGAATTTATTTTTATAAAAACACTAATCAAATATTACAGGCCCGTATTTACGCAGGCGATACAAAATCTATGGTTTAGTGCTTTTAAAAAGTATTATTAAAAAATAATAAAAGCAATAGCGATTTTCGAATGTAAAAAAAAATGTATTCAATCGTTTGATTTAAGAGAGAAAAGATTAATATAAACAAAAATTCAATAAATACAAAGATGTGCGCATTCGAGCGAAAAGTGGCACATTTCCGAACGAGGGAGGCAAATGAAGCGCGACGCGGAGCGGCGCGCTTCATTTTCCCGAGATCGGAATGTGCCACTTTGAGCTCGAATGTGCACACTCGGTTTTAAGCACGATTCACAATAATTTAGGCCGTTAAATTGGACGAAAAAGCAGTTAAATAATTTTCATTGTTTTCTCTCACTCATACTGATGAGAAGTCGTATCTTTTTGCTCTCTTCCACTCATTGCTATGGTAAATACATTTTTTGAAAATTAAATCGATATTTGTCAAACTAAATTTAATTTTTTGATTTGAAAAAAGGGAAGATAAAATAGACAAATCGAATAAATACGAGGATGTGCGCATTCGAGCGAAAAGTGGCACATTTCCGAGCGAGGGAGGCAAATGAAGCGCGACGCGGAGCGGCGCGCTTCATTTTCCCGAGATCGGAATGTGCCACTTTGAGCTCGAATGTGCACACTCGGTTTTAAGCACGATTCACAATAATCAATTCACTTTCTTAGATGCCTAACTTCATACCGTCCAATTTTTGTTAACTGTGCGCGCGCAACTTCGTTTCCCTACTCCCATTTTACTCTCAACGCCCCAAAAGAAGTATAACTTCAAAACCTCAATAAAATTGAATTAGATGGGCCGGCACAGTTTAGAAATGCATAGGTCGTAAAATTATTCCGTTTCATTATACGAAAGTAGGCAAAATACGTATAGTTGTCATTGTAAAAATGATTTAATTACGGGAGCTTTCGCCGTTCGCCTAAATTTATGCCGCATTCAAGGATCGGCCCCGTACTAAAATAATCGTATATTACCCAACATCCTTCCTGTATTTCTACGTTCTTCCTGCTCTCATCGTGTCTTTCCCTTATCGTACTTGATTTATATTTCTCTTTTCTTTATGGCTCATCATCACGACACAGACGGCTGCCGAGTTGGGCCTCCGCGCACGGGCAAGTGCAGTTTGCGATGGCTCCGCTAATTGCTTTTTTATCTCGACATGTTTACATTGTTGACGCGTCTAAGCACGTCAATTAATCACATAAGTACCTTAATTTACTCCGAAGAAGTTTGGGTTTTAGGGGCTTTTAGGTGGAAATTCATATCGACGCATTTCGTCTCGATGTACATAGGATTTTGGGGGGATCTATGGTAGGGACTTTTGGAATTTTTGGAATTTAAATTTTTGTATGAAACCGGTTTAAAACGGTTTCAAGTTTTTTGCATTTAAAAAAAAAACAATTTTTTATTTAGGGTACGTCTTTAATACATAATGGAAGATTTTAATTTTTTTTTTATTTATAATAATTCAAAAATACAAAAAAGTAAAACATAAGGTACATATACAATACATACATAAATACATAAAAATATTAAAATAAAAAAACAACAGAATAATGCCCTTAAAAAATTACAGAAATTAATAAATGTGTTATATTATATTTATATTTATTTAAATTATTATTTTACTTCTATTTTTGCTTAATAAAAAATGACTTCGTAAAGCAACTTTAAATTGCGTTAAAAATAGATTTATTTAAGGTAAAAGTATATATTTTTTTCAATTTAATATTGGATTATTTTATGTTGGGTTTAACTCAAGCTTAAAATTAATTTTTTCCACATTTAAATCGTTTAATTATTGTTCGAAACTGTCAGGGTAATTTTTAAATAAAAATTTTAAGGATTTTAAATCTGATACATATTCAATTTTTTTTATAAATATTCCTATCATGGATTCGTGAACATAAATAGTTGTGAACAAATTAAATATTCTTTGTTTGGTAGTTATAAATAATTTCTTGCTTAAAACGCTGGTTACTGCTCAAACAGTAAATCTTGTTTAAAAAAAAAATTAACAAAACTGAAAGCTACTTTTATTAAATTAAAAAATTTAAATTAAATTATAGTCATATTGAGAATAAATCATATATAATAATCATACTTTACAAACAAAGAAAATGTTCATTATTAATATGAAAATATTTTTATAACTTTACATCTTTTTCCAAAAAAAAAAACGTATAAAAACGAAATCTAGCTGCTACAAAACAAAATCAAATTTCTTCGACGTTATTAGGGTACCGATATAAAAGCTACGAATTAAAAAAAAATGCAATACTCGGCAGACAAGCAAAAAGCAGTAAACTTCGGACGTGCCAACAAGAGGGCCATAAAAGTAGTTCGAAAACGTCCGTTTGGACTTATCCCATTACCCCCTATTCTCGTTACACCTTGCAAGAAATAACAACACAAAATCAGAAAAAGTACACGGATATTCCGTTTTTCCCTCGATCGCAGCTCGGGTCCAATAAACGCCACGTCATCTAACTTTTCGAATTAAAAAATAAAGCTGGCAAGCATTGTTATTACAGTCAGGTATCGAAACGATTTGGACACCCATAAAATCTATCGTTTATTAAATTAGAGAATATTTGGAATAAAGTTGGGTGTTTTGGTTAAAAAGATATAAATATTCAGTTATTTTTTTAATAATACACGCGTTGTGGCAACGCTGTATGTCTTCATGCTTTATGTCGCAAAGGATCATGATCAAACGGCCTTCTCAAATTACTTAAATTTTTAATATTTTCGAACAGCAGTAAATTAAAATATATGCTTAGGGCAGGGATGAGCAACACGCGGCCCGCGGGCCGCTTGTGGCCCGCTAGACATGTTTATGCGGCCCGCCAAGCATTTCTAAAATTGAATTAATTTTTTTAAATTTTATATTTTTTATTCTATTGTTTATTATAAATAAAGTTTTGTAAATTATTAACAAGTGTTACTTTATGTGCGGCCCGCCAAAAAATTTTAAAATTTAAATTGGCCCGTTGATTGAAAAGGTTGCTCACCCCTGGCTTAGGGCATTCGGTATAAGCATTAGCAGCGTTGCCACATTTATTTTTTTTAAAGGTGTCATCCTATTAGTGTGTTTTGTATATAAACGTTTTTCTATATCACAAGTACATTCTCAGACAAAAATAAAATGCTCGGCCATTGAATAATATATTAAATTGTATTTTTAGATCCGATTAGCACGAGTGAACTACTTTAAGTACTTTTCTTACTGTTTTGGCACTATTTTGTTTATTTTATTTTATTTTTTTTTTTTTGGTAACTAACTCTTTATTTCAGTTGCACAGTTTTTTTTTAATTGCATATATTATACATGCATAACGTAGATTTTTTGCTGCATGCCAATTTTTAATTTTTCTGTAACTAATTTTTATTTTCAAATTTTTTTTAATCAATATTTACTAATAATTTAATTATAAAATGACATTAAAACGTACAAGGGTCCGAATCGCTTTGGTATCTGACTGTATACTACTTTTTTTTATCGATCTAACGATATAGTTGTAGGTAGGGCCTATGTATACCTATGTGTATAATTTACATTTCCTTTATGTTTGGAAGGAAGCTTAGTTGATAGTCTTCGGAGGTATAAAAGCGCCCGTACATAACGTTTTACTGCACTGCAGTTCGATATAACTTTGAACGTTCATGGAAACTCTGACGTCTTTTAAATATTCCCTCTATTAAAATTCCCTATGCTATCTCTGCTCCATGTTCGCTTATACTTTATCGAGTTCGCTTTAGCTATTTGGTTATTGTTGGCAATATTCACCCCAACTCGCATTCCGAGTTCACACTCAATTTCGTTTATTCAACGCTAGTTCCGAAGTGGCTACGAAAATTAAATAATCTGCCTCGTCTGGCTCTTGTTAGATCTTTGTTTACGTCCATATACAGTACCACCACTGCACGTTACGACCTCAAAATATTAGGAATTTTAGCATTTTTATGATCTAAAAAATTATTTTTGACTAACCGAAGTCTTTCATTGCTGCCCAAGTTTATACTCTCTTATATTACACGTTTCACCTACTTTTACAAACACACTTGCATACCTTTACGGAAATACATTGACCCAAGACACGACTGAAACCAATTTTTATAGTGCCCCTCAAGATCTTAGGGTGTCCACATATCCTAGTACTGTATATTGGGGCCCCGAATTCAATTTATTTAATTAATGATGTTATACTTCTTTTGGCGCGTTGGGAGTAAAATTTTAGTTTCCCGAATTTGGTATTTAGAAATTTCTTTTTAAGTGTAGGTAAAATAAAGTTAAACATATTGAATTAAGTTGAAGCCTACCCTGGCTTAATGAGGGTAGTTAGAATTTTTATTATTTTTATGGTTTATTAAAAACTCTAATTAATAACTTCTATATAATAGTTTTTCGAATTTGCGATTTAGAAAAAATATTTTTTCAAGTGCAGGTGAAATAAAGTTAAGCATATTGAATTAAATTGAGGCCTACCCTGTCTTAATAAAGCTAGTAAGAATTTTTTACTATTTTTCTGGTTTATTAAAAACACTAATTAATAACTTCTATATAATAGTTTTTCCGAATTTGCGATTTAGAAATATTCTGTTTTTTACTACAGATGAAATAAAGTTGAGGCCTACCCTGTCTTAATGAAAGTAGTTAGAATTTAAAATTTATTATTTTTCTGGTTCATTAAAGACTTTAATTCATAACTTGTATATAATAGTTTTCCCGAATTTGCGATTTACAAAAATTCTGTTTTTTACTGCAGATGAAATAAGGTTAAACAAATTGAATTAAATTAACGCCAACCCTGTCTTAATAAAGCTAGTTAGAATTTTTTTACTAGTTTTATGGTTTATTAAAAACTCTAATTAAAAACTTGTATATAATAGTTATCCCGAATTAGCGATTTAGAAAAATTTTGTTTTTTACTGCAGGTGAAATAAAGTTAACATATTGAATTAAATTAACGCCTGCCCTGTTTTTATAAAGTTAGTTATAATTTTTTAAATATTTTTCGGGTTTATTAATAACTTGAATTAATTACTTCTATATAATAATTTTCCTGAATTTGCGATTTAGAAAAATTCTGTTTTTTACTGCAGATGAAATAAAGTTAAACATATTGAATTAAATTAACGCCTGCCCTGTTTTTATAAGGGAAGTCAGAATTTTTTTTACTATTTTTCTGGTTCATTAAAAACTCGAATTAATAACTTCTATATAATACTTTTTCCGAATTTGCGATTTAGAAAAATTTAATTTGAAAACCAATGGTCTAGCTATACACAAAAGCAAGATAAGCAACATAACACGTGGTTATATTTAATTTAACAAAACCAAAGAAGTATAACTTCTAACGCGCTTTCCGAAGCACACGCGCCCGTTTTCAATTCGGACAATTTTACATCGCAGAAGAAGTAAAATAATATTTAGATAACTCTTACATTCAGATCTGATGTGAAATAACAAACTTTAATGAGTGGGCTCTTTTGATCTAAGAAAAGCTTCCCTTTTATTAGCGCGGATTTGTTTGCGAGATGTTAAGTGCGAATTAATTGCGAACCCACACTGTCGACGCAGTTTTATTAATAGAATTAAGTGGATTTCTTACTAAAATAAAGCGCCCGCGAATAAGTAGAACTTTCCGGAATCCATTACCCCCTTCTCTTTTCGGCACCGTACAAGAGAAACCGAAAGTACATTTTTTCCGCCGAATTGGTCAAAGAAAAATGGTAATTTGCGTCGAGCGGAGGGGAGACGACGGAATAATTCAAAACGAACTTCTCGGATTTCGCGTTTCGCGAAAGGGGGCTTTTAATTAGGCCCGCTTGTCTTAGGCTCGCGAAAAATATGCACCGAATTTAATGTAGTCGGACCCGCGCGGCCCTCCGTCGCATTATCAAATGCACGTTGCAGCCGGGGCCGGTGCAACCCGACGGCGTCGCCATGGCAACCATCTCGGCGCTCGGAAATTAAAGACCCGCGTTTTTTAGGGGCGGCACGGGGACAAATTAATAATTTAATAAGGTTGTTTATTATTTTTTTTTAAGATAAATATTTTACCCTGAAGGGCGCGCGCGCGCGCGCGCGTCCGTTTTAATTTTGCGAGCGCGCGAAATAAATGAGATTTGTTTGCCCGGGTCGGTCGGAAGAAAACAGGATTAGATTTCCATAGAACGTTAATTGCGTTTCAAGAACATATATCAATCGCATTTTTTTTTATCGTACAGAAATGCAAACGGTACATGCGATTCGTGGCGCCATTTAAATCACTCCGGTTCTGATTACCTACGCGTGTAATAACTTTAGAAACATTTAATACCATCTCGTAAAGCTGTAATAATCCATCGATTCTTAGTAGGAAGAAGAATATATCAATAATTGTTTATTTATGTTAATCTCTTGCCACCTTTAACTTTGTACTGCGTTTTACGAGCAGAATTGCAAAGTTGGCCAACTTGATATATGAACGTTCGCCTACTTGCATATTTCCTCCGGAATTTTTTTCCTAGCTACATAGTGATTTAATTTATTCATTTTTATAATTGCAACCAGTAAATTCTTGTAGAAAACTACATAATTCGGACGCTGCAATTTATTGTACGGAATTGAAAAACATAATCGTAATAAAAAATTATAAGTAGGGCAGACAGGGGTTGGAAGTCACAATGTTTGTTTTTTTGCATTTATAGAGCTCATGGTCATAATTTATCACTGACATTTATATAACAATAGATAGTGTATTTATTCTAGTTTAAGAAAAAATAAAGACTTTACCTCTCCCATTTGGTATCTAATGAGAACATATAATAATTTTTATTAAAAAAGAAAAGTGTGACTTTTAACCCCCTGTCTGAGGTAAATACTCACATACTAAATAAAAGGTAAAATGCAAAACGACAAAACAAATGCCTATTTTTATTAAAGGTAAAATGTTGTTTGTAAGAAATTTTACCTAAGAAAGGAACAAAAATATCTTATTCGTAATTAAAAAAAAATAAAAAATATTTGCTGTGAGCAAATAGTAACTTCTGTCTAACGAACTTAGGTTATGGTAACAAAAATGACACAAATATAATTACAGCCAATCGTTTATGTAGTAAAACCCCTAGAAACCAATAAAAAAGGCCGCACATATTTATGGTGTTGCTTTGCACATGTGACAACTAGCCCCCGTTAACTTGACACAACTTTCCCCGAAACAGTTGTAGACAATTAACTCCCAAAATAAATTTAAATCAATGGTCATTTAAGAAACCATATGAATGATACCATAAAGCATATCTTAAACATCATAAATACACGAAAAAGTATATCACTATGCAAAATTTAAATATACTTACGAGACTCAACACAGATTCACAAAAAATTACTTTCATTGTACAAAAAAACGAACGCATATATTTCTTTTACGGTATTTCACAGCGAACCGAAGTGAAGTACGCAAGGAGGTATTGTGCTCGGGCTTCTTTGACACTGATAAACAAATTTATTAATTCATTAGGTTTGCTGTTATGGCTTTTGTGACAACTTACCCGTGAGATAACTATACCCGGTTTCTCCTACGTACCTGTATTAAAATCTTATCGTGTACATTTCTCAGAATTTTAAAAATAATAAAAAATTTTAATCAATTTTAATTTTAATGTTATTTTTGCAAACCACAAAGTAATGGGTTATTAATGCATTCACTGCCCGGATAATAAAACTGCAGTTGACCCCCGTGCCCTCTATTTTTTGGCCATTATTTTAATTTGACTGTTTAGAATTTAATTTTACCTACGTCAGAATTTTTTTTTGTCGCGAAAAAATTTTGAACGCCCCAGGGGCGGTCTCAGCGTGGCGCTCAACGTTCCGCGGTCGCAACGGGTGCGCAATGGGCGACGAACGTGTTAAAATACATTTTTCAAGCGTAACCATTCATTTCTTCTAACGCAATTGCTTTATTTCCGGCCGATTTTAAAGAAATGTCTGTTTTTTGCTAAATATTTACAATAGGGATAGTCTGCAAAAGTTTTAATCGATTTCAAGAAATGCTCCTCGCACAAAAATTACATTACGAACATTTAATGATCGAAACGAGAGTGTAAAATTCATCGGGCTTAAAATGGTGTGGGTTCCTGATAATATCATGGGTGTCTGTTAAGACTAGTGTGTATGATGGATGAGAAGATATCGGGGTGCATGTTAGCATTTTCCCCACTGTGTTCGCGTGTAAGTTACTTTGGATTGATGACCTGTCTGTTCTGCTTATATCGCAGAATTGCGCTGTAGCAATATACAGTTTCACGTAATTTTATGGGCTATAATACGATTTTACTAGTCTGGTGCGTGCACGAGACAAAAAAACGAAAACGCGACGCCATCGTTTTCCCCTGCACTTTACACGAAAAACGAGCCGAACTATTACATATAATAATTGTTGGCCTGATTGGATGTAGATTTTACCGTTAGAAATTAAAAAACCGGTCGTTTTTTGAGGTGCTCAAAAATAGAGGTGTTACTGTATTACTTATAACATATATGAGATATATCAGAGGTGGCCAAGCTCGTTGATAGTCCGAGCCATTTTTCAAAATTTCAAATTTTTTGCGAGCCGCAATTAAATACATATTTAAAAGGTATGTAAAAAAGGTATTAAAAATTATATTGAAAACATAAATAAAAGTACAAAATATGTGTATTGAATTTAAATATTAAAAATTAAACACATTTATTTTACTTCTCTTGATAATTCTTTAAAATTTGGTGAATAATTAGTGACAGCACTTCTTTTTTAAAATATAATAGCACAAAAATGAAAAGGAAAGTCGGGTACATTTATCGAGAGCCTCAAATAATTCTTCAAAGAGCCGCATGTGGCTCGTGAGCCGCAGGTTGGCCACCCCTGATATATATAATAATATAATATATAATATCATGTCAATTTTTAATTTATCTGAAAGTAATTAGACAATAAAAAAAATTTATTCAATACTCGTAGCATCTCTTCATCTTATGGATTTTTTTTTTAATATCAAACCTCAAATCTTAATTGTAATTTTTTAAGTGGAATTAAAAAAAATGAGTTTTTATAAATAACACGTTTTTGGAGCGTAGTATAAATGTAAGAAATTTATATTATTTTATGTACGTAATGCCTAAATCGCCACAGTGCGCTTTGTTAAAATATTTAATTGCAATTTTCGAAAAAACTAATCGGGCGTCGTTTATAAAATTTAATTCTATCTTACAGCTAAAAGTCTGTATTTTTTTAATATGTAAAGCCTCCATACCGACGTCGGCCTAAATTTTCAGATACCCCTCTTTAAACGCCCCAAGAACGTTAGATATACGGTTAGTCGTAAGGATTTCAAAAACTGCGTTGTAGAAAAACAATTTTGATGTCCAAATTTGCGTTATTTTAATATTACTAAGATGTTAAAGTATTAATTAATTTTATAATAGTTGTCTCTCCAACTTTGCGTTGTTAAATAAGAACCCTTATTTTTAAATTATTTTATTTAAAACTTTTTTTTGTACAAAACACTTTTTTACTAAAATGCACCAAATACCAATTTTTTTAATATTCTGTGTGAACCACAAAAACGCATCGGGGAAAATTACAGGACCGTATTTCTACCAAAAAAACGAATCTCTATTTCTTGTGACTTTTGACTCCGAAATTAAGGCAGAGTTGCCTCGGTTTACGATACAATTTTTTTTTTTTATAGTTTTCACAATACAAAAGTGCATCAGAACTGTAAAAAAATAACTCCCCATCCGCCGACGCCCACTTTTATAATTTAAATAAATATTTTGTTAAGAACCCGATGCTATCTGGACATATCTTACCGGCTAATGGATAATACGGTGGCTGGGCTCGGCCGAACTGCCCAGAAGACCAAATACGCTTTAATTAATGGCGGCGACTTTCTTATCATAAAGCGAGAAAAAAGCATCTCCACATTATATCATATATTATTAGTCGCCCCCTTTTTTTTTTACTCGCACGAGAAATTACATTAATAAAACGTCGGCGACGCACTGAAATTAATTCGATTCGCTTTATTTTCGTTTCTGAAGATCTTCAGCCAAAAACACGCCGCTATTTGTTATCCCAACGAGACGCCTTATGTAAATTCATAAACGTTTGCTAATCTTGCAATAATAATTCAAAGGAATAACATTTAGATACGTATTGTTCTTTTGAAGAACTCTAAAGCCCTGCGGTATGCGCTGCATAGCACTCGATTTTAATCTTGTTATCTTCTTAAGTTGTAATTATTTATTCTTTAAGGCTCGGGGAAAATTAATTTACGGTTCGATTAAAGTTGAATTTATTAACTTTCAAAGCTAATAACTCATATCGTTGATTTTTAAAATAATCAGATTTATTACGAGGAATCCAATCGCAGAAAGGCTTCAGTTAAATATTTTATCTTAATTAAAAAAAATATGCTTTAGTTCCTAACGGGCAAATATCGTAGTAAGAAAATTATTAATACAGTAAAACCTCGATTATCCGGACCTCAGTTATACGGATTCGCGATTATCCGGATTGTCAACTGCGTTCGTTTTTTTCTGTTAAAGCGGAACACTTCGTAATCGTGCTTAAAACCGAGTGTGCGCATTCGAGCTCAAAGTGGCACATTTCCGATCTCGGGAAAATGAAGCGCGCCGCTCCGCATCGCGCTTCATTTGCCTCCCTCGCTCGGAAATGTGCCACTTTTCGCTCGAATGCGCACTGCCTCGTATTTATCGATTTGCCTTAATTAATCTTTTCACTTTCAAATCAAAAAACTTAATTTAGTTTAGTAAATATGAATTTTATGTCTAAAAAAAATATTTACCATAGCAATAAGTGGAAGTGAGCGAAAATATACGATAATTTCGTAGGTGCGAGCGAGAGAAAACGATTAAATTTTTTTTTGTCTAATTTATTGGCCTAAATTTTGTGCATCATGCTAAAAACGGAGTGTGCGCATTCGAGCTTAAAGTGGCAGTTCGGTATTTGGAGAAGGGAAAAATAAATTTTAAGTTAAAAGTCAAAATATTAATACAGTAAAACCTCGATTATCCGGACCACAGTGAATCGTGCTCAAAATCGAGTGTGCACATTCGAGCTCAAAGTGGCACATTCCGATCTCGGGAAAATGAAGCGCGCCGCTCCGCGTCGCGCTTCATTTGCCTCCCTCGCTCGGAAATGTGCCACTTTTCGCTCGAACGCGCACATCCTCGTATTTATCGAATTTGTCCACATATTCCTCGCTCTTTCAAATCATAAATTTCAATTTCGTGTCATAATTATCGATTCTATGTTCGAAAAAACGTATTTACCATAGCAATGAGTGGAAGGGAGTGAAAAGATACGATAATTCGTAGGTGCGAGTGCGAGAAAACTATTAAATAAATTTTTTTTTCTGATTCATTTGCCTAAATTTTGTGAATCGTGCTCAAAACCGAGTGTGCGCATTCGAGCTCAAAGTGGCACATTCCGATCTCGGGAAAATGAAGCGCGCCGCTCCGCGTCGCGCTTCATTTGCCTCCCTCGCTCGGAAATGTGCCACTTTTCGCTCGAATGCGCACATCTTCGTATTTATCGGATTTGCCTATATTATTATTTTATTCTTCAATTCAAAACATTAAAAAGTCGAATTAATTAGATCTATTTTTTGTTTGAAAAAGGTTCGATATTTTATTCTTTTTAATAAGTTATCATGGTGCTCTTCCGTACGCCTAATTGTAGCGAGCTTGATAAAAATATTTTCGGGTGTACACTCAGCCAAAATACAAATCACCACCCCAGCAGCAATTTATGTTCTCACTCTTAAGTAGAATTTTTGCTATTGTTGTCATAAAAGTAATGCCGATAATATTTATAAAAAACACGGTAAAACAGTAATAATTCATTGTTTATTATATTAGCACCTCAAATGTAATCAATATCAAATCACAAAAAATTAATTGTTAACTAATAGTAGTGCATATTTGTAAATAGTTTCGTACTAATCCTGAAATATGATTAATTTTATCTTTAAGTAATGTCGATTTATCTCACTATTGATTTAAAATTAATAATAAAATTTAATAATTAGTATTAAAAAATATATGTATTTAGAAATTTACAAACTTAGGGGTCGAAAAGTAAAAAAAATAACATTTGGACCTACATTAAATAAGGGTGGCAGAAGTAAGAGTAATTCCAACTTAAAAATAAAATAATTGGCTCAGTAAAGTTGAATATTTTTGTACTAAAAGACTTCTGTTATCTATCCAATTGCTTGTTTGGAAAACCAGCGTGCTAATGGGGTGGTGATTTTCAATTGGGTCAATGGTACTTTCAAATGTTTACTAATTCGCGTTTTTGATTAATTAAAATTGTATATTGTATTTGCTGAAGTGGGCCACTAAAAATCAACTAGTTGATTTTTATATCATCTTTTGTAGATCGTTGAAGGTTTATATGTCAAAATTAATGTCTCCAAATATTTTTGGGTAATTTTCATTTTTCTAAAAAATTAAAACAAATTAGTTTTAATGTGCATTTTGTATAAACTATTGTAATTAGACTTAATTTATAGATTAATTCAATTTTTAAATATAAAAAAAATATTTATATGTTACATAGGTGGTGCATCACAATTTTAGAATGACTTGGGTGGGGTATGTTAAAAAAAAGGTGGGGAAATAAGAGTCAATATTCAGGAAGAGTTCAAATATTTTTTTCATGTACGATGAAGTCTCTCATCTAGTCTAGTTTAAAAGTACAAAATTAGAAATGTGGTTTTTGGTAAAATTGCCCTACTGTAATTTTTAATTAAAAGAAAAGCGAGAAGTGGCACATTTAGTTCAGTTTGATTTTATTAATATTAAAATATTAAACAAAAAATTAATTTAATCGTTTTCTCTCACTCGCACCTACGAAATTATCGTATCTTGTCGCTCACTTCCACTTATTGCTATGGTAAATACATTTTTTGAACATAAATTCCATATTTACTAAACTAAATTTAATTTTTTGATTTAAAAGTGAAAAGATTAATGAAGACAAATCAATAAATACGAAGATGTGCGCATTCGAGCGAAAAGTGGCACATTTCCGAGCGAGGGAGGCAAATGAAGCGCGACGCGGAGCGGCGCGCTTCATTTTCCCGAGATCGGAATGTGCCACTTTGAGCTCGAATGTGCACACTCCGCTATTCGCCACGATTAACAATGATCAATTTACTTTTAATTTTATCTAAACATTTTATGATTCTATTTGGTATTTTTTACTGTTGATTTTATAATTGATACTTATTCGTTTCGTTTTTTTTGAAAAATAAATACCTAACAAGGTAAAATTGTTTTTTTCAATTATCCGGATTTTTGATTATCCGGATGAGCTGCAACATTAATTAGTCCGTATAATCGAGTTTCCACTGTACTTATGTATTGTTTAATTGAAAATTATTTAAAAATTTGTAGATCATTCATGATACACAATTATTGAAAATATCAAACTCGCTTTTCATCAAAGGGACGAACCGATTTAAATTTTTTTTGCTTATAAATTAAACACATGATGCTTTGGGGGATGATTTTTTATTTTATGCGGCACCCATTTTTAAGTCTGTTCACAAATAACCGAGCTACGATTTTTTACTGTTACATTTCGTGTGGCATAAATGAACCGAAAACTTCAACCCTTGATTACTCGAAAAATTAACATTGCACTCTATGCTGATTTTGTACGCATCATGGTGCGAAAAGCCTAAGGATTTCAAAACTGGGTCGTTTTTAATGATTGGGCCACAAATAAAGAAGTTGCGTGTTAATTTCTGACTGAAAGTGTAAATCTTGCAAGATTTTAATTTTTCTAGAAATTTTTGGGGGTTGAAAGGGTGGCAGGGAAAAAATGGCTCCGACTGTGCACACCAGAGATCCATTGAAACGTCCTGTAAAAATTTAAAGAAAATATATTTTTCCAATACGTTCGAAAATGAAAGATTTTGCGAAATTCGCAAAGGTTGCTAAGTTGTAGCATTTAAAAATTTTTTTTTTAAATATTTATGCTTTGATTGTTTTTAACCGAACTCTTAGCCATGACTTAACATTGGATCGTAGTTGTATTTTTAGATCTTTCTATGCTACGATAAACGAGATTTTTGAATCTAAAAAGGTTTCGAAATTTAGAAAAAAATGAATCACAAGTCCGAACGTTCAACCTCGATTTTTTCTAAAAATTTTAATCGCAGGCTTATGGTTTTTTAGAAGTATCCAAAGCCAAAAAGCCTCAGGATGCTTAATCTGGCTCGTTTTTAACGATTGGACCAAAAATAAGAGAGCTACGTAGTTATTTCCGTGTCAAAGTGTAATTTTTTTAGTTTTTTTGTAAATTTTGGCGATTGAAAAGGTACCATGGGAAAATAATTCTGACCGATTTTGGGTGTTTTGAGTTAGGGCCAGTTTCTTAAGTATTAGGGCCCAATACGTGCCAGGAATGAAAAGATTTAGCGAAATTCTCAAAGACCGCAGACTTATGGCAGTTCGAAAAGCGATTATTTTTTAAATTTACACTTTGAAAGTTTCAAACGCGTTTTTATCCATAATTTAACATTCGGCCCTAATTGTTTTTTGATTAATTTGTTTGCTCTATAAATGCGCTTTTAGAATCAGAAAAGTTTTTGAAGATACCCCCACAAATAACCGAACTACGAATTTTTGAAATTTCAAAAAAATAAAACACACGTCGCAATGTTCGACCCCGATTTTCCCTAAAATTTTGTATAGCACGCCTATGGTTTTTTGAACACATCCTCAGCCATAAACTCCGCGAATTCCAAATCTGCAAAATTATTAAAGGTTCGTTCACAAATAACTGTGCTACGATTTTTCTCTTCTTTATCGAGCTCGTCTGTGGTGCAAAAGAGACCGATATACTTTACATTTTCTCAAGTTGGCTTCGATATGAATAGTATTTGCAGATCTAAAAATCTTATGATTAAACAAAAAGAAGAAACAACCCAAGTGAAACGTTTCGCTTGACCGACCGATACGAACACAATGTGGCAAAGCAAGGGACTCGCAAGTTTAACGTCCGTTTCGAAACGTGAATTGACAATCGAATATTACAACCAGCAATTAACAACCCACGATAAGCATAGAACTTGATTCATCTGCAGGGAATGTTGGTACATGGCTACTAATTAATATACGACCTCATGGCTTCATTAGTTTCAGACGTGATTGATGCCAATTAGGCTCGATAATTCATCGTTACGAGATGTTAATGGAACGCTAGCGTTTCGCAAACGATGCAAGAAATATGTAAATGAAGAACCGTAAGATTGTTGCGATCAATCAGAAATACTTTTGCCGGAATTCGATGCGAATCGTAGCCTACGAGCAAAACGGCCTACGTACGTGCGATATTGCGTTAAAATTGAAGCTCTGCCAGGCAGGTGACTCCCATACGTTCCGTTTTCAATTATTCTGGTCTAGAAATTCAAAAAAATCGTTTTATACATATTTTTTATACATATTTTCCGAAATTGAAATTATTTTCTCGAAACTATGTTTTTTGAAACGGTTGACATGATATCTAAAGTTCCAGTTGACCGATTGCTTTAAAAAAAACAGTCATATTTTCTTCTGATGGTTTTAGAAAAATTTTGTCTGACGTCGCATAATTTTCTCATCTTTATTTTACGTAAAAACATCTGAATTTTACAAATTTGTGAAAAAAATACAGGGACGTCCGTCTAGAAAAAAAGATACAGAGCACTAAACTCACAACACGTGTTTTAATACAGTAGCAATTTCTCTTACATTTGGCGGCTATTTTATTAACGGCTTTTTATTTAGTTATATCTGATGTTATTTTATTAAAGCAACCTTATTCATTTCTGGAATATTTTTAAATCACCGTCGGCACGTATTTTCTTATCAGAAACGGCACAAGTCGTTCCCCCACACACCTCAGTTGCGAATCGCATTACGAAGTGTTAATAACGCTCGTCAACAATTTGATTTTAGTGCGTGTTAGGGTTTGAGTTTCGTCGATTGCGATTTACCAAAGGGTGTACCACCCCCAAAAGAACCCCCTGTGCGAAAATCAAAAATGTAAGTTTTTTTTCAAGGACTTTATTAATTTTTTCCATTTTTCTAGAGTACCAATAACGATATCGTAAAAACTTTTATATCTTCGTGCTCGGCAAAATATTGGTTTTTTTTTGGCCATAGTGGCTTCGTAAAATATTTATTGTAAAGCCCAAAATTAATCTCGTTTGGTCAAAATTAATTTCCTTTGTTCTAAATTTTAATGCGGCACAGAAATGACTAAGCGCTTCGAGTTATTTTCGGGCCGACTCTATCGCTCTTTTTACCTGACTTTTGCGATATCGTTTTGGCCTTCGAAATATTGCAAGGTCTATTTATTTGGAATTGTATTAAGACTTAAGCAAATTATAAAGCGTTAGAACCGTTTTTCCAAAATCGCATATTTTACTGTTTCAGGCTGGACTTCGTAGTGTCGAATTTTTGAATGCAGTGCGCGCCCAACGTAGAGGTATAGCTTCAAAAAATTCTCAAAGAATTTTTCTAACAATTGAACAGTTAATTTCATTAATTAGGTATCACTAATTTTTTTTCTTTTTGATTACAGACGGTTTAATGCTGATTAGACCGACCATTCCATTCTCAAATAGTGCTCGCTTTTTTGAACCGTTTTCGGGCTATTTCGCGTCTTGAATTCGTAGTCTTAAAACCGTAACAATCCTCCAAGTCTAAAAAATAATGTCCCTTATAAAAATAGCATAACCGTACGTTTAAAAACTTAGTGCTTTTTTTTTTGATAAACATTTAATTTAATTTTGAAAAAAAAACTTCGGGAGTGTTAACTTCGGGGGTTTGAGGGTGTTCGAGTGGATGGTCTTCTCATTCAACCTTCATCGGGGAACTTCTAATAAGGTAGGACGATTTATTTTTTCATTTTCCTAGATCGGAAATTTGCCACTTTGAGCTCGAATGCGCGCAATCGGTTTTAAGCGTGATTCACAATAAATAATTGACTTTATAAAAATATTAATCAAAAAGTACAGGCCCGTATTTACGCAGGCAAGACAAAATCTATGGTTTAGTGCTTTTAAAAATTAAATAAATTAAAAAAACGTACCCCTTGATTCACAAAAAAAATTGTAGCGCCCTTATTTTCGATGCAATCGTTACAAACGAGACGGATTCGGAATTCTGCGACTTTTTTACATAAGATACATGTAAATTAAGTATAGGGCGCAACGTAAATTTTTCGAAGATGAAAAATTGTAATTTTAGGTGCCCTTTTTTGCACGATTTTGAACTTTAAAAAAATTGTAGCGCCGTTATTTGTGGCCGGATTTTTAAAAA
The DNA here is from genome assembly GCA_036325965.1 of Sinopyrophorus schimmeli. NCBI lineage: Eukaryota > Metazoa > Arthropoda > Insecta > Coleoptera > Elateridae > Sinopyrophorus > Sinopyrophorus schimmeli. Next base: position 237,305 of record JARFIZ010000015.1, on the reverse strand, counting down.
CTATTCAGATTCGCATTTGGCAGCCATTTTGGCTTTGGATAGGCCTAAGAAACCATAGACGTGCTATTCCAGAGCTTTGGGAAAACGTTTTTAATTTTGAAAAAACATGGGTTAAAACCCATGTATTTTGGGCAAATAATGAAAAAAATAGAATTGCTTTATATTGCGAGGGGACGTTCCTACGTACCCCTGGTAACTATAGCCGGTGTTATTTTTTGGCGCTCTCGCTCTAAACTTAAAATTTTCGATGAAATTATTAAATCGAAAAAAGTACCTCCTTGATTTACAAAAAAAATCGTAGCGCCCTTATTTTCGATGCAATCATTAAAAGCGAGACGGATTCGGTATTCTGGGACTTTTTTACATAAGATACATGTAAAATATGTACAAGGTGCAACGTAAATTTTTCGAATGTTAAAAATTGCAATTTTAGGGCCCCTTTTTTGCACTATTTTGAACTTTAAAAAAATTGTAGCGCCGTTATTTGTGGACGGATCTTTAAAAACTATACAAATTCGGATTTGGCAGCCTTTTTAGCTTCGGATAGGCCTAAGAAACCATAGACGTGCTATTCCAGAGCTTTGGAAAACGTTTTCAATTTTGAAAAACATGGGTTAAAACCCATGTATTTTGGGCAAATAATGAAAAAATAGAATTGCTTTATATTGCGAGGGACGTTCCTACGTACCCTGGTAACTATAGCCGGTGTTATTTTCTGGCGCTCTCGCTCTAAACTAAAATTTTCGATGAAATTAGTTAAATCGAAAAAGTACCCCTTGATTTACAAAAAATCGTAGCGCCGTTATTTTCGATGCAATCATTAAAAGCGAGACGGATTCGGTATTCTGGGACTTTTTACATAAGATACATGTAAAATATGTACAAGGTGCAACGTAAATTTTTCGAATGTTAAAATTGCAATTTTAGGGCCCCTTTTTGCACTATTTTGAACTTTAAAAAATTGTAGCGCCGTTATTTGTGGACGGATCTTTAAAAACTATACAAATTCGGATTTGGCAGCCTTTTGCTTCGGATAGGCCTAAGAAACCATAGCGTGCTATTCCAGAGCTTTGGAAAACGTTTTCAATTTTGAAAAACATGGGTTAAAACCCATGTATTTTGGGCAAATAATGAAAAAAATAGAATTGCTTTATATTGCGAGGGGACGTTCCTACGTACCCCTGGTAACTATAGCCGGTGTTATTTTTTGGCGCTCTCGCTCTAAACTTAAAATTTTCGATGAAATTATTAAATCGAAAAAAGTACCTCCTTGATTTACAAAAAAAAATCGTAGCGCCCTTATTTTCGATGCAATCATTAAAAGCGAGACGGATTCGGTATTCTGGGACTTTTTTACATAAGATACATGTAAAATATGTACAAGGTGCAACGTAAATTTTTCGAATGTTAAAAATTGCAATTTTAGGGCCCCTTTTTTGCACTATTTTGAACTTTAAAAAAATTGTAGCGCCGTTATTTGTGGACGGATCTTTAAAAACTATACAAATTCGGATTTGGCAGCCTTTTTAGCTTCGGATAGGCCTAAGAAACCATAGACGTGCTATTCCAGAGCTTTGGGAAAACGTTTTCAATTTTGAAAAAACATGGGTTAAAACCCATGTATTTTGGGCAAATAATGAAAAAAATAGAATTGCTTTATATTGCGAGGGGACGTTCTTACGTACCCCTGGTAACTATAACCGGTGTTATTTTTTGGCGCTCTCGCTCTAAACTTAAAATTTTCGATGAAATTATTAAATCGAAAAAAGTACCCCCTTGATTTACAAAAAAAATCGTAGCGCCCTTATTTTCGATGCAATCATTAAAAGCGAGACGGATTCGGTATTCTGGGACTTTTTTACATAAGATACATCTAAATTAAGTATAGGGCGCAATGAAAAATGGGATAATTAAACGAAAAATCAGTTTAATAAATTTTAATCGTTTCCTCTCACTTGCACTGATAATATTTTCGTATCTGCTCGCTCCCTTCCACCCATTGCTATAACAAATATGTTTTTCCAACAAAAATCGATATTAGTAAAGTTAATTTAATATAGTGAAGATATGCACACTCGATTCTAAGCACGGTTACCAACCGTCCCGTTTTATCGAGAAAAAAATCAATCACGTTAGGCATGGCCACACTTCTGCCCTAACAACATCTTGCGTTGGGGCGCAAAGCGAAACGAAAAGGAAACGTTTCGCGCCAATAAGCGTTATTAAACAGAAGGCGTAGTAGGGCTTTAGCGTCTAATAAAAGGAATTTTAATGTTTAAACACTTTTAAACGGCCCAAAATTGCAGGCGCTCATAATTAAGAGATACAATTAATGAACTCGTTTATATTCCGTAAGTAAATATATTTACCGGGGCGCAATTAATTATGCACGAGGCGAAATGCGAAATGCATAAAATACATAAGATTACAAAGCCAGGGAAGAATAATTAATCCGGGTGTTTCCGCGTTCTGTTTGAACCGCGGCGACTAAATTCGTGCCCACACAAGGGGCCCATTGTGTCGTGGAACGAACGCCATTCGTTATAATAGTTATAATTGTCAGACGACTGATATCTACCAGACCAGTCCTAATGGTTCACGCTAAATGGAAAACAGTCGAGATAACGCTAACTTATATTATTACACTTCTAAACTCTTCTAAACATTGTTATCGAGGTGTAAACTTTATGGGCGGAAGTTGTTTGAATCCCACCACAAACGAAATTTTTTGATTTGGACGACTTTAATTACATTTTTAATACATGTCATTTACAGTCGAACCTCGATAAGTCGAAGTCGAAGGGACAGCAAAAATAATTCGAATTATCAAAAACTCGAGTTATCAAAAGAAGTTCGGTTAAATACTTCCGTATATATATATATATCATTCATTTTTTATAGAAAATAGGACGCTTCGTAATCGTGCTTAAAACCGAGGTGCATTCGAGCTCAGTGGCACATTCCGATCTCGGAATGAAGCGCGCCGCCCGCGTCGCGCTTCATTTGCCTCCTCGCTCGAAAATGTGCCACTTTTCGCTCGAATGCGCACATCCTCGCATTTATTGGATTTGCCTATACAGTCGAACCGCGATAAGTCGAAGTCGAAGGTACAACAAAAATAATTGGAATTATCAAAAACTCTAATTACCAAAAGAAGTTCAGTTAAATACTTCCGTATATATATATCATTCATTTTTTATAGAAAATAACCAAAATTGATCTACAATCATTAACATTATTTATTTTTATTAAGACCCTAAAAAATATAGTTATTTAGGGGAAGATGGGGTAGCCCCGGAAACTTCAAAGAATTAGAAATAAAAAATATAAATAAATAAATTTATTTATTTTTTATGATTAAAAATGAAAGTAGGGACTTTTAAGTTTATACTAATTAAAAATTTGTAATGATATATTTGTTTTTTTACGAAATACGGCCAATCCAATTTGATCTTATTTTTTGGTAATAGAAAAAGTGGCGGGTAGCCCCGGTCTAGTACTTATTGGTGGCCCAATCGTTTTTTGGCCTTATAAACATCACAAAAATAATTAATATTTAAACAATTTTTATGTGCCCAGTCTTTGCACTCATAACATCGAATCCAGTCTTCATCAAAAGTTTTTTTGCATATGATGCATTCGGTTTCTTTCTCCCGGTCTTTTTGCGAAAAACTTCGAATATTTTTGTCTGTTTTCAATGTTTTTACCAATTTTTTGTTTTTTTGTTTTGACAAATTTATTGTTTTTAGTTTTCTGCTTTTCCTCTAAATTTTGTTTAAATGGAGATGTTAAAATATCGCTCCTATGGGTTTTTGATTTACCAATCGTTTTTGGCCTTATAAACATCACAAAATAATTAATATTTAAACAATTTATGTGCCCAGTCTTTGCACTCATAACATGAATCCAGTCTTCAGTCATAGATGTTGGTTCTTCTCCCGTCTGCGAAAATTCGTATTTGTGTTTTCAATTTTTACCAAATTTTTGTTTTGTTTTGACAAATTTATTGTATTTAGTTTTCTGCTTTTCTCTAAATTTTGTTTAAATGGAGATGTTAAAATATCGCAAGGTTTTTAGCTCCGTTGTAAAGTTTTTGAAGCATCAGGAAATCGTAACAGTTGTTTTAATAAATGTGCTGTGCTGATTGAAGGCACCGGGTCAGTATAGATGTTGACCAGTTGCGATTCCGGGGTACCTGATTCTAATTTAACCCATTTTATTCACAGTAAATAAAAAGCACGAAAGTATTTATTTAATTTAGTTAGAAACTTTAAAAAAGATTATTAATTAAGTTTAAAATAAGTGCATACCCGACATTTTAGTTTCCGGTAGTTGATAACTCAAATTAAATTTTATTCAGAGCGATGAGAGAAATATTTCAAATACTATTAAAATTTTATAAGCTTTTTTAACTGAAATAATATTGCATTACGTTTTCTAGTTTAACAAAATAACTGACGACCTGTTTTAATAAAATTTTAAATGAAACCCGTGATTAGGTTACTTGAAATTTTTAGTCCGGGGTTTTTTACCCGAAATTTTCCTGAGGCTACCCACTTACCCCTACATCTTATTTACTATTAAATTGAAAGTAATCTAAAACTAAAATGTAAAAATAGTTCCTTTTGTAATAAAAGAAACGGTAAAACCATCTTAAAACTGTTCATAAGGCATTTAAATCTTGTATTGTAGTATAAAACCTTTTCGTCGTAGTTACCAATAAAGATTTTAAAGCATCATTAACACCAAACCAAGCCGTCCTTAATCCTCTCAGGTAGCGAAATATTTAGAAAAATTGTAATTTCTAACTTCGAGTCATGAACCTATTTACTAATGGAAACTTGAATTTAATGAAATATAAAACACTTCGACTTATTAAATAATTCGATTTATAAAAATTTCGAGTTATTGACATAAAAATATTAACGTTGAGATAGGCAAGTCCTAGGGAAACTGGTTCGAGTTCGAGCTATCAAAAATTCGTCTTATCGGCGTTCGACTTATGGAAGTTTGACTGTATTTATAATTAGATAACAATTTATTATGTATGAGAATTAATATTGTAACGGGTTCACTGGGGTTCGAACTAGGGTTGCGAATATTAACAGTCGGTTACTTGTTTTAATAACAATTACAGTTTATTCAACAAAAAAAAATTATTTACAATTTATATGCACAAAACTAATTGAATTACACTCGTATTTATTGATTTGCAAATTTATCTTCGCGGTACGTTAAAGATTACCTCGAGTTTCGCCGAAAACCTAAGAAATAACAGAGATAATAATAAAAAATGATATATGGTAATAAAACGGAATTTTTTAGTGACCCTTCGTTGGTCGCGCTATGAGCAATTCCCCGTTTTTTTTAATTTGGTAATATAACCAACAATAAACAGTAATCGACCGAAAAACATAAAAGTATATTTAAGAAAAACTTTATAACTTTTTTACTAATTTTTATTAATTTTTTGTAATTGAGATTAATTTAAATATAATCGCTAAATATCAAAAATTTGAAATGTCTACGTATTATGCATGTTTTCTTTTCAACAGTGCAAATCCAAGGGTGCTATTTAACACCCTTATATATTAATACAAATAAGGGTGTTAATATAACATATTTCTTTGTGGTCACTTTTTTAACACACTTGTCTGTGTTATTTAATAACAAAGGCAAGTTTGTTGTTTCTTAGCTCTATAGAATAAAATTAATTAACAATCTATTATTTTTTTTAAATTATTACAGTATTTACTATTTACATTATTTACGTCTTTGCGAAAATGTTTTATAAATTACATATTTTAATGGAAAATTCATATTATTTAGAAAACTTTAAAATGCCATCAAAATATTTAGAAAATATAAATCAAAAATTGTAGCAAATACATTTACAAAACAGTTACTTAAAAAGAAAAACAGTTAATATCTATAAATTACTTTTTTTTGCATTTTACCAAGTGGCAAAAAATCATTTAAAAAAAGCTATCATATTTTAAAACGTTTTAACATGTAAAAGTAAAATGTGTTAAGATTTAACACGTTAGCAAGATGCACCAACTATTACCACACATGGGTTGTGTAAAAGTACGCATTCAAGCGTGATCCTATAACACATTTCTTTCTGTCTTTCGGTTTTTCTGTAAAAATGCGCAAAGAAGTGTTAATTTAATGTAACACATCTCCAATTTTTAGCACACTTGGATCTGCAGTGAACATATGGGTCTCATCGAATTTTATGAGTTCGCCTAATTTTTTTGGTCGTGGCGAAACGCCAAAACGCAAAAGAAACAACAGGAAGTCCGATTGAAATGCGGGCAATAAAAACATACCCACCTCCGAAGTAGAAGCATTGAAATGGGTGCATAATGTCCCATCGAGGAAGGAACAAAACGCTTTTGCGGTAGAGCATTAAACCGTATCTCAAATCTCCCCTCAGGGCAGTTCCTGGAGTATTTATTGAGAGCATTGTGTATCTGATCAAACCGCCGTCATTCTTTGCTTAAGGCTTTGCGCTGCAGCAATTTCCGTGACCCCTTAATTATGTGTAGCTACACTTTGGGTTTCTGGGATTCTTCTTTGCTAGGTCATCTCGTTTGGCCTTAATTGCTTTTCTTTAAGAGAGGATTTTCTCGCGTTCGTCGCTGTAGCTTTTATTTGTGACCTGATCCACATCGATTAGTTCCATCTTTTACATTTTGAGGAAAGAATAAGAAAGTAATTTTGAACAAAAACCGGTTTGCGTACTTATGTACAGTGGTCGTCGAAAGAGAATCGACATGCAAATTTAACGTAGGAAGTTAGAGGACCAATCTTACATGTTGCTTGTAATTGTATATTTAAAGTAAAAACGATTTGGTCGTTGGCCGTCTAGTCCGGCAAGCTTGGATTGGTTTACCGATGTTCGAATCACAATAGAGTTTTCTTTTTTTTTCTTTGATTAAAATTTTGGTGAACAAGTAAAAGTCTAATATTATTTTATTAAAGGTACACTCGGTTCTTAAAAACAGTTAGCATAATGATAATATAACAAATAAAATATTATAATTTACAGTCGAACCTCGATAAGTCAAAGTCGAAGGGACAGCAAAAATAATTCGAATTATCAAAACTCGAGTTACCAAAAGAAGTTCAGTTAAATACTTCCGTATATATATGTATAGCATTCATTTTTTATAGAAAACGGGACGCTTCGTAATCGTGCTTAAAACCGAGTGTGCGCATTCGAGCTCAAAGTGGCACATTTCCGATCTCGGAAAATGAAGCGCGCCGCTCCGCGTCGCGCTTCATTTGCCTCCCTCGCTCGAAAATGTGCCACTTTTCGCTCGAATGCGCACATCCTCGTATTTATCGGATTTGCCTTATACAGTCGAACCTCGATAGGTCGAAGTCGAAGGGACAGCAAAAATAATTCGTTATATCAAAAACTCGAGTTACCAAAAGAAATTCAGTTAAATACTTTCGTATATATATATCATTCATTTTTTATAGAAAATAACCAAAATTGATCTACAATAATTAACATTATTGATTTTTATTAAGACCCTAAAAAATATAATTATTTACATATTATTTACTGTTAAATTGGAAGTAATCTAAAACTAAAATGTAAAAATAGTTCTTTTTGTTATAAAAGAAATGGTAAAACCATCTTAAAATTGTTCATAAGGCATTTAAATTTTGTATTGTAATATAAAACCTTTTTGTCGTAGTTAACAATAGAGCTTTTAAAGCATCAATAACACCAAACCAAGCCGTCCTTAATCTTCTCTCAGGTAGCAATATATTTAGAAAAGTTGTAATTTCTAAGTTCGAGTCGTCGACCTATTTACTAAGGGAAACTTGAATTTAATAAAATGTAAAACGCTTCGACTTATTAAATAATTCGATTTATTAAATTTCCAGTTATTGACATAAAAATATTAACGTTGAGATAGGCAAGTCCTAGGGAAACTGGTTCGAGTTCGAGCTATCAAAAATTCGGCTTATCGGCGTTCGACTTATGGAAGTTTGACGGTATTTATAATTAGATAACAATTTATTATGTATGAGAATTAATATTGTAACGGGTTCACTGGGGTTCGAACTAGGGTTGCGAATATTAACAGTCGGTCATTTGTTTTAATAACAATTACAGTTTATTCAACAAAAACAAATTATTTACAATTTATATGCACAAAACTAATTGAATTACACTCGTATTTATTGATTTGCAAATTTATCTTTGCGGTACGTTAAAGATTACCTCGAGTTTCGCCGAAAACCTAAGAAATAACAGAGATATTAATAAAAAATGATATATGGTAATAAAACGGAATTTTTAGTGACCCTTCGTTGGTCGCGCTATGAGCAATTCCCCGTTTTTTTTAATTTGGTAATATATCCAACAATATTTTTATTTTACAATTTTCGCAATTTAGCTACTTTTTCTTTGATCTTTCTAGGATTCGTTAAAACAGTTTTTATAGCTATAGCGATTTGTATTAATTAGATATGAATAATTAATTCTGAAAGAAAAAAATTTTAAATAGCTTATTTATTTTTGTTTTTTTGATATGTAACACTGTAGCAAAATTTTTAAAAACGACCAATGTATATTAAAAAACAGTAATCGACCGAAAAACATGAAAGTATATTTAAGAAAAACTTTATAACTTTTTTACTAATTTTTTGTAATTGAGATTAATTTAAATATAATCGCTAAATATCAAAAATTTGAAATGTCTACGTATTATGCATGTTTTCTTTTCAACAGTGCAAATCCAAGGGTGCTATTTAACACCCTTATATATTAATACAAATAAGGGTGTTAATATAACATATTTCTTTGTGGTCACTTTCTTAACACACTTGTCTGTGTTATTTAATAACAAAGGCAAGTTTGTTGTTTCTTAGCTCTATAGAATAAAATTAATTAACAATCTATTATTTTTTTTTAAATTATTACAGTATTTACTATTTACATTATTTACGTCTTTGCGAAAATGTTTCATAAATTACATATTTCAATGGAAAATTCATATTATTTAGAAAATTTTAAAATGCAATCAAAATATTTAGAAAATATAAATAAAAAATTGTAGCAAATACATTTACAAAACAGTCACTTGAAAAAAAAACAGTTAATATCTATTAATTACTTTTTTTTTTAATTTTACCAAGTGGCAAAAAATCATTTAAAAAAAGCTGTGATATTTAAAAACGTTTTAATATGTAAAATTAAAATGAGTTAAGATTTAACACGCTAGCAAGATGCAACAACTATTAACACACATGAGAAGTGTAAAAGTACGCATTCAAGCGTATTAAAATAACACATTTCTGTCTGTCTTTCTGTAAAAACGCGCAAAGAAGTGTTAATGTAACACATCTCCAATTTTTAGCACACTTGGATCTGCAGTGAACATATGGGTCTCATCGAATTTTATGAGTTCGCCTAATTTTTTGGTCGTGGCGAAACGCCAAAACGCAAAAGAAACAACAGGAAGTCCGATTGAAATGCGGGCAATAAAAACATACCCACCTCCGAAGTAGAAGCATTGAAATGGGTGCATAATGTCCCATCGAGGAAGGAACAAAACGCTTTTGCGGTAGAGCATTAAACCGTATCTCAAATCTCCCCTCAGGGCAGTTCCTGGAGTATTTATTGAGAGCATTGTGTATCTGATCAAACCGCCGTCATTCTTTGCTTAAGGCTTTGCGCTGCAGCAATTTCCGTGACCCTTAATTATGTGTAGCTACACTTTGGGTTTCTGGGATTCTTCTTTGCTAGGTCATCTCGTTTGGCCTTAATTGCTTTTCTTTAAGAGAGGATTTTCTCGCGTTCGTCGCTGTAGCTTTTATTTGTGACCTGATCCACATCGATTAGTTCCATCTTTTACATTTTGAGGAAAGAATAAGAGAGTAATTTAGAACAAAAACCGGTTTGCGTACTTATGTACAGTGGTCGTCGAAAGAGAATCGACATGCAAATTTAACGTAGGAAGTTAGAGGACCAATCTTACATGTTGCTTGTAATTGTATACTTAAAGTAGAAACGATTTGGTCGTTGGCCGTCTAGTCCAGCAAGCTTGGAATGGTTTACCGATGTTCGAATCACAATAGAGTTTTCTTTTTTTTTTTTTGATTAAAATTTTGGTGAACAAGTAAAAGTTTAATATTATTTATTAAAGGTACACTCAGTTCTTAGAAACGGTTAGCATAATGACAATATAAGAAATAAAATATTATAATTTTTAAATTCTGATACAATGTTTTATTGTCATAAATTGGGCGTTCAATTTAACGTAAGATTGGTCCTCTAACTTTCAGAGCTTTACCTTTCCACGTTAAATTCGCATGTCCATTTTTTTTTGACGAGCACTGTACGCGCGTTAAAGTTATACTTCTTTGCCGCGACTAAATTAAATATGACCACGTGTAAAAATTAATATAAATAAGAGGATGTGCGCATTCGAGCGAAAAGTGGCACATTTCCGAGCGAGGGAGGCAAATGAAGCGCGACGCGGAGCGGCGCGCTTCATTTTCCCGAGATCGGAATGTGCCACTTTGAGCTCGAATGTGCACACTCGGTTTTAAGCATAATTCACAAAATTTAGGCCAATAAATTAGACAAAAAATTAGTTTAATCATTTTCTTTCACTCGCACCTACGAAATTATCGTATCTTTTTGCTCACTTCCACTTATTGCTATGGTAATTACATTTTTTGAACATAAAATCCATATTTACTAAATTAAATTAAATTTTTTGATTTGAAAGTAAAAAGATTAATTAAGGCAAATCAATAAATACGCAGATGTGCGCATTCGAGCGAAAAGTGGCACATTTCCGAGCGAGGGAGGCAAATGAAGCGCGACGCGGAGCGGCGCGCTTCATTTTCCCGAGATCGGAATGTGTCACTTTGAGCTCGAATGTGCACACTCTAATTTAAGCATGATTCACAATCATTTATGCCAGGGATGAGGTACACGCGGCCCGCGGGCCGCTTGCGGTCCGCCAAGCATTTCTAAAATTGAATTAATTTTTTAAAATTTTTTATTTTTTTATTCTAATGTTTATTATAAATAAAGTTTTGTAAATTATTAACAAAATTTAAATTGGCCCGTTGATTAAAAAGGTTGCTCACCCCTGGTCTAAAACAATTTTGAACTTTAAATGACATTGGGCCAAACTTAATGCAGTTCTGATCATGTTCGAATATTAATTTTTATTTTGACAATCGTTTTGCAACAATTATTATTGATATCAAAAATTACTGTTTTTCAATTTACTGCAGTTCACAACATTTATATACATTAAAATATATAAAATGGGTAAAACTATTCCATTAAATGTACTTTTTATAAAAAGTAAAAGTTTTGGTCAAAAAAATGGTCGTCCCTTTTGTTGACTAAAAAAATAAATAATCTTCGAAACCTCCGTTTAATCTAAAAAAAAAACCGGTGCGTTAGAAGTTATACTTCTATGGCGTGATTAAATTTAATTTAACTAATTTACTTTTGAACGATTTTTAATGAAAAATTACCAGGCTATATTTATAACAGAAAAACAAAATATGTAATTTAACGCTTTGCGACAGTTATTTTAGAAAAATTAATGTTTTCTGGTCGCAAAATCCTAACTTAAATTTTTAATATGAAAGAGAGATGATTAATTTGTCTATACGAATCCACTAAACACGAGGATGTGCGCATTCGAGCGAAAAGTGGCACATTTCCGAGCGAGGGAGGCAAATGAAGCGCGACGCGGAGCGGCGCGCTTCATTTTCCCGAGATCGGAATGTGCCACTTTGAGCTCGAATGCGCACACTCGGCTTTAAGCACGATTCACAATAATCAATTTGATCTCTCAAAATTTAAATTTTGATTCACGAAAAAAATGTTTTATAATATTAAAATTTAATTATCGCGCCATTTGTAAAAATTTTAACCCAATGCGATTAATTGCTTTTTTGTTATAAACATTTTATTTACATTAAACTGTTTTTTTTTGCTAAAATTACCAATTTGTTTTAGAAGATTTTTTACCAGATTAAAGTACTTTAATTATTGCTTCGCGAAATGGCATCACCGCTGGGAAAAGTGTGTCAATAATTTGTTCGGTTACTTCCTGTACAGTCCTCGTATTTCTTTACAAACCATTCAATCGGCGAAAACGACAAAAGACCTTTTCTATTATCGTCTTAAAATAAGCTCATCAATTACAGACTTTTATTATTTTAGAAAGCTCATCCTTCGTAATTAATCGAACATAAAAAAAGGTAATTTTCAATAGACAAAATAATAAAAAGCCGCCCATAAACAAGTATAACCGTCATCGTCAGGAAAAGCAAATAAAGTTTTATTTTGATAAGTTTACTTTCGACTGTAAACTAAAATACCCAATAAAGCTTCAAAGCCATCTTACGTTTAATCCTTTAAGAAATAAAAATACTATATAAAAGAAACATATCGGAAAGTCCATAAAATACGCCCAAATCCCTGAATAATTGAACCAGAAATAGAATCCAATTTTCTCCTCCACTTTTCCCTTCGAATTTTGTCCTTTTTTCGATCGCCACGTGCCCAAACTTTACCATTTTTTCGCGTTTAGGGGATCGTCGGTTCGTTTCGCCGCTCGGGGCCCGAAAAAATGAAAGATGCGCCAAATTAAAATTCCGCAAAGCGCGCCCACGCGCCCTCTCCGCCTTTGCGCGGTTTATTTCTTTTTGAGGGGCCAAATAAATTAGTTTCGGGCCGAACATTTCATAAATTACTCGTCGCGGAAAATAATAAACAACGCAATCGTAAAGTAGGTGTGTGTACGGTGTATTTTAAGGTTAACTTCCGTACATAAGAACTACTTATGTTCTTCTTTGAGATGACACTAAAATTGTTGCAAAATTTTTCTCGTATACTAAAATTTCACATGCTTAATGGTTAACTTTGCAAAAATTTAATTTGGTCTAGTAAATATCGATTTTATGTTGGAAAAAAGTATTTACCATAGCAATGAGTGGAAGAGAGTGAAAAGATACGACAATATGGTCAGTGTGACTGAGAGGGAACGATTAAAATTATTCAACTGATATTTCGTTCAATTTATTGGTCTAATTTATTGTGAATCGTGCTTAAAACCGAGTGTGCACATTCGAGCTCAAAGTGGCACATTTCGATCTCGGGAAAATAAAGCGCGCCGCTCCGCGTCGCGCTTCATTTGCCTCTCTCGCTCGGAAATGTGCCACTTTTCGCTCGAATGCGCACATCCTCGTATTTATTGAACATATTTATATTAATTTTTCACGTGGTTATATTTAATTTAAGTACACCAAAGAAGTATAACTTCTTACGCGCGTACTAATATACACATACCAATATTTTCGTCAAAAATGATAAATTAGTAAGGAACCTGTTGTACTTTGGCCCTTTTTAAACTTGTAATTTTTTTTAGAATTGTATATGTAACAATTTATTGATAAAATGAATTGCATCGTAGTGGGGCACTAATAAGGTGTTCATCATAAAATATTTGAAAGCATTACCAGCCGTTTACTCAAATTGCTGAAAGATTTAAAAATTAGTGGATCTATGGCCAAGGTACAACAGAGGTGATGTACCTTGGCTCTATTCACATTAAGCAAAATAAAACCCATTGTTCTATTAAAACCATATAATTATTTTTGTATTATAAGAACTACTATTGTTCTTCTTTGAGATGACACCAAAATCGTTTTAAAAATTAACAAAACTTTTCTCGTATACTAAAATTTCACATACTTAATGGTTAACTTTGCAAAAATTTAAATTTTTCGTTAGACTTGCGAGGCGTATTATCTGAAGCAAAATAAAAAAAAATAAAAATTTATAACAAAGATATATCTAAATTTTTATTTATTGCACGTCGATCTTAGGGCCAAGGTACAATTTATTGACGGTGACCGAGGTACAACACACCGACCGTTAATGTTTAAACTCAAAAATAAAATTAACCCTTCGTTAGGCGCGCAGTATAACGTAGCGTACATGGGCGCGCGGGTGACATATGTCATCCACTCTTATAAATGGTTTTTTGTTAAAAATTATTTTATTTTATTATCAAATAACTATTGTAAGGTTATATTTCACAAAATAAAAAAAAAAATAGAAAAAAACATTACATTAACAAACATATTAATATTGCAAGCTCTTGTTCTAACATTTGATGGTGGCTTCATTTGTTTCCATTTAGAACAACCGTTTATATTTAGTTTTTTTTACTAACAATAAGATACAAAAACAGTTATGGTAATAATAAGAGTGCAAACACTTCCCAGTATTATTTCATAATAATTGAAGAATAGGCAAAATGTTTCGCTTTTTTTAAAATATTTATCGCAATATAAACTACTTTATAAGAAAAATTATCTAGACATAACAAATTAGCAAGGCATACTGAAGTATGTGCAAAAATATCTGATAACGTCCGTTCATTAGTGGGAGTAATATAGTGGCGCGCATGGTCGCGCGGATGACAGTTGTCATCCACAACACGCATTACTTTTTTTCGATTAAAAATTTCAATGGATTTCATACATTAACAAAGTACATTGGGCAGCTGCTGCTAACTTCACGTTAATGTCTGTCAATGTGGCATTTGAAATATCGAAAATTTAGGGTCACGAAAGCCCGCAAATATTAAAAAAAATTAAGTTGCTCTAGGTACAAAGGGACCAAGGTTCAACAGGTTTCCCTACATAGACACGTTCCATATTAATTTAAATCCAACTCTTGTTATATTTTGCATAAAATTGGGGGTTCGGCGAAGATTAAACATAAACGATTCTCGAGCGGTTCGTAGATTATTTTAATATGGAAGTAATTTATGTGCATCGTAAGTGCATAGAGGCATTTAAAGGCTATCATTACGAAGTTATTAATAAAAAGACTCTATCGAGTTGTTTTCAATGTATTAGGCCCACGTCTTCAATTTATCTCGGAAACAGCAAGGGAGTTAATTGCTTGTCGGCTCGCAATTTTTTCGCACGTCCATTTATGGAACGTACGCACACACACATCACGAAAGGTTGTTAATGGCGATCATAATTTTAATCGAACGATTTTATGTCGCAAAAAATATGTCATTTAAAAATAACTCTAGACGAAAAATGCGAATAACCCGCACAAAAAGCATTATTTTAAATTGTAATTACAGATAAAAAAAAATTAAGCAGCCTTTGTTGTTTAAAAACACGAAGTTGGGGTGGTTTTGGACCACGGCAGCACCATTCGTAATAATAAAATTAAAATTGTAAAGGGTTGTGAACATTAAAAGACGGTCTCTTATTTTAAATAAAAATTAAATTTGTTTAATTAATTAATAACTAAAGTAGCCAAAATATTGGTTGGTTGTCTTCTACCGAAACTGGCGAGCTTTCTACCCCGACTAGCTGATCGGCGCTTTCCGTCAAATGTGCATGCGTTGGGGCTCGCTCTATTTAGGCGCTTATTGTAGAGAACACTGGATGGTGGGATACCAAAATCAAGCCAAGTTTGTTTATCAGATTTTTTTGTCATTACAATGCATAGTTTTTGAGATATTTACAAATATGTAAACTAATCCCTCTTTCGGGGGGGTTAAAGGGTGATATCTCAAAAATTAAGCCGACGTCGGTAGGAACGTCTTACATATTTAAAAAGTTATGAATTTTACCCGCAAAATAGAATGGAAATTAATAGGCGACGCCTGATTACATTTTTTTTAAATTAGAATTTAAAATTTGCAGAAATCGCAGTACTACATTTTAGTTTTGATATAAAACTACTTATTTTTAGTTGTATTTTCGCACAGAAAATTTAAATGGGCATTCTTAATTTGCTATTTAAAAAAATGGCGTAAAGAGGAGCATTTAATTAAAATATTTCTTATGGTTGAATTACTTTTAGTTAAATTGAAGAACATTTATGCCTTTTATATTAACAGGCTCAAAATTTTTCGTTTTTGTGTCTTCGAACAGGAGTTTTCGGGGATTTTCTAAAATAATAAAATAAAATCTTAACAACCCCTACAACTTTTTCCGAATTTAAAGTCCGAATTGATAAGGGGTTGAATTGTAGATGCGCGCTTTAGGCGCGGAATATTAATGAAGTTTAGAAAGTTTTGTTTTCTGCATAGTTTTCGCGCCACTAATTCGTCAAAGGGGGTGCATATTTTATAATAATTCGGTTACATTCATCGTGGAGACCTTAAATGCTTTTCTTTCCTCTAAAAATTGTAGGCCACAAAGGTCTTTGCCTACACACCACAACTGTAATCCACTTACAAAATAGCGTGTTATGAGCCAGTATCTCTTTATTATGCAAATGGGGGTTTTCGGGCGAAATATTTTTTGAGCGTGCTCGGAATTTGCTTTTCAACTAGTTTTATAAATAACGCCCTTGTTTGTTGTTAACTTGTTTAGCATCTAACTTAAGACGCACTCCATTTAAGCCCTTGCGAAAGCCTTATAAAACGCGCTGCTTTTTAATTAAATTACTTCCAACCGAAAACAATAAAAGAACGTTTTTTTAGATTTGATTAGAAATTATTTTGAGGGCGTTAGGTGACGTGGTTAAACGTGCACATTTCGATGTGTTGATTTTTATTCGAGGTCATTTTGTTAAATTGTTACGTGTAATATTATAAATATTTTATGGATTAACCAAAGTTAAGTTACTAATTATATTTTTCTTTTATTGCAGAATTGAAAGCCATTTTCAATTAAACATCGGGGGGCGAAGGATCTTCTCATCCAAATTTCGTCAGAGAACTTCCAAAAAGGTAGGACGATTTACTTTTTTTCAAAAAAAGTTACTACTATCAAAAATCTTAAACTGACCAACTTAATTTATCACATTTTTAAATTGGAAAATCAACATACAAATTTATTTTCAACGTTTCGTTTAAGTTTACAATAGCAAAGTGTTAAGTAAAATTAACCCCAAAGAGTATAAAATCAGGATCCAGTAAATGACCACTTTTATTTAAAGAATGACCGCGTATAGCCTAGTGAATGACCGATTAAATGATTCGCATATTAAAAACGAATAATTTATAAAATTTTGTAAAATTTATTTTAACCCTCCGCATACTAGATGACTAAATGTCCCATGCTATACTAGGTGGGGTTTACCATACCCTGAAAATGAAATGAAATAAAATCTACAGAATTGTACTTTATGACAGTTAAATGATAAGAATATGAGTGATTCCATTCTAACTGTGATTTTTTTGTGTCCTATACTGTTTGCTCTCACTGGCCATACATTATAAATCTATTAATGAAATTTTTGTATCAATACCATTATAATGAACATTTTTCATCACGTTTCTTGTATAATACATAGAAAACTTGCAAAATCTCACTTAAATGTCAGTACCGTGTCAGGTCCTTTTTTAGAATTTATCTATAATTCGGTTATTTTTTGTTGCAATAAATAATTCAAACCAATTAACTGATACATCTTAATGTATATAATCAAACTTAAAAGAAATTAACGAATTTTTTTTAATACATCAATTTAAGATTAAATTCCGGCTTAATAACTTTTGTCCTCAGATTTAAGCAAATTTTTAAATTTGAATGTGTATGACTCGTGCGCCATTTACCTCGAAATTAATGAAACAACTAATAAGCCATATTGAAAGTACGTTAACTGAGTTATGTTTACAAATATAACACATGTGAAATTCTCAAGCGAGTTTGTGTCATTTTAAAACTCAATTTTTAAAAGATGATGTCATAAATTTACTTGTCGGTACTGTGGCATTGGTAAACTTAATTAACGATTAATTTTTTTCATCATAAGTAATGAATTGCTGTACTGATTACTAGCCTAAATTATAGAGTAATAGGATATTATCAAATTCATAATCAAAAATTACAGTTGCTATTTTAATTTAAAATGTCAGTACCGTGGCGGTCAGTACCGTGTCAAAAAAATAATAAAAACATATTTAATTGTTAATAAATAATATTGACTATTGGCGGAGAAGCTTAAGAATTAAAAATGCTGTAATGAAAACCAAAAAAAAATTTTTTCGTTAAGTTAATTTTTGTGAAATTTGTTAGATTTGAGTTAATTAATGTTCGATATAAATTATAATGTATTATTTATTATACATAAGTTACTATGGATTATTGAGATGTTAAATAATCAATAAAAAAAGTTTTAAAATGGTACAATACAATTCAGAAATGAATTTAATAATTTTTCTGAAGAATGTCTACCAAATGTATTTTATGTCAGTACCGTGGCATGGAAATTATAAAATATAATTCTCATTCTATAGATTTTGAAGTTGCAGCAAAATCTTTTCGCACTTTTATTTTTACTATCAAATAGAGTAATAATATGCATGAAAAATCAAAAAAAGTTTAGTTGTAAAATTCAAAAATTTTTAATCAAAAAAGTAACAGAACAGAATCACCCATTTACTAAATTAAATTAAAATTTTTGATTTGAAGGAGTGCACGGTAAATTATACTAATATAATAAATACGAGGATGTGCGCATTCGAGCGAAAAGTGGCACATTTCCGAGCGAGGGAGGCAAATGAAGCGCGACGCGGAGCGGCGCGCTTCATTTTCCCGAGATCGGAATGTGCCACTTTGAGCTCGAATGTGCACACTCGGTTTTAAGCTCAATTATCAAACGTGCCGTTTTAACAAAAAAATTTTTACGTTAGATGTACCCCACCTAGTACACGAAAGGTTAAACGTTTGACTTCGATGTGCCTTCGTATACTGTCTTAATTATAGGTCCTTTCGGTATTCTATAAATCGCGGGCCTTATTGAGCGCCTGCTAAAATATCACCCTCGACGCCACAAGAAGTACACCTTCAAAAATTAGACGAAAAAGTAGAAATGTTTGTTCGTTGAGCGGTCGCGTTCAGATTCGGCGATTACAAATAAAAGCGAAAGCTTAGTCGAATCAAAAGAGAATTATGAAAAAGGTTAACATTAGTAGTAAATGAAATCTAAAGCGGTTATGTTTATTTTTATTAAAAGAGAACTATTGTTAGCGGCCGACGGCTCGACGCTCGACGTCGGGTGTCGCGTGCGGCGTCTTGCCAACGTCCGCAAAAGTGCCATAAATCAAGCCCTATCGCCCGGTTCATCTCTGTACAAATAATAAACAACTCTGCCCCTGAAAAAAAAAAGCACGGATCTATGCAAAATGAGAAACATTAAAACATTTATATCGTGCTCTAAATTGTATAATTGTATTAAACATGCCTACTTTAGATATAAAATGACGTGACTGCTTACGGAGAAATTATGATAACTTAATAAACTTTTACGTTGCATTGTTTCCATAGTTTGTTTAACACGTTTTCGTTTTTTGTTAGCGTTTTTTTAATTTAATTCGTTAATTAAATATACTCTTTCAGATATAAAATTAAATTAGGAAGTGTTAACTGTTTTCCTTTCGATTAACTTAATCTTTTTACAAACAAATTGTAAAGCGAAAATTTAAAATAAGGTACTTATGTGTTTTTGTATCAGATAGAGCAAAAAGTGGCATATTTTTATGGGTTACAATCAGAGGGGTAAGAGGAAGAAAATAATTATGTGATTTTGTATTTAATTTAATTCGTTATCTTATTCTTTCTTTTTATTAAATTGACTTTTAAATAACAAAATAAATTAGGGACAGATTCTCTTTTGACACGAATGCTTGCCTAAAAGAAATAATATTTTTTTTATTAATAGGACAAATATTTGTTAAAAATTTCATTAAAGTACATCTAAGCATAGTGTTTAAAAAAAATTTACAAAATTTTATGAATTGTTTCTCTTTAAGAGGTGAATCAATTAATCAGTCATTTACTAGGCTATACTCGGTCATTCTTTGGACAAAAATGATATTCTATTTAAATGGATGATTGTTGTAAGTCGCCTAATAAGCCCGGAAAAAATTAATAAAGGTATTTATCTGTGTTTCGTTTTCCAGAAAGACCCAAATTTGTTTTTTCAAAATTATTTAAATCCCATACAAGGACTCTTTATTGCCATGGTTCACAAGTATTTTATTTAAGTAATTTTTGGTTGTAATTCGCCTAATAAGCCCGGAAAAAATTAATAAAATGTTCATCTGGGTTAAATTTTCTGGAAAAATCCAATTTTTTTTTTTAAATTATTTAAGACCAATGCAAGGGCCATTAAATACGATGGTTCACAACCAATTAATTGTTCCAACACGCCCAGTAAGCCCGGAAAAAAATAATAAGGTTTTTCAGCTGTGTTTAAATTTTCAGCGAAATCCATTTTTTTTAATGTCCTAAATTTGACGCAACGACTGTTCGAGATTGCTAATAAATACTTTATTTAAATAAATGTTGGCTATATTGTCGCTCAGAAGCTCAAGAAAGATTAATTAAGATCCCAATTTGACCCGAGTTTAGATTATCAAAATATAAATAGGCATTTGTAATAAAATAATTAACACTTTTCTATTAATGTTTAAAAAAAAGCAATTACAAGAAAGTCCATGTAAATCATTCAAAATAACAAAGTAAAATAAACATTAAGCCGTATATAAATTAATTGCAAAAATAGAAAATCAATAAACAGAATAATTTGATTATCAAAAAAACAAATCTCGCCAATTTCGCTTTGGAAAATATTCACAAATTCAAAAAGTAAATTGGGCCTCAAAATCTGAATACAAATCGCTTCCTAATTTTTCAAATAAAATATGTTGAAATATAGGTGTGCGTATGGGCGCCTAAAAACCCTTTAATTATGCTAAAAAAAACCCTTATGAAATAATGAATAAATAATTTTATCGAACATCAGGCATGTTTATAATGCCATGCAAATTAATACAAAAATGTTAGAGGAAGTGCTTACTGTTAGTTGACACGAACGCAACTTTAATTTCAATTTTCTAAAAAATAATTTCTAAACCCCAAAAAAAAACACCGATGGAACAAAATTAGTTGGCGCGCACGCAGCGGTACCTAAACTTTTGCGGCTTAGAAAATTTAACCTTCCGTGTACTAGGTGATCAATTTTTTTTGTTAAAACGGGACGTTTGGTAATCGAAGCTTAAAGCCGAGTGTGCACATTCGAGCTCAAAGTGGCACATTTCGATCTCGGGAAAATGAAGCGCGCCGCTCCGCGTCGCGCTTCATTTGCCTCCCTCGCTCGGAAATGTGCCACTTTTCGCTCGAATGCGCACATCCTCGTTTTATTAGATATGTCTAGTTTATCTTTCTCTCTTTCAATTCATCAATTTAAATTTGGTTTAGTAAATATCGATTTTATTTTGGAAAAACGTATTTACCATAGCAACGAGTAGAAAACAGTGAAAAGATACGACAAAATGGTCAGTGTGACTGAGAAGGAACTATTAAAATTATTCAATTAATATTTCGTGCAATTTATTGGCCTAAATTATTATAAATCGCGCTTAAGGCCGTGTGTGCACATTCGAGCTCAAAGTGGCACATTCCGATCTCGGGAAAATGAAGCGCGCCGCTCCGCGTCGCGCTTCATTTGCCTCCCTCGCTCGGAAATGTGCCACTTTTCGCTCGAATGCGCACATCCTCGTATTTATACAATTTAGCTATTAGTTTTCTTTCTTTCAAATTAAGACTAGTTCCACTGAATGGTTTTATGTTCGGAAAAAGCTATAGCATTTATTTTTATTTATAAATGCCTTTAAATACTGCCTTGCAATTTAATAATAAAAATTGTAATAAAGTACCTAAATTAATTATTTTGAATTGTTCTGTGATTTTTAAAGTTTTTAAGAGCGGCTTAACTTAAAATAACAATAAGAAAGTATAACTAATCACATTGAAAAACGTTTAAATAAAACATTAAATGAATTTTGAAAGGTTTTAAGTTCAATCCTTTGAAAGACAAATTAAATTAAATTTTTGTTTATATTTATAGAATTTGACTTTAACATTAATTTGCTAAAAACTCAAAAAAAAGCGCTTCAAAGTTTTACTGAGCGGTTGATTCTTCTTAAAATGTGCGTACTCGAAAGAAAAATTCAGTACCCGAACGGTTAACACAACTAACTAGGTACAAAGCAAAATGTCCATGGTTTAAGTTTCGCAGAATACTGTTTTTCATATTGTTTTTAATTAAGAAAAAATTTGTTTGCTGTTATTAATTACTATTTGCTAATCGTTGCTTTGTGTTTCGAATATTTTCGTAAAATCAATATTTATAACAATTTAAAACTACATATTAGAAAACAAAAAGTAGACAAGAAATAAGTACTTTATTAGAAAAAAATATAAGTAATTGATAAAGCTGTTTAAAATCGGTTTTACTTTGATTGGCAATTAATTTTTGAGCAATGAGAATTGTAATTATAATTTTTAGTCACAATCATTACACGATTTTAACGTAATAATCGTTTATCTGAAATATTTAGCTTTTTTCTATTGTAGCAAATGGAATAAATAAACGTACTTAAGAAAATAGAAAAATAAAATTAATTAATTGAAGTGCTGTCGAATTTTTTCGAGCTATAATTGCAATATGAATAAACACAAGGTATTTTCAAAATTCTAAGTTAATAGATACATATTTCTTTAGCATTAAAGAGCTCTTACGAAAATCATTTAAAACTGGAGAAAATAATAGATAATGAACAATAGATTGAATTTTAACGTCCCCTTATTGCAAATCATTAAAAAATTGCCGTGAAATTAATTTGTGTTTCAATGAGGAGGCAAGAATGAAATTCTTGTTAGGTTTTTTTAAAATTCGGTATCGTAATTGACACGTGTCATTGGAAATTATCAAGAAAAGACTCAATAGTTTAAAAGTTGCAGAAAAAGTAATGTTTTAGTATTTTTATTAATAAAAATCTATTCTATTGCATAAATAAATATGTGTTTTACCTAAACCTATTCATTATTGGTTATTAAAATACATTTCTTATCATTTAACTGTCATAAAGTACAATTTTGGGGATTTTATTTAATTTTATTTTTGGAGTATGCCAAACCCCACCTAGTATGGCATGCGACATTTACTCATCTAGTATGCGCAAGGTTAATTGAACGTTTACGAAGAAACCGATCAAACACATTCGAAAAGTCATTTTTCTTTTATTCAATTAAACCCCCAAACTAGTTAGTCGATTAGCGCATTCGGAAGAATACATATAAATCTTCTTTTTGAGGGCGGACGCCTGGAAAGAACAGCTGCAGTAACGAGAACGCACTTCTCTTCAGCTCCCGTCATTAATTGCAACTAAGACCGGAAACGTTAGCCATACTGTTCCGGTAATTGAACGAATAGACGTTCCACAAAAGCAATCAATCGAAATGACCGATGGGCATTATGCATTTCCGGTCCTCTCCTTGCACATTTCATTTAAATGCAAGGTACGCCCGTATCGTTTCGATCCCAGTCAAAAATCCTTCGTATCACAGCGGTCCCACAAAATAAAACCGAATTTCCTCGACGATTCTTTAACTTACAAGAAATTGGATGCTTGGATTAGACAGGGAAATAATCCCCGGCGAAGGAATGACGACGCTCGAGTCTAATCAAAGGACCCCTAACAATACACCGAAGATCCTGGAAATTCTTTTTTCCCAGTCTCCGACTGAAAGGAGCGATCTCGTTATCTTTGCCCGGTAGATTATTTTTATTCCGACGTGAAAAAAGGACGATATTTGTTTTTTTACGTGGCAACTCCATTTTTTAAATCGCCCTTAATTAGTGGAAGAAGCGATAAATAACTTTTGCGTTGTTAGGGTGGGAAAATTATCACTTGCTTCCTTCGTTTTAATAGTTTTTGGTCACGAAATATTTACACATCACACTTGAAGCTCGTCGCCCCTCAATCATCGCCGATAATGACCAAGTTCGGCAATTTTCATTTTCGGGCCGACGCAAAAAAAACGGTTGCCGTGCGCAAAAACCGCTTTTCGACTTGCATCGGAAATTACGACGGGCACTAAAACGCTAAATAACTCTCGGGGTTGTTTGGTAAATAAGCGGCGGTGTTTTATGCCGGCAAAGTTTTTACATTTCGAGGAACGTAAAACGTTATAAAAGTGCATGAGAGCTAATATAGTCGGTTAAATGGCCTAACAAATGCTGAAAACTCTCAAAATAAAGTAGGAAATGTAGTTATTACAAAATTCATTTCGAGCACCATGTTGTGCCAATGGCCGAATAAACCGCGAGCTGATATAAAAATAAACTTCACGAGACCAATATTCCACCCTTAAATTTAAAGCGCCATATTTTTGCATACCGCCAATGGCTTCACTATTTTTATGTCTTACGTTTTTATGGGAACGTACGGGACCGTTTTAGGTACATTGTGTCGGAATAATTTATTCGAACGTGTTAAATTAATGGCGCGTGGACTAAGTAATTAATTTTTCAATATTTATGAATTATATTATTTAAAAGTCCATAAACAATACCTTCAAAATATAGTAAGTAGTTTAATGATCGAAATGTCCGCTTATAACGAACCCGTTTATTGCGAATTTTCCTTTATAACGAATTAATCGATAGGGTAGGAACTAAAGTCTTATTAGACGTGTGCTATTGTTTTTTACAAATAACGAACCTTGTTATAATGGCAAAAGTTTGATCGGAAATGGAATAAAGTAAGTCAACCGTGTATAATGCAGAAAAACATCTATAGCAACAATTGATACCAATTGCAACCCCGTCTGAAGCACTTCGATTTTTTGAAATAAGATTTTTTCAAGCTAAACATAATTGTAAGTAGGCATTTAATAATAAAACTAATGGATTTGGGTTATTTGCCGTTTATTGCAAACTTCGCTTATGACGAATCGTTTTTGGCGGTCTTTTAAAGTTTGTTATAAGCGAACACCACTGTATTTTAATTTAGGGGTCGCCCATATATTACGTCCCCTTATGTCGCATTTTTTATTTAATCCCTGTTAAATTTATTTTAACATTTAAATTATATTACATATCATGTATTACTTTCTGAAGTACCATCAGTACAACAGAAAAATTATCTGACGATCGACCCATGGACCAAAAAAAATTTTTTTTAAAGATTTGACTTTGTGACATCGCCGTATTTAGTATTCCCGTACCCCTTGTCACATTTTGGCACTAATCTGCGCCAACCCTTTTTCTCTTAATTTATGGATGGCCGCTTTATTGTAGAGAATGTGCTTTATATTTTTCAAAGTGTGTACAAGCCTTTTTTAATGTGACCTTTGATTAGTAGGTATCGTATCGGCTCGCCTGCAGAAACGATAAGAAATTTCTATTAATTTTATTTTATGCGATTTCGGTTCTTATTGTCTTTATCTGCGAAGGCCACTATCGCAGCACTTTTTCCATGGCGTTTTTGATGTTCTGGAACATTCGATTTTTAGTCATTTTATTAGCTGCCTTCGTGCCGTAATGTTTTCAGCTCTATTTGTTTATTAACAATATTAAACAATTGCAAATGTAGTGTTGTTAAAAGAACTAGTGCATTTCGCGGTGAAAATGAAGATCAACTAGGGTTTCGGTAAGATTTTTGAAATTAAATTACATGGTTAAAAGCATTTAGAAAGCATTCGTTCATGAAAATCAAAAATAATTAATCTAATTGCTAGTTACAGTCGTTTTCTTAAAATATAACTCCAAAAGTCTGGCGTTTTGAGAAATTATTAATTTTTCATAGTTGATATTTAAATTTTGAAATGCTTTTTAGGCCCAAAATACAAAATTACATTGCAAAATCAACGTATAAAAGATTTGCAACAATTTAAATAAAATGCATATGTCGAGCTTTAAAGGGGGATAGATCGATGTATTTTATTTAATGCACTTAAAGTAAGCATCCCTACTTAAAACCATTCGGATCGATATATCGCACTTCAAACGAATTTGCAACACCTAACGCGTGACGTCATAGTCGCTCGTTGTTTACCTCTTTCTAATACCCGTGCTTCGTTAATTTGCGTATTTCGCTCGTGTCTCCCCGGACGTTTTCTATGCACGAAGTCGGCGAAATGCAGAAACATCGCGTTTTAAGTCGCCTTATAAATTAGCATTGAACGTATTTAAATTCGACAGTTTTGCAAATTTTGGTAAGGTCCTTAATATTTTTTTTCGAAAAACAATTTCGAAAGCGTTTAATTTACTTGGGAGTGCTATTTGTTGCAATAGCGAACCCGAATACCTTTCGGGAAACGTTATTTTCAATTGCACATTTGCATTAATTATTTCAGATCTTTTTTTGCCGGCAAAATAACTAATCATTTGTTTTTCTTGTTACAGATGTTTCGAGGGGCGCGGACGAAGGACGTGGAAACTTGCAGGATTCCGGGGGCGTCTTGATTAGGTCGATTTGAGTGAGATTAATTTTTTTTATTACTCCATTGCTTTCCAAAATTTTTCATTTTACATATGCCTTTTTATCATACGATTTTCTTCGTGCACATGTAAATAAAATTTCGAAATTAATTAATTCAGTGGCGTAGCGTGGGTCGCAGCTGCCGGGGCTGAAGTCAAATTCGCCACCTCCTTTATTTTGGTATTTAGATCCGAGAGGCTCCAAAATTTGCACAATTACTGGGAACTTTTGCCACCCCAAAAGTGCCACCCCCTTCGCCCCCAACTAACTACGCCACTAAGTATATGTTGGAATATTTGGAAAATTCATTTAATATTTTCGTCGATAATTGTACATATTACTAATTTGTTTGTTATTGCTGATTCTAGTCTGCAGTAGTGATCGCTTTTTTGAACCGTTTTCGGGCTATTTCGCGTTTTGCATTCGTAGTCTTAAAACCGTAATAGTCCTCCCAGTATAAAAAAAATGTCCCTTTATAAAAATAGCATAACCGTACGTCTAAAAATTTAGTGCCTTTTTTGCTTGATACCGTAAGTGTTTAACGTAATTTAAAAAAAATATATTTCGGGAGTGTTAAAGTCGGGAGTTCCAATGGATGGTCGTCTCGTGCAGCTTTCAACATAGATCTTCTTATAAGGTAGGACGATTTACTTTTTTCCAACAGAAGCTACTGCAATAAATAATTCAATGATATATATTTTTTAAATTGAAAATACGAAACGCCAATTTTATTTTGGTCGTTTTTTTAACCGTTTAATTGCAAATTTTCGTACACGAAAAGTGCCCGATTTATAAAATTTTGAACGAAGCTCACTTTTCAAAAATTGAACATTGAATTATTAAATAACAATATGCAAAAATATCGAGTAGGAGAATCTGTTGTACCTTGGCCCTTTTTTCACTTGTAATATTTTTAAAATTGTTGAACTATTAAAAAACAATATGCAAAAATATCGAGTAGGGAAACCTGTTGTACTTTGGTCCTATTTTCACTTGTAATTTTTTTTAAATTGAATATGTAACAATTTGTTGATAAAATGAATTGCATCGTAGTGGGGCACTAATAAGGCATTCATCATAAAATATTTGAAAGCATTACCAACCGTTTAGTCAAATTGCTATGAGATTTAAAAATTAGTGGATCTATGGTCTAGGTACAACAGAGGTGATGTACCTTGGCTCTATTCGCATTAAGCAAAATCAAATCCATTGTTCTATAAGAACTATATATTTATTTTTGGATTATAAGAACTACTAATGTTCTTCTTCGAGATGACACTAAAATTGTTTCAAATATTAACAAAACTTTTCTCGTATACTAAAATATCACATGCTTAATGGTTAAGTTTGCAAAAATTTAAATTTGGTGTAGTAAATATCGATTTTATTTCCATTTATTGACCTAATTTATTGTGAATCGCGCTTAAAACGGAGTGTGCACATTCGAGCTCAAAGTGGCACATTCCGATCTCGGGAAAATGAAGCGCGCCGCTCCGCGTCGCGCTTCATTTGCCTCCCTCGCTCGGAAATGTGCCACTTTTCGCTCGAATGCGCACATCCTCGTATTTATTAAATATATTTATATTAATTTTTACACGCGGTTATATTTAATTTAATTAGACAAAAGAAGTATAACTTTTTACGCGCGTACATATGTACACATACCATTATTTTCATCAAAAATAATAAATTAGTAAAAGAACCTGTTGTACTTTGACCCTTTTTAAACTTGTAATTTTTTTTTTAAATTGTATATGCAACAATTTGTTGATAAAATGAATTGCATCGTAGTGGGGCACTAATAAGGCATTCATCATAAAATATTTGAAAGCATTACCAACCGTTTAGTCAAATTGCTATGAGATTTAAAAATTAGTGGATCTATGGTCTAGGTACAACAGAGGTGATGTACCTTGGCTCTATTCGCATTAAGCAAAATCAAATCCATTGTTCTATAAGAACTATATATTTATTTTTGGATTATAAGAACTACTAATGTTCTTCTTCGAGATGACACTAAAATTGTTTCAAATATTAACAAAACTTTTCTCGTATACTAAAATATCACATGCTTAATGGTTAAGTTTGCAAAAATTTAAATTTGGTGTAGTAAATATCGATTTTATTTCCATTTATTGACCTAATTTATTGTGAATCGCGCTTAAAACGGTGTGAAATTCGAGCTCAAAGTGGCACATTCCGATCTCGGAAAATGAAGCGCGCCGCTCCGCGTCGCGCTTCATTTGCCTCCCTCGCTCGGAAATGTGCCACTTTTCGCTCGAATGCGCACATCCTCGTATTTATTAAATATATTTATATTAATTTTTACACGCGGTTATATTTAATTTAATTAGACAAAAGAAGTATAACTTTTTACGCGCGTACATATGTACACATACCATTATTTTCATCAAAAATAATAAATTAGTAAAAGAACCTGTTGTACTTTGGCCCTTTTTAAACTTGTAATTTTTTTTTTAAATTGTATATGCAACAATTTGTTGATAAAATGAATTGCATCGTAGTGGGGCACTAATAAGGCATTCATCATAAAATATTTGAAAGCATTACTAACCGTTTAGTCAAATTGCTATGAGATTTAAAAATTAGTGGATCTTTGGCCTAGGTACAACAGAGGTGATGTACCTTGGCTCTATTCGCATTAAGCAAAATAAAATCCATTGTTCTATGAAAACTATATATTTATTTTTGGATTATAAGAACTACTAATGTTCTTCTTTGAGATGACACTAAAATTGTTTCAAAAATTAACAAAACTTTTCTCGTATACAAAAATTTCACATACTTAATGGTTAACTTTGCAAAAATTAAAATTTTTCGTTAGACTTGCGAGGCATATTATCTGAAGCAAAATAAAAAAAAATAAGATATTATAACAAAGGTATATCTAAATTTTTATTTATTGCACGTCGATCTTAGGGCCAAGGTACAATTTATTGACGGTGACCGAGGTACAACACACCGACCCTTGATGTTTAAACTCAAAAATAAAATTAAAGATTATGTTGTGTTAAAATCAGACCACTACTATGCAAACATTAATAAATAATCTTTCTATTACAATGAGTCATTTGTTATTAGCTAATAAAAATCAATAAGATATTTAAGTAAAAAGAATATAAAAAGAGTTACTTTTTTTCGATTAAAAATTTCAATTGATCTCTTACATTAACAAAGTACATTGGCCAGCTGCTGCTAACTTTACGTTGACGTCTGTCAATGTGACATTTGAAATATCGAAAATTATGGGACACGAAAGCCTGCAAATATTAAAAAAAAATTAAGTTGCTTTAGGTACAAAAGCGACCAAGGTACAACAGCTTCCCCTACAGACTAGTACAAAAGCTGTAAATTTTTATAACGTAATTTTTTAATAAAAAATTAATCTCGGGCCGCAACCGACCCGCGGGCCGTATGTTTTTAATGCCTGTTCTACACAGCACTTATTAGTGTCTTAGTGGAACTTAAATTTCGATTCGGGTCCTTTCGTTTAATCTTACTTAATAATTATTTTTGAAACTATTTCTTTGGGACTTAAGGAAAATGTATTTTTAAAAATAAGGACCAATCAGCTTAAAATTGGCTTCTCGTCGACAAAGAAAGGGCCGAGAGTGATGTTTTTCAAACGTTTTTCCAAAAGGCGTCGGGATCAATTACGATAACAAATTGATCGAAATGTAATGTGCTTTGCGGTGGCTTTTCGAAATCTTTATTTTGAAAATGTGTTTATGTATCTTGTCACATATTTTATATCTTGTGGATCGCTCGAAAGCTTATTTCGGATTCTGCAAGGCGCCCGGGCTCACAATAAAACATGGAATTTTATTTCGCGATTTTAAATCGGTTCGACGTTATTGTCCTTCGTGCTTTAAACGCGGATAACAGAAGGGTATTAGTAATTAATACATAATCAGTTCCCATCTTTCGGGTAATCCCCTATAAAGCGCTCTTTATTAGCATTAAGAACATTATTACTGGGAAGATGTTTTTACTGGGCAAGATTTCCTACGTTCGCTAGGAGAATTCCTTTGTTCGGAAGGGTTAATATCGCCATAAATTTCCCGAAACAAGTGTAGAGTTAGTTGGTGACGAGGGTCAGACCAGATAGGGTTAAGTAAGGGCTCGCGTTTCTGCGGTTATACTTTGCCTCGCAGGATTACTAAGTGCCAAGTTCCCGGATCTGGGATTAGACAACAAAAAACGTGCGGCCGGGATTTATCTAATGGACATTTAATTTCTACGTTGGCCTTATTAGGGCGCGAATCTTAATTTTTATAATTCTATGCAACTTCGCCCGGGGACAGGCTGCGCCCGATTCAATTGAGACTTTTTCCATGAGATGCGTGCAAAATCGGTATAGGGCGCAATATTAAGTTTTCGAGTAATTAAGGGTTGAAGTTTTAGGTTTATATTTGTAGCCCAAAAATTTACGTTCAAAAAATTGTAGCGCCGTTATTTGTCAACAGATCTTAAAAAATTATACAGATTCGGAAGCACCAGATTTTTTGGCTTCGGATAAGCTTAAAAAACCATAGGCGTGGCATTTAAAATTTTTGAGAAAAACGGATTTTAATAGTTTGACTTGTAATAATTTTTTTCTAAATTTTCACTTTGAAAATTCGTAGTTCGGTTATTTGTGAACGGATCTTTATAAACTTTTCAGATTCTAAAAGTGCGTTTATCGCAGCGTAGAACGGGTTAAAAAAATCAATAGGGCCCAATGTTAAGTCTGGGAGAAAAACGCGCTCGAAGCATTCAAAATGTAAATATAGCTAAAATTTTTAATTTTCAAAATGCTGTAACTCCGGCGTCTTTGCGAATTTCCTCAAATCCTTTCATTTCTGAACGTTCCCAACCCTTACGCGTCGAAATCCAATCCTATTTCAACCCCCTCCCCCCCAAATCGGCCAATATTGGAAAAAAACATGGATTAACCCCTTGCGTATTTTTGAAGAAAAAAATTTTAAGTAATGGATTTGCTTTAAATTTTTACAAGACGTTTCTATGGACCCCAAACCGACATATCCGCAAGCCATTCTTCCCTGCTGCCCTTTCAACCTCCAAAATTTTCCAGAAAACTAAATAAAATGAAAAATATACACTTTGATTCACAAAAATAATCGCTGTGCCCTCATTTTTGATCCGATTATTAAAAGCGACCCGGATACGTAATTTTGAGGCTTTTCTCCATAAGATACAACTAAAATCGGCATAGGGCGCAATGTTAATTTTTTGAGTAATTAAGGGTTGAAGTTTTAGGTCCATTTTTGTGGCACAAAATTTTATGTTAAACAATTGCAGCGCTGTTAGTTGTTAATGGACCTTTAAAAAATATACAGATTCCGATTTGTCGGACATTTTGGCTTCGGATAGACCCAAAAAATTATTGACGTGCTGTTTAAAATTTGCGAGTAAAACGGGTTTGAAAAGTCCGACTTGTAATTAATTTTTTTTAAATTTCAACTTTAAGAATTTGTGATCGGATCTTTAAAAAATTTTCAAATTCAGAAAGCCCGTTTATCAGACCATAAAATCAGCTAAAAAAAATCAACAGGGCCTAATGTTAAGTCTGGGAGAAAAACGCACTCGAAATTTTCAAAATGTAAATTTTTAATTTTTAATCAAAATCAAAGCTCCCACTGAAATAGTAATAAAACTGTTCTTTTTATTATATCTTACTATTGTTATAAATAATAACATATAGAAATTGGTATAATTAATTAATTAGAACTGTATTTAAAAATAATTAATAACAAATAACATAAAATTTATGAATTGGACACAATTCCTTTTCCCCAAATAACATTAATATTAATCATAGGTAATCATATGCAAAAACTAAAGACGGAATTGTATTGAAAAAAAAAACAAAAGTCGATTAAACTTAAATCAAAATATACAATCAAATTAAAACTTTCCTTTTGAAGTAATACAATAAAGAAAAATGCACCAACGATTATTATTATTCTTATTAAAAAAGTTCGACGTCCACAAAATAACGCAATCAAACAATCGGGACCGCATTTAAAAGTTTTCAGAACTTCCAAGTAAGAAAACTAAAGCCGAAATAATATAATAAGTCGTCGTTATGAAAGCGAGTCGTTTATTTAGGAAAATTTCAAATTGTCTTATAAAGTGCGCCTTCTAAGGGTGCAGCGTTCAAGAGCCGTAATTAACTTCAAGTACAGTTAATTTAAAGCTCCCCCGCGACTATTGTTTAACATAGCGTGGCCAATTTACAGATTTTATGTTCTCATTGGCACCACTTTTCTTTTTTAATTTACTACAATTCTTTCTTGAATTAAAATGGAAATTACCAACACTTAAACGCTCGCTTTATTACTCTTTAAATGTAATCATCGCGCTGAGCTTTCCATCTATTTTTCGCAAAAAAACGGCCTTTAATTTCATTACTTTTTTTTACGCATACAAATAAATAAATTTTGCAAAAAACAAAAAAAAACATAACTTTAAATCTGAAAGTGCATCAAAAAAAATTGGGAAAACGAATAAATCATTTTCAAATTAATTGAACCTCGGGATTGGTGAATTAACTTAGTAACCATGGTTTTGCACACTAATAAACCAATAGAATTCGGCATACAACGCGCTTTATTTAAATTACAATTGAGATCTGCTTTTTTTATTATGTATTAATATTTTTCTAGCATAAATTTATTTGTAAACGACACCCCCAAAAAACAAGTCGAGCAAGACGACAAACTCCTTAAAAAAAACCGTTATGAGAAGTATTGTTGACGTCAAGATGTTGAAATATTATTTTGTGACAAAGTGCGCCTATAAAGCGCTATGGCGCCATTTATGCGGCTCGGTAGTCCGGTCTATTTCACTTGATGGGTTTTATAACATTGGCGGAAGCTACGAATGTCGATCCCGACACTTCAAAAGGCCCATACAACTGCCTAACATTCTTTCTCGCAAAATCTAAACAATCCCTATAAATTTGATTAGAAAAAAATCGCAGCTCCCAACGACGCCGTTTTTCTACGATGATTTTCGCTTTAGCTTTAGGACTCCTTTTAATATTTATTTTTTATACAGGGTGAGTTAGAACGATGGGGCCAAACCTCTAGGAGTTATTCGGCGCAATGTTGGAAGACATTTGGGTAGAAAAACTTATGACCAAAAATGTGTCCCTACGGCCTTACTACGCTTTGAGATAGTTCAAAGAAACCTTTTAAAGAGCTACTGTTATTATGTACAAAACAATTAAAATAAAATTCATTAAAGCTGGAAAACACATAGTTTTGCCCATAACTGTATTAAAATCGTAGTACCTTAGGAAGACATTTTTGCATCTGTGGTTCTATACTCAATTTTTTTCTATTGTTGTACTAAGTAAGTTCTAAAATTTGGTCCCATAATTTTGAATCACCCGGTATATAGGGAAGTGCAAGATGTTACATCCATATGTGCAAAAATAAGGTGCAATAATGGTATTCTGATCAAGGAACTAAGTCTGACAATACAAAGTTATACATTTAAAAGTCCAAAAGTCACATTCATTTTTAAGTTCAAAAAGATACAATCGAATTTATTGGATATTTCAATGTAAAACGTCGTTATTACTATTTTATTTTGCATAGTAAAAATAATGAATTTTGTTAGACATAAATAAATTTGCCAAAAGTGAGGGTGTAAGATATGTAAGTACAGTGGGCCCTCGTAATACCTTAAGAAAACAAAAAAGATGACTAAGACACTTCTTGACAATATAACTCCACGAGAATACCAAGAAGCAAAGAAAAAGTGACAACATTGCAAGAAGTATCGCAATAAGAGAAAAGTGTAAAATGTAACAAACTTGTATATGAAAAAAATTTAAGGTTAATTCTCGAATATATATAACCCATCTCAACCACGAAAACCTAAAATTGCTAAAATATTTAAAAAAAAATAATAGCGAGAAAATGCTGAGATATAAAATTTAAATAAAAAAAAATAAAGAAATTAAAATTGTGATAACAGGTGATACAGAAATTGCCTAATGCAAATATACTTTAAAACGGGAAATTTGATTCGCTCGTAAATGTTTTTGAAAAACTCTTTTGGTACTATTTTTTCCTTAGCTATTTGTGTCTTGTTCAAGTGGTAATTAATTTTCTCTAATTAAAAAGAATGAGACTAGTTCTATCGATTATATGTTAAAAAACGTATTTTTACCATAGCAATGAGTGGGAAATAGCGAACAGATACGACAATCTCGTAAGTGCGTGTGAGAGGGAATGATAAAAATTGTTTAACTAACTTTTCGCCAATTTTTGTTGGACAAATAATTGTGAATCATGCTTAAAACCGAGTGTGCACATTCGAGCTCAAAGTAGAAAAAAATTTGGAATTTTTTTCTTGCGAGCTATTGCTTATTATTGCGTGATAACATTAGCTTTCAAAAATTTTTGACTAAAGATCTGAAAACTAGAATCTGGGAGCTTTAAAACGATTTTTTAAAATTTTAGATACGATCATTCTTTACTGAAATACAGCTAGTCAAAAATCAGCATAAAATTGGAGAAATTTTTCAGACTTTAATTTTTCCCTTTAGTGTACATACAATAAACTTAAAAGATTTTTTTTTTTTTTGAAAATGAAATCTATTTTAAACTAGCTGGCCCGTCCGACTTCGCACGGGCATTGCGATTTTGAAACTAATTTTTTTTAAATAAAATATAAATATATAATCGACTTAAATGTAAGCACTTAAACGTTTCCTCAATGTATGTGATTTAATTTGATCATGATATTACATTAAACTTTTAGACATAGAACTTGATTTTTATATTACTTTATCCTTCAGTAACTTAATTCTTCAACTTCAAAGTTTGTGAAAATAAAAACGGTATTTTTATTTAAATACACAGTCCCCTGTATTGATTTTCGAGAAAATGCATTATGGAAATATTTCTATTTTGTCAATAAAATTTGTTCAATACAGGGTGGTTCTAAACTATGAGGCCAAACTTCTAGGGGTTATT
This sequence comes from Sinopyrophorus schimmeli, assembly GCA_036325965.1. Taxonomy (NCBI): domain Eukaryota; kingdom Metazoa; phylum Arthropoda; class Insecta; order Coleoptera; family Elateridae; genus Sinopyrophorus; species Sinopyrophorus schimmeli. The sequence goes on along the minus strand of JARFIZ010000015.1, from coordinate 201,970 downwards.
CAGTGCAATGATAGAAGACGTTTGGGTACAAAAACCAATGTTCAAAAATGTTTTGTTTTATTGTAATAAATAACCCCTAGAAGTTTGGCCTCAGAGTTCTTAACCACCCTGTATATAAGCAAAAAAATTTCCCGGTTTACAAAAAAACGTCCATACATTTGTTTGATGTATGTGACTTTTGAACTTTCGAACGTATAATTTTGTACCTTCGGACTCGATCCTCGATCAGGACACGATTATCGCACCTCAAACTGTTATTTTTCCGCACAGACACAACATTTTGCGCTTCCCCACAAGAAAAATCCATTTCAAAGCTCTTATTGTTACCCAAAGTTCGGATCGCTAACGACCTAAGCGACATGTAAATGAAAGCTGGAAAAACAGGATTTTCGGCGGATATCCTTTTGTGGCCGAGAGCTTTTGTCGGCTTTAAAAAACAGCTCATGTTTAACCCCTAGAAAATTTAGCTTCGAAAATTTTCTCGGCCGATTTTAACGGAACGCGCCCAATTGTGCCGGAAACTCGAGGGACCAGAACTCACGTACTCCGGTCAATTCCGGTCCGGCTACTCGCCGGAGATTTCTCGCGCGTAGCCCCGTACTCTATTAGAATATCTAATGCGGGTCAACGATGTGTGAACATGATATTTATTTCTTCCAGATAAAGCACCACTACGCCCCGGATTTAGAGCCCCATTTTGTCGGCCGCTTTTAATATTTAATTTTCCCGCTTTATTGTATTTTATTCGGATTTGACCCTTGGGAGCTAAGGCGGAAAGTTTCGGTTTTAAAACGTAGCCTTTCTCTTTTGAAATATGTATAGTTGTGGATCAGATTCAATTTTGATTTTTTTACAACCTATGTGAAATTGTTATTTGCAATATGAAAGTTATTTAATTGTGAAAAGTGAAGATGTTTTGTTTTTAAGTTGGCGAGGTCTGTTTTTAGCAAAATTTTATACTTAATAAATTAATATATTTGTTTTTAAATGCAATTATTAAAAAATTACATCTTTGTTGTTTGTTGAAATGTTTGTAAAAACTTTAAGGATTTAAAATGGTTCTATGTGTTAGTTTAAAATATAACTAAAAAATGCAAAAGGTGTTTATTAAATTTTTTGAGAAATTATACAAAGTTTTTTTAAATTGCAATTTTCTGAATAAAATTTAAGTACCCACAAAAATCAAAAATCCGATAAAAATGTATAAAGACAAAAATTCGAAAAGTGCTGCAGTAGATCCTTCTCTATTATTATTTTTTCTTTGTATCAACAATAATATATTTTTTCAATAAAGGGGTTGCAAAACTCAAATTATGCAGAAGTGGTAGTAAACATTTGCGCTGGTGGTTTAGCACCAAATCCGATCAATATATAGGGTGTTCCAAAAGTAGTGGATCAAATTTTAAGGCTAACAGGAGATGAGATGCTGAGACGAAAAATCCTTTTGCGTTTACGCGCCTGACGCACAGGTACCGATTTATTAATTATTTCGATAGCCAATCAGAAGCAAGCTATAGCGGCAATAAGAGGTTAGTTAGATTCCAGCCAAATCCCTACTTTTGGGACACCCATTATATATACTCGTAATTGTCTTAAATAGCTCTATTAGTATCTGTTGAAAGTTGACCATTTTTTATTATCAAAATCAAATAAATTAAAGGGTAGTAGGTATATTGCTTCACAATTTCAAAAAATTATAAAATATATAACATATAATATATATATAATTTTCTAACTATGTAATACTGATACAACAAACTACTTTGAGACTGCATTTTCAATAGTTTAACTTTCAAACTGAAATGAAATAAAAACGTGAAATTTCGACAAACTTCAACTTTGCTTACTAAGTAAAATATTAACAATAAAAACTTGACTCTATAATTTTTTTTGCAAAGAATACATGATTTCCATTTCTCATGTTATTTAAACGGAAAATCTTCAAGTTTGATGAAGGACCTCTTCAAATTGGAATTAAGGGCTGGAATTTTTATTTAGACATATTCTGCGATATTTTCATGCAAGACTAAAAAATAATATATCGATTTTTTTATAAGCACCCCAATACACAATATATTAAATGTATTGACCGGATTTGCATGTATACGATCAGCGCAAATTTGTACTACCACCCCTTTTATTAAACCCAAAAACGAAAAGTAGGATGCCAAAAATTATTCGCGAGCAAAAGAAGCACAAAATCAAACAGTATCCCGGATTTTTTTAAAATAAGGCGTGCGTGCCCCCGCACCTAAGCAAATTGAATCAGCTCGCCCCGATTTGTGTATTCGAGTCGCGTTTTGGTTTTTCGAAGTTTTGAGGTATATAAATATTTTACTTCTATGATTTCCCTTAAGGTGGAAACGTGTCCTGTGTTTCACGCAGGACGCCGCGTTGCGCGATACGGGAGTCGTTTCGACATTGTTTATAAAGGGAAATTGAATCGGGCGCAGCCTGTCCCCGGGCCAAATAGAATTATTCGGCCGGGCCGTAAAAATTAAGATTCGCGCCCTAATAAGGCCAACGTAGAAATTAAATGTCCATTAGATAAATCCCGGCCGCACGTTTTTTGTTGTCTAATCCCAGATCCGGGAACTTGGCACTTAGTAATCCTGCGAGGCAAAGTATAACCGCAGAAACGCGAGCCCTTACTTAACCCTATCTGGTCTGACCCTCGTCACCAACTAACTCTACACTTGTTTTGGGAAATTTATGGCGATATTAACCCTTCCGAACAAAGGAATTCTCCCAGCGAACGTAGGAAATCTTGCCCAGTAAAAACATCTTCCCCAGTAATAATGTTCTTAATGCTAATAAAGAGCGCTTTATAGGGGATTACCCGAAAGATACGAACTGATTATGTATTAATTACTAATACCCTTCTGTTATCCGCGTTTAAAGCATGAAGGACAATAACGTCGAACCGATTTAAAATCGCGAAATAAAATTCCATGTTTTATTGTGAGCCCGGGAGCCTTGCAGAATCCGGAATAAGCTTTCGAGCGATCCGCAGATATAAAATATGTGACAAGATACATAAACACATTTTCAAAATAAAGATTTCGAAAAGCCACCGCAAAGCACATTACATTTCGATCAATTTGTTATCGTAATTGATCCCGACGTCTTTTGGAAAACGGTTTAAAAAACACCACTCTCGGCTCGTTCTTTGTTGACGAGAAGAACAATTTTAATATGGTTGGTTCTTTTTTTTTATAATTCTTTTTCCCTTAAGTCCCAAAGAAATAGTTTCAAAAATAATTATTCAGTAAGATTAAATGAAAGAACCCGAGTCGAAATTTAAGTTCCACTAAGACACTAAGTGCTGCGTAGAACAGGCATGACCAGCATACGGCCCGCAGGTCGGATCCGGCCCGTGTAAAAAGGTTTTGTGGTCCGAGATTCATTTTTCCCCTACTAATTTATCATTTTTGATGAAAATAATGATATGTGTACATATGTACGAGCGTAAGAAGTTATACTTCTTTGGTGTAATTAAATTAAATATAACCACGTGTAAAATTTAATATAAATATATTCAATAAATACGAGGATGTGCGCATTCGAGCGAAAAGTGGCACATTTCCGAGCGAGGGAAGCAAATGAAGCGCGACGCGGAGCGGCGCGCGTCATTTTCCCGAGATCGGAATGTGCCACTTTGAGCTCGAATGTGCACACTCCGTTTTAAGCACGATTCACAATAAATTAGGTCAATAAATGGAACGAAATATCAGTTGAATAATTTTAATCGTTCCCTCTCAGTCACACTGACCATATTGTCGTATCTTTTCACTCTCTTCCACTCATTGCTATGGTAAATACGTTTTTCCAACATAAAATCGATATTTACTAGACCAAATTTAAATTTTTGCAAAGTTAACCATTAAGTATGTGAAATTTTACTATACGAGAAAAGTTTTGTCAATTTTTAAAACAATTTTAGTGTCATCTCAAAGAAGAATATTAGTAGTTTTTATAATCCAAAAATAAATATATAGTTTTTATAGAACAATGGGTTTTATTTTGCCTAATGTGAATAGAGCCAAGGTACATTACCTCTGTTGTACCTAGGCCATAGATCCGCTAATTTTTAAATCTCATAGCAATTTGAATAAATCGTTGGAAATTCTTTCAAATATTTTATGATGAATACCTTATTAGGGCTCCACTACGATGCAATTCATTTTATCAACAAATTGTTACATATACAATTTAAAAAATTACAAGTGAAAAAAAGCCAAGGTACAACAGGCTATGCTTATTTATGTCAAACTGATAACTGAAAAGTTGAATCAACACCTATGATTAATTAATTGTTTTGCATTTTTTGCAGAACATTTTGGGTGGAGATCAAAGGACAACGTAATTTCGAGGGAGACGACCATTTCTTTATTAAGGTAAGGATAATAAACAATTTCTCGTATCTGGCTATTGTACATTTGGAGAAGAAATATCGTCCACGGGTTCCCAATAAGTGACGATCTTTTTTTTAATTATTTTAATACAATTGCTGATAATAAGGCGCCCTTTGAGATCTGCGGGGGTTGTTTATTTTATCACTTGAATAAAAATTTTTAGGACCTTAAAATTTTTCAAAAACTTTTACACGAATACATTTTTTTTAAATTAGACTTTTGGAGACGGAAAATTGTACTTTTTTTATTGGCCTTTTAAGGCCACTGATTGTCAATATTTTTGTGTTTAAATTAACAATATGTACATATAAAAATTAAGAGTCACAATCAAAATTAAATCATTCTTAATTTACTCTCTAATTAGTCAATATTAATCCATAAATATTTTTTAATTTTTGCCACAACGTCCGACTGACAATTTGACTAATCTTTTTGGGCGTCTTTCAGAATGGTACAACGACATTTGTGTTTCCGCGATTTCGCTTTGCTATCGTAGTTCTATAACCGAGTGCTTGCCCTCCCAGTCAAAGTAGTGGTCCCCTAATTAAAAAAAAATCGCGCGTGTGCGTTTTAAAAAGTGTCGGTCCGCGTTTCGGTCCAGGACGTGCAGCAGCCCAGCAGAGGACGAGGATCGGGGAAAACCGCACCAGAGTCAGCTCACAACCCTCTGGTGCCAAGACATCTATAACTGGGACGTCAGGTAGGTCCCGTCCAGCGTTTGGGACCGTGGAAAAGGACGAAGGGGCCAATTCCGGTGAGTACTTTTTTAGAATTTTCTCGTTGCAGGCGGTGAAACTGGATGGTGGAGTCTTAAATTTTTTTTTGTCAAGTTAGGAGATGACTCACTTAAATAAGCGTTGAGGGTGGGTCGGAATTATTGTATTTTAAGCGTTTAAATTGTCCTTCAGACACTTTTTAGGTTAATATTAATACATCATCGCAAACCTTCCGGACTTTATTAAAATTTTTTAATGTTTTTTCAATTTAATTTAATTTAATTTCGTTTTTTTAATGACTAGTTGGAAGGTTTCTTTATTTTTTTGCCCCCTGTTTAATTTAGCACTAAGACTCCACCTGTACGGTTTATTTATTCAATTTAATTGCCATATATTATTTTTTTCTCATAGGTATATACATTCGTCAATACATCACGGTTTTTGAATAATTAATAAATTTGGTTTTCTTTTAATAATTTTTGCAGATATCAAATCAAAAATTAATTAAAAAAATAATACACTTTGAAATTATTTAATGGGCTATTAATTGGTAATGTTGTTTATCAAAATTTAATTAATGATTTTCTATTTTTTGCAATTTTTTAATTTAAAAGGAATGGAATATTATTTTATTATTTTTTAAAGAGAACAGGAATTGAACTGTTAATAAAACAACTCTTGTTAAATATGCATCGTTTCGTTTTTTTATTGAAACTTTTTCAAGCAACTTAACATCTCAAAAATGTCTTAACCATCAAAACTCAAAATTGTACATGTCATGCTTAGTTGCCTGAAAAAGTTTCAATAAAGAAACGAAACGTTGCATATTTGAAAAGAGTTGTTTTATTGCCAGTCCAATTTTTGTTAACTTTAATATTAAAAGATAATGGACGTGAACATTATGATTAATTATTTTATTTATTGTACCTACAATTTGATTATAGTAATTATTTTATTAAATTTAAATATTGTTAAACCTTTTAAGAAATTTAATTAAACTTAATAGTTGCATTAACATAATTAAATTCCTTTTTGGAATGCTTTTAAAATTTACTTCAATACTAAGGATCATTGCAAGAAGTATTTAGTGAACACACTTTGATAAAAAATTAAACGAAATTAATGTTATTTTTGCTATAAACAAATTGGAAAATTAATAAATAATTATTCCAACAATTCTTTATTTAATATTGAAATGAATTAGTTCTGTATAAAGGTCCTTTATTTGAAATTTCGTAAAATAGAAAAATACAAATTTTGATATGAGATTCGAATTATTTTTACAATGAGTACCATTGTTAATTTACTTCGTTCGTCAAAAGAAAATGTTAATGATTTGATTATTCCATTTAAATTTATTAATTATTTAATTCAAAGCTTAAAATTATTTCAATAAATTCTACTGAACATTTAATCAACTCTTTGCATTAATTGAAAATGGCATTTGCTTTAAAATAAGCACAAAATAAAATGAAAATTCTGGGAGTACGCCTTTCAGCTTTGGACGTTTGTTTTGTGCTTAAAAACCAGTTCACCCCTGCAATTTATTTATTTCTTTTTTTATATTTGTGTATGGAAATTTTCAGCAAGGGCGGTTTTTTTTTGAAAACGTCCTTTTCGAACTAATTTCCAACCTTCTGAAGATTTTCGCGTTGTTACAATAAAGCTGCAAGGAGTCCTCGACTCCTTGCAAACCGGAACATATTCGAACTGTTGGATTTGGTGCAAATGTTGTCTTTCTTAAGGCCCCCTTTGCCCCCTCGCCAATTTTACTGTTTATATTTGTAACACCAAAATCCAATAAGGGCGAATATTTCCGATTTATTGTTTCAACTTTTCGTGTAATTCGCTAAGGAACTAATCTTTTGCTTTAACTTAATTTTCAATCAAATTTCGATTTGATTTTTTTGTATTAATTTTCGATTGTTCCCGAAGCGATTGCACAAAAAAAATTGTTATATATCTGTGTATTTTTTGTAAACATGTACCGCCCCGTGCTCACGCTAGCTGAGCATTGGGGCACCCTTAGATCTCGCGTCTTTTTAAAATGCTGTCACCCTTAATAAGATTTTTTTGCAAAAGTTGAGGTGCAAACCTTAATTTTTTTCGTAAATTGTCACAATCTTTTTAAGGGTGGCGGAAGAGGGTGGCTTAGATTTGTCCCAAATTTTTCAGGTTTTTGATTAAAAATAAAATGTTGCGTTATCATTGCGCTTCAGTTCGCAATTTCGCAACGACGAGCCCCTTTTGCGTTTAAACTTTTTTGAAAAAAGTTTTTGGTGCGGCTTTACTCCAAAACTTTGGGGTTTTTAAGTTTTGACTTTTACTAAAAGGTCATTTTTGCGGATGCACAATCTTTGGGAGTATTGTGCTATAAAAGTGAATAAACAAGGGTGGGTTTCGGCGAAGAAAATGGTCTTTTACGAATTTATCGAAATGCGGCAAAATTCGTGCGGATCGAAAACGCAATTTGCGTTTCGAAGCGTTTCTAATTAATCTTTTTTCTTTTCAGGTTTTTTTATATTTTTCTTAGTTGTTAATTTTGCATGTAGTAAAAATCTGTGGTGAGCCTGAATAAGCATTGAAGTCGAATTTGGTGGTTTAACAAAGGAGCAATTTTAATCTATTAATTTTCCAAAAATCGCAATTTAATTTAAAAAAATTCATTTTTGTTATAATCGTTTGATATAAGTGGGATTTTTTGATACATTTATGTAGTCACCTTTGGTGCACACTTATATGGGTCATTTTTTTAAAAATTCGACTTACACACTTATTTTGGGTTGCTTCAGAAATATTTGTGGTATTAACCACTTTTTTCAGCATTTTGCAGTTCCCATTTGGACAACAATTGTAGAATTAAGTTTTTCTTTCAGCCTAATCATTTTTTTTCAGCCTAATCATATTTTTTTTGCAGCATTGTGCATGATTGTATAATTAATTGCTTTCTTCTTACAGGTTTTGCGTTAAATCTTAAATTAACATGCGTTTTAACCAACAAATTCCCCTTGCGTTTAGTATTTAAGAATTGAAAGGTTTTGCGTTGTGACCCAAATGGTCACTTTTGCGTTTCTTTCCCAAATTTCGAAAAATTTGCGTTCCCATTTTCTGCGCACGACTTTACGTCAAAAATTTTGAGTTTCTTGCGTCTCGACTTATTGTAAAGTCGAATTTGCGGTTTTAACGGTGCGCATTTTAATTCGTAAAAGGCCATTTTTTGGGTAATTTATAATTAAAATAAACTTATTATTGCTTTTGTTCTCCAGCAATCAACAACTTCGTGTTGCCAAGGTTCGAATCGTCAAAATCGAGTATAATAATGGAAAATCAAGGGATACCAACTTCTGCGCTTAATTTTGCTAGAGTTAGTGGTAACTTGACAAAATGAATTCCTCCAAATTTGGTTACCCTGGAAATAATAATATTAAATAAGAACTTTGAACTTATCTACTGTCAAAACTCATAAACAACAGAACCAGAATTTTAAGTTGGTATTACAAGCCAGACCGAGTGACAAAATTGGCTCCCATTTTAATACACCCTCTGATCGAAAACAAAGTTAGGAATATTTAACCTTCCGTGTACGAGGTGGGGTATAATTAACGTGACCATTCTTTTTTTTTGTTAAAACGGGACGTTTGGTAATCTAGCTTAAAATCGAGTGTGCACATTCGAGCTCAAAGTGGCACATTCCGATCTCGGGAAAATGAAGCGCGCCGCTCCGCGTCGCGCTTCATTTGCCTCCCTCGCTCGGAAATGTGCCACTTTTCGCTCGAATGCGCACATTCTCGTTTTATTAGATATGTCTACTTTATCTTTCGCTTTTTCAAATCATCAATTTAATTTTGGTTTAGTAAATATCGATTATATTTTGGAAAAACGTATTTACCATAACACCGAGTGGAAAAGAGTGAAAAGATACGACAATATGGTCAGTGTGACTGAGAAGGAACGATTCAACTGATATTTTGTTCAATTTATTGGCTTAAATTATTGTGAATCGCGCTTAAAACCGAGTGTGCACATTCGAGCTCAAAGTGGCACATTCCGATCTCGGGAAAATGAAGCGCGCCGCTCCGCGTCGCGCTTCATTTGCTTCCCTCGCTCGGAAATGTGCCACTTTTCGCTCGAATGCGCACATCTTCGTATTTATTACATTTGTATAATTTACCGTGCGCTCCTTCGAATCAAAAATTTTAATTTAATTTAATTAATATCGATTTTACATTCGAAAAACATATTTACCATAGCAATGAGTGGAAGGAAGCGAGAAGATACGATAATCTTGTCAATGCAAGTGAGGGAAACGATTAAAATTATTCAATTAATTTTTTGTGTAATTGTTTGGTATAAATTATTGCGAATCATTGAGAAATTGCCGTCAAACTAATTTGTATTGCAATAAGGAGGCAAGAATTAAATTTTTGTTAGGATTTTTTAATATTCGGTATCATAATTGACACGTACCTTTGTAATTTAATACTCAAAAAAAATATCAATAGTTTATAAATTGAAAAAAAAAAGTTTTTGTATTTTTATTAAAGGGTTATGCCTACTTGGAAAATTACGTGATTTTCAAGAATTTTTTTGCTGTTTTAATAAGTATTTATTGAAATTCACAAAATACTATCAAAAAATACCTATTTCGAGATACATGTACAAATTGTTTTATGAAAAAATATTTAAAAATAAAGGAAATAGGACTCTTTTCTTAAAATGTCCGTTATTTTCCATCACTTGCGGTGACCAAAATCTCTTCGAAACGGCTTATTTGAAATCAAAATAAAAGAATATTGCGATAGTATATTGCGTTACGTAGGGCCTGAACGAAGGGTTTGGTAAAATTTCGATTTTTACAAAAATGACAATTTTACGAACAGGTTAAATTTTAGAGGTAAACTGATTTTGGTTTTTTTTGCAATAAACAACAAAATTTTAAACGAAATAAAAAATCCTTCGTTCAGGCCCTGCCTATTGTAATAACAAATAAGCACGTCAAATTTTAGTTTGATCGGTGCAACAGTTTTTAAAAATTTTTGGTCACCGCAACTGTATATTAAAAAAAAAGACAGTTTTGAGATACTCGCGTTTAAAGCTTGAAGTCTATGTTTTTTATATTTAAAACTATTTTTTTTAACTTATAACTTTTGAACATGTGCTCCAATTTTTTTATATTTTGTTGAAGAAATATTCCTAAGATGATATATATTAAAAAAAATGCATAAAAATAATGGATATTTTGATCTAACCTAAGTAGGCATAACCCTTTAATAAAAGTCTATTCTAATGCATAAATATATACAGTCAAACCTCGATAAGCTGAATTTTTGATAACTTGAACCTCTTTCCCTAGGACTTTCTTATTTCCACGTTAATATTTTTATATTGCTAACTCGAATTATGGTTACTTTCCCTTCAACTTCGACTTATCGAGGTTCTACTGTATGTATATTACTTAAACCTATTCATTATTGGTTATCAAAATATATTTCTTATCATTTAACTGTCATAAAATGCAATTTTGTGGATTTTATATCATTTTATGTTTGGGGTATGCAAACCCCACTTAGTATGGCATGCGACATTTAGTCACCTAGTATGCGGAAGGTTAAAAAAAAATTGATGTAAATATTTACAATACATCAAAGGGCCAAGAATAATCTTTGGAGATTAAAATCGTTCTTCCACAGAACTTCATCTTCGGAATTTTTAACTCTTTTGTACACAATTTTGATAAAACGGTTTACAATACGAAATACAGTAGAAACGCAGTCGTTAGAGTAATTTAAACAGGCAACATGTGGCGAGCTTTGATTAATGCAACTTTTTCTCGAATCCTATAATCCCGCTATGTTATTTGCTTATTTATATGTGCTTGTCTTATATGTGTACGAGGGTAATATTTATAGTTATGGGAATTAACTAGTCGTACAGAATTGCGAGGCAAAATATGCATCTGTTTATGCGGGACATATTTTATTGAAAGAGCGTGTAGTTACGTATATTATCCCTACGTTCCCATTGGATAAATGAGTTTATTATTTGCAAAATGACATGGGCATTTATGCGCAGTTTCTTTTATTGCCTCCCGTTTAATCTTCCAACTTGTTTCTTTAACTCATGCCTCTCTTTTTTCTTTTGCGATCGAATTCTTACGTTGGTAGTGCGCGGCGGTTCAATAAATTTTCAACGTACACCTGCACTTTCATTAAAACAAACCAAATCCCATTAGCATTAAATCTATTCGTGGTATTTAAATCGATAGTTTTCGGCGCACTATAAATTTTTGAAAATGGGAAATTAATAACGCGTTTAGGAAATACATATATCAATTTTTAAGTATCAAAGCGCGATATTTCAATTCGGGTTATAAATGGAAAGCTTTCGCCGGTGCCGAATGTACGGTACGGCCGCGGTTGTAACTGCAACAGCCGTAAATTATAAAAATAAATATTTTTTGTCGGTTTGGACATTTTTATTATAAACTAGTTTTTCATTCGGTTAAATTGTATTTTTTTTGTTGATCAAAGTTCTCGTTTCAATTGCGTTCAAAGAATTGTAGGTGTTCATGATCCTTCTACCGCCATTTGTAAATCTAATTTTTAAAAGTATTTGTGGGTACAACACGAAAATTGTATTTTTGAATACGCGCTGCGAGGTGTGGCAGGGTCGATTTCCCCATTTTAAAATAGAGTATAGTTTCGTCGTTCCTTTCTGCACGTGTACGGAAAGTGCGTATTTTCGATCTCCTCCTTTCCACTTTGTCTAAACACATATGTGGGCGATTCTGTTCTAAGTGTTACTTTTTTGATTCAAAATTTTTGACAAAATAAATTTGGTAGACATTCTTCAGAAAAATTATTAAATTCATTTATGAATTGTATTACAATACCTTTCACAAATTTTATGTTGGAAAAACGTATTTACCATAGCAATAAGTGGAAGAGAGTGAAAAGATACGACAATATGGTCAGTGTGACTGAGAAAAAACGATTAAAATTATTCAACTGATATTTCGTTCCATTTATTGACCTAATTTATTGTGAATGGTGCTTAAAACGGAGTGTGCACATTCGAGCTCAAAGTGGCACATTCCGATCTCGGGAAAATGAAGCGCGCCGCTCCGCGTCGCGCTTCATTTGCCTCCCTCGCTCGGAAATGTGCCACTTTTCGCTCGAATGCGCACATTCTCGTATTTATTGAATATATTTATATTAATTTTTACACGCGGTTATATTTAATTTAATTACACCAAAGAAGTATTCTTACGCGTGTACATATGTACACATACCATTATTTTCATCAAAAATTATAAATTAGTAAAGAAACCTGTTGTGCCGTGGCCCTTTTAAAACTTTTAATTTTTGTTTAAATTGTATATGTAGGTGATTCTATTCTGTTATTTTTTTGATTAAAAATTTTTGAATTCTATAACTAAACTTTTTTTGATTTTTCATGCATATTATTACTCTATTTCATAGTAACAATGAAAGTGCGAGAGGATTTTGCTACAACTTTAAAATATCGAGAATAAGAATTATATTTTATAATTTCCATGCCACGGTACTGACATAAAATAAATTTGGTAGACATTCTTCTGAAAAATTATTAAATTCATTTATGAATTGTATTGTAACATTTTAAAACTCTTTTTTATTGATTATTTAACATTTCAATAATCCATAGTAACTTATGTGTAACAAATAACACATTATAATTTATATCAAACATTAATCAACTCAAATCTAACACATTTCATAACAATTAAATTGACTAAAATTTTTTTTTTGGTTTTTATTACACCATTTTTAATTCTTAAGCTTCTACGCCAATAGTCAATATTATTTATTAACAATTAAATATGTTTTTATTATTTTTTGACACGGTACTGACATTTTAAATTAAAATAGCAACTGTAATTATTTGATCATGAATTTGGTAATAACCCTATAATTTTGGCTAGTAATAAATACAGAAATTCATTATTTATGATGAAAAAAATTAATCGTTAATTAAGTTTACCAATACCACGGTACTGACAAGGAAATTTATTACATCATCTTTTAAAAATTGAGTTTTAAAATGACACAAACTCGCTTGAAAATTTCACTTGCGTGATGTTTGTAAACATAACTCAGTTAACGTACTTTCAATATGGCTTATTAGTTGTTTTATTAATTTCGAGGTAAATGGCGCACGAGTCACACACATTCAAATTTAAAAATTTGCTTAAATCTGAGGACAAATATTATTAAGCCGGAATTCAATCTTAAATTGATGTATTAAAAAAAATTCGTTAATTTAGTTTGATTATATACATTAAGATTTATCAGTTAATTGGTTTGAATTCTTTATTGCAAAAAAAAAATAACCGATTTATAGGTAAATTCTAGAAAAGGACATGACACGGTACTGACATTTAAGTGAGATATTGCAAGTTTTCTTTGAACTGCAACTTATATTATACAAGAAACGTGATGAAATATGTTCATGATAATCGTATTGATACAAAAATTTCATTAATCGATTTATAATGTATGACCAGTGAGAGCAAACAGTATAGGACACAAAAAATCACAGTTAGAATGGAATCACCCATATAGTCATATACGAAAGTTTATATTAAAATGTATAAAACGGGTAAAACTATTCTATTAAATGTATTTTTTTATAAAAAGTAGAAGATTTAGTTAAAAATAGGGACGTCTTTATTTCTTGAGTAAAAAAATTAATTTTTTTCGACACCTTCGTTTAATCCAAAAAAAAACCGGTGCGTTAGAACTTATACTTCTTTGGCGTAATTAAATTAAGTTTAACCACGTGTAAAAATTAATTTAAATATATTCAATGAATACGAGGATGTGCGCGTTCGAGCGAAAAGTGGCACATTTTCGAGCGAGGGAAGCAAATGAAGCGCGACGCGAAGCGGCGCGCTTCATTTTCCCGAGATCGGAAATGTGCCACTTTGAGCTCGAATGTGCACACTCAGTTTTAAGCATGATTCGCAATAATCTATTTACTTTCTAGAAACTTTCTAGAAAAGGACTTGACACGGTACTGACATTTTAGTGAGATTTTGCAAGTTTTCTTTGAACTGCAACTTATATTATAAATTCACCCGAAACGATTAAAAAAAATGAGATTTTATTTTACTCTGATTTGAAATTTTAATTTTTCAAGTACGAAACATGGTAAATACTTAATTTTCAAAAAAACTGGTACATTACAATTTTTTTACTTTTTTTTCGGTTGCGAAAATTCGAAAACGCAAACGTCGCAGGCCCGTCTTTAGATTTTCCCACGAACGAGTTTTACAACAACCGTCGAAATAATTGTTAGGAACGTTTCGGAAAGAGAAAACGATTTTTCAGACGACATTAACCCGTAGAATTGTTCGTTTTGCCGATTTCAAAGGAGCTCGCTGAGATAAATACTGATAATAACTGCGCCTAGGTTGTAATTAGCGAGAACGCGAGACATTAATCATGTGTATATAAATATAAAGCTCTCTGACATCTTTTGAAAGCCGCCTATCTTCAATGAAGGCAGATAAACAGATAAAAGCTTTGTTTGCGTTCCTAACAGTGCAATTTATTATTTTAATGTCGGGGCTGTCAGCTCTCCGCTTGAAAATCTCTGTTTTCCCGAGTAAATTTTTTCAGGAAAGAGACTCCAATTAAGGTGTGTGTGTGTGTGTGTGTGTATTTGTATGTGTGTGGGTCTGCATCCACTTAAACTTTTTGATTAGTATTTATCGGAACACAATTTTTTCAAAGAAAAAAAATTGCGGAGGTAATCGATTTCGCGAAAAGCTCGGCCGAAGGAAGCGAAAAAAAAAAAAAAACAAATTGCTTTAACTTTGCTTCGATTAGAGAGAAAGGGGGCGTCGTTTTAAAGTTAGTAACCAAATTGAATCTGGAACAATATTTTTTTCCGGAGGGTTAGCACTGCGTGACATGGTTTTAAGCATTAGCTACTCAAACAAGATTGAAATTTATCAGAAGCCAAATCGACTTAGGAGAGAAAAAAGTATTGTTCGGGCTCGAGGAGAAATTTCCAATTTCCATTTATTTTATATTCAACTGTAATCGAAATTTTATACGCCGCTTTCTTTTATTGTATCAGATTTACACTTTTATACACTCTTTTCCTGGTATTGCTTACAAATGGGCGCATTATAAAATTCTACTCTTTTAATTTTGAAACGATAAAAGATTTATTAAGCGAATTAACGCTGCGATCGATGCTAAATTTGCGTTATCAAGTGGAAGGGTTTTTTTTACGAAATATTATTTTTTACTGTGAACGACGAACGGATTTAAAAATCGACAAAAAAACTGACATTAAAATTGTCTTTCAAAAACTCATAAACTTAACAATTTCTGTTTTTTGATTATTTAAAAAAAAGGATGTAATTAATTTTTATAAGCATATAGAAACTTTAAATATTTTTTTTTTCGAATTAATTAGTTAAAATCAAAAAGGCGATGATCCATTGAAAAATCCAGCAAATTGCTTTCAAAAATAAGTTTTTTAGTGTTGCTGCGCTTAATAGGGTCTCTTACACACAGACTCGCCTTTATTTTATCGAAATTGATTTTTTTTTATACAAGATGTTTACGATTAAGTGCCAGAGCCGAAAAGGGGCGGTCAGGGTGATTTGTTAGAATGGCGTAATATTTCTAAATTTGTTCGTTTTAAAAAGTTATAGTAAAATCAAAATTGCTCCCACCTCTTGAGAACCGCACGTTGTTTGACCTTTGTCAGCGTTAAATCTGCTTCATTAAGAAACAGATACGACGCCCTCAAACGATAAAACAATTCATGTTATTTTACCATACATAAAAAATAAACTGCTCATAAATTATTTTTTTATTTATGAAACAAATATTATATGTATTTAGGGTGCAGCGAAAAAAAAATTTTTTTACTCAACATCTTGAGATGGTCCACTGATTTTTTAAATTAAATTCAAGTTAAAATTCTTTTGAAGCTTTTTGGCTTGTAATCTTCAAATTTATCTAAAAATGAACAAATTTGATCGTTTCTAACTCAAAATTCACTTTAATGCCTAAGAAAAGTATGTTATTGTTTCGGAATTTTTTTGAAAACTGCAATAATGGCGATAGAAAAATTTTTTAAGTTAATAATTGTTAATGGGCAAGAAAGAGGACACTTTGCAGCTTCTGAAGATTACAAGCCAAACAATTTTTTTTTTGTTTCAAAAGAATTTTAACTTGAATTTAATTTAAAAAGTCAGTGGGCCACCTCAAGTTGTTGAGTAAATTTTTTTTTTTTAAACTTTATTTTTTATAAGCTACAAAGTCTAGCCCGTCTAAGAAAAAAATATTTTTTGCTCCACCCTAATGTATATAATAAACAAGCGGTTTTTTTTCTTGAAAATACTCAAGTTAATTATCAGAGATTACCACTTCGATTAATTGCAAAAAAAAAGAAAAAACTTCGATCAGGCACTAGATGAACTATTAAACTAATGTTTTTTTTTTTGATTAATTTTAGATGATAAATGTTATGGTGGTTGCCACTTGTGGACGGGGTCCAACAAATATCGCGATAACTTGGCTATAAATACTAATAACTGATTTCCTTAACATTATTTTACTAATTATTAGATAAATAATTTGTTCTTTCCTGTGCAATAAGTTTAGCATCGTACGAAACAGGAAAGACAAAATTTTGTTTCGATTTCGCTTTTTCTATATTTACAAGACAAAGACAGCAGCGGTAAAGGGCGGTTATAAAATCATTTTTATTTCGACCATCGTTTTATAACAATTATTATTGATATCAAAAAATTTATTTTTCAATTTACCAGAGGTTCACAAAATTTATACACGTTAAAATATGAAAAATGGGTAAAACAAATCTATTAAATGTATTTTTTTATAAGAAGTAGAAGATTTGGTCAAAAATACGGTCGTCTCTTTTTCTTGCGTAAAAAAATTAATTTTTTTCGAAACCTTGGTTTAATCCAAAAAAAACCGGTGCGTTAGAAGTTATACTTCTTGGGCGTAATTAAATTAAGTTTAACCACGTGTAAAAATTAATTTAAATATATTCAATGAATACGAGGATGTGCGCATTCGAGCGAAAAGTGGCACATTTTCGAGCGAGGGAAGCAAATGAAGCGCGGCGCGGAGCGGCGCGCTTCATTTTCCCGAGATCGGAAATGTGCCACTTTGAGCTCGAATGCGCGCACGCGGTTTTCAGCGCGATTCACAATAATTAATTAATTTTCTTAGAACGCTAACTTCAACTGCCGATTTTTGTTACATGTGCGCGCGCAGCTTCCGTTGCCTGGAATAGGCGGCTTTACCGTTTCATTTTCGTTCGCTGTGCGCGCGCATCTTAAATTTAACTCTGGCGTTTAAATCTTTCAATTCTCATTCCACGTATTTCTCGGCCGCGGTTAGGCGCGCAGAAACTTGGGATTATTTAGCAGCAGATGCTGCATTATCCTCTCATTATCCATTCATTACATGCGGTACTCTCCCAGCACTATATTTGATTAAACTCAAATCTAAAGCAGCTTAATTTCGATAACAACGCAATTAGGGAAAATTTATTATTTCGACACCGCGAAAGTGGACGCATTATTTCCACATTTCGGCGACCTGCTGTACAATTCTAAAGTTGCGCAATTGCCGACTTAAGTACCCGCCTCTATCTAAAAGCAATTATTGGAAATTATACGACACATACCGAAGATATGTTCCTTCGTAGCGATAAAAAAGGGAGCTAGTCGTATGAGTAATTCCGACCATCAATCAAAATCTTTTAAAACGGGTTTCTCATTGAAGGAATTGTGTACATTGAAAGTGGACTAAAGGCTTTTATTCAATTAAGTTGCATAACGCAACTCGAATTTTAATGATGATCGTGCGTTTTACCATGAATAATTATGTAGTATCAACTTTACAAAGCATTATCTATATTAATTAATGTCGTCCATGTTGGGCTTGACGAGCCGCAAAAAATACGACTCACGTTTTTTTTCTCTTTTTTTTTTCGATCGTTTAAAAACCAATTTTATTGTGTCGCGAATTTAATTGTCGTTTTGTAATTTTTGGAGTTGGTTACCATCAGCGTCTATCAATAGATTTTTTTCACAAATCGTGTTAATTACCTTTCGCACGGTTGCCCGAACGCGAACACCTGCAATTCGGCGGCAACAATTCGCCTGTTATCGCAATTCGCGCATCGCTAATTGCATTTCGAAAATGTCATAATCAAAAACGTGCGAGCAGGTACTCCCGCATTTTCGGTTTCATTAGGGTCGGTTCGAACAATCGTAAATATTCATTGAAGTGCGAGCTTTTGTGCACATGTGGCGGCGTGGGGCTCCCGTGCGTTATCATTAGCGCGTCTCGCCCCCCTGCCGCGAAAATTACTGCAATTTTCCCCGACTGATGACTCATTTTATAATTGATCGTTCCAATCAAATTTTTATTCGAATTATTTTGGCCGAGCTTGTTCGGCTCGGAAGTCGCGCTTTCGCCGAGCTTTTTGGTGTAAAAGTTTAGTACTTATGGAACGCGGAATTTAGATCAATTTTTATTTATTGTATTGTTTATGACAATGGTTTTTGTTGGTCAATTTGGGTTTATGTCCATGGAGAGTTATAAAAACTATAAACAGTTAAGGTTGGGTGGAACTTTAATTTTCTTAAGTATGTTTTTGGTTATTTGTTAAAGTTATACTTCTTTTGGCGCGTTGAAAGTAAATTTTTAATGGGCAGAGGAAGTGGCGCGCTGCTAACAAAAATTGTACAGTACGAATAAAATTAAATGTATATTCTTTATGCTGACTAAGTTAACTCAAAAGAAGGGTAGATTGTGAGCGTGGTAGGGGTGTGCTCAACGCAAGGTACGCAGCATATTATATTTAATTTAGTTGCGCCAAAAAAATAGAAATTCTATAGCGCATCGGGTTTTTTATTTGTAATTGATTTTTAAAGAAGACATTATTTATAACAATATCGATTTTCGATATAAATTTTGTTTATACGAGTCTCTTGCAAATACAGTGCCTTATACAATTCTATTTTGAAACTGTTGTATTCTTAAAATTTGGTTCAATCACAATTTTGTTAAATACATTTCGGGTTATTCTTTTAAATTGATTTTTATATGAAAAATTGTTTATAACAATAGTGATTTGCAGTTAAAATTTTGTTTGTCAGTTTTGCGAATATAAATTTTATTTTAAAATTTTTTAAGTTTAAAATTGAATTGAATTAAAATTTTGTAAAATACATTTTTGGTTATTTTTTTGTATTGATTTTTCTGTGAGGTATTGTTTATAACAATAGTAATTTACAGTTAACATTGTATATTTGTCAGTCTCCCAGAATTTTTTTAAAAACTGTTTTGAGCGAAAAATTGGTTTGAATATAATTTTGCTAGGTACGGTTCTGATTATTTTTTAAAATTGATTTGTATAAAAAATCCTATTTATAACAACAATAAATTGTACGTAAAATTGCATACATGCCAGTCTTATTAATAAATATTATTTATAAATTATTTTGAGCTTTAACTAATTTTTGAAATACATTTTTGGCTTTTTTTGGATCACATATTTTTTTGTGTATTATAAAATATGACAACAGTAATTGTTATTAAACATTTTGTGTCTTTCGGTTTTTCACAAATACAGTTACAAATTTTATATCCATATTATTTAAAATATTCAAAATTTACAAATTCTGGAAACATTATTTTTTTAAATTATATTTAACGTTTTATTATTTATAACAATCGTATAAATTGTATGTCTGACAGTCTTTTACAAACGGGGTTAGAAATTATAGTCTAAAACACTTTTGAGCTTTAAATGACATTGGGCCAAACTTAATGCAGTTTTGATCACGTTCGAATATTAATTTTTATTTTGACCACCGATTTACAACAATTATTATCGATATCAAAAATTACTCTTTTTTAATTTACTGCAGTTCACAACATTTATATACATTAAAATATATAAAATGGGTAAAACTATTCCATTAAATGTACTTTTTATAAAAAGTAAAAGTTTTGGTCAAAAAAATGGTCGTCCCTTTTTGTTGAATAAAAAAATAAATATTTTCGAAACCTCCGTTTAATCTAAAAAAAAACCGGCGCGTTAGAAGTTATACTTCTATGGCGTAATTAAATTTAATTTAACCAATTTACTTTTAAAATATTTTTAATTAGAAATTACGAGGCTATAGTTATAACAAAAAAACAAAATCTGTAATTTAACGCTTTGCGACAGTTATTTTAGAAAAATAATTTTTATCTGGTCAGAAAATCCGATCTTAAATTTTTAATATGAAAGAGAGATGATTAATTTGTCCATACGAATCCACTAAATACGATGATGTGCGCATTCGAGCGAAAAGTGGCACATTTCCGAGCGAGGGAGGCAAATGAAGCGCGACGCGGAGCGGCGCGCTTCATTTTCCCGAGATCGGAATGTGCCACTTTGAGCTCGAATGTGCACACTCCGTTTTAAGCACGATTCACGATAAATTAGGTCAATAAATGGAACGAAATATCAGTTGAATAATTTTAATCGTTTTTTCTCAGTCACACTGACCATATTGTCGTATCTTTTCACTTTCTTCCACTTTTGCTATGGTAAATACGTTTTTCCAACATAAAATCGATATTTACTAGACTAAATTTAAATTGATAGTTTGAAAAGGCGAAAAATAAAGTAGACATATCTAATAAAACGAGGATGTGCGCATTCGAGCGAAAAGTGGCACATTTCCGAGCGAGGGAGGCAAATGAAGCGCGACGCGGAGCGGCGCGCTTCATTTTCCCGAGATCGGAATGTGCCACTTTGAGCTCGAATGCGCACACTCGGTTTTAAGCATGATTCACAATATTCTTAGACGGCTAACTTCATACTGTCGTAAGCTGTGCGCGCGCAACTTCCATGGCCTCCTATAAATCTTACTCTCGACGCCCCAAAAGAAGTATAACTTCAAAAATTCCAGAAATTCGCGAATCGTTTAAAACTCGAAATTATTTGAAAGCTTTCAGAAAAGTAAGTTGGCTTTTATCGCAACGACTTCGCAGTTTATGAAATGAACATAAAGGAAACCGTACAAGAATATTTATGAATTATAAAAGATACTCGAGAAAGCCATTGAAATATTTTAGTTTTCCCGCAGCCACGTAACTCGCGGTCGTTCTAATCACAACGGATCGTTCCAAAGATCTTCGACGATCTAATTCTGACGCAAGAGAAGTTGGGCACGGAACACGATTGCATTTTGCAGACTCGCCTTAGCGAACTATATACTGTTATGTTAGGAATAATCAAAACAGATGTGTCTGTTGTATTATTACATTATTTCGACGAGCTCTCTCCGAACCTCGAGACTACTTCGTTACGTTACAAGATAAATTACAGTAGAACAAAAGGGTAATTTAATCTATTCCATTATTATGTCAAGCTCCTTCAAATGCATTATACTAATTAATGGATCCGCTAATTGAAAACAGGTATGGCAGTCGTCTAAAGTTGAGACACTGTCATCGCTAGGGATAACCCGGCAAACACTTCTCGAAAGGTGCATCTAATGGAGTTACATCTCTTCGGGGAATAAATTCGAATCGTCGGGACGTACAACATTTAGCACACTTTTTGCAAATTTATGAAATGCAGGTGACTTGAGCCGATCGCGAATTTTTGTAGGTTGGCGCATTGTTCGTTCAGTTCTGAATCGAAGATCCTGATATTAAAGTTTTGTGTTATGGTGCGCCTGTTTTCAGGCACAATTTGAAAAAGATATACATTTGGAAACGGTGTGCTCGCATTTTACCGTTATAATAGTAACGTAATGTTTTCTGGATTTCGGCCTTCGAAACGCCCTGTGTAAATTTTTAATTTAATCAATAAAGTCAGAAATTTGTGCGCCAGTTTATACACACCCTGTATTATATTTTTTTCCCAATTAATAAAATTTAATGAAGTCCAACTTAAATTCGGTTTGGTGATGTGGAGGAGGGAAAATTAAGGAGGGCGAGGTGGGATAGTTTCAATCAAAAATTTGGAATGTTTTCTTTCAGAAATGCTTTGAATTAAATGATTAAAAATCATTATAAGACTAACTAAATTTATTATTATGATTATCGAGAAATGTTTAATCTCATAAATATTGTTTATTAAATTTTATTAAATAATTTTAGGTCCATGGATTAACTTTTGTGTTTTGTACAAAATTATAGAAAAACTAATATGTAAAATAGAGATTAATTATTTTTTACAAATTTTTCAAAATTATTAAAGTAAATCATATAACAAAAATAAAAGAATAAAAAAAATATTTTAATAGTTAAACATAAAGTAATTAATTCAAAATGTGAATTAAAAAACTCAAAATTCGGCAATACTTTAACGTAATTTACTGTTGGCTCTCCTGACACGATTTTATAGATATATTTTATTTTGTGGTTACTTATTATTACATATTACTTATTACTTATTATTTCATATTACTCTATATTTGTTCTAAAAACAATTATTCAAATCTCAATATGAATATTTTTGAGTTTTACTTATTTATTTATATTGTTACTTTTATAAATGCAGTTTTCAACATAAGTAGGTACTTTATTATTTATTTGATTAATTAAAACAAACACTTTAAATTATTTATACCTATTTTATTAATAAAAACTAATACCCAATGCAAATCTATTATTGGTTAAACTTAATATTATTTACTTGTACCATATATTTTAATTATATAGCCTTAAACCATATAATTTAATATATTTAAATTATGTCATTATTGCTAAATATAATTAATTATAATTTTTTTTAAATAATAACTTCCTAAAAAATTTATTATTTTTATATATAATTTCCAAATCAATTAATCTATCGAAATAAAGGTATGCAAAGTACTTTTCATATTTTACATTTAACGCCTCAACCTCCTTAATATTGTTTTTAAATTACACCTTTTATTTATAGCAAAAACACCAAATTTCTTATTTATGACCTTTAAACAAAGTTATTAAAAAAATTAAACGACATAATTTTTACCGACTATAACAAATAGAAATTAATTGTTTAAAATCCAAATAAAACGGATTGACATAGGCGAACAAATACGAAGATGTGCGCATTTGGGCGAAAAGTGGCACATACTTTAATTTTCACCTTTTAGATCAAAAAATTGATGTAAAAAAATTCAATAAATAAGAGTATACGCACATCCGAGCGAGGCCGCCAGATTTTGCAATATCGGGTTCGTCGCTTTTCGGCCTTAGAGTCTCCAAGCGAGGGTGTTTTTAAAAAAATCGTATTTCCGGTTCTGAACGTCAGAATTGGACGAATTTTTTTTAAACTAAAGCCAAAGCATTGAATTTTCTTGTAATATAAATAGATAAAAAGAAATCTTTGCGCTAAAAGTCCTAAAAGTATTTTTTTTTAAAACAACACCTATTTAACTGAATTACAAGAAATTTCGTGTAATATATTTTGTTCAAATTGTATCTTAAAATTAACACATCGGATTTCCACTTTTCTACTTTAATAAAAGACGAAAAAATTAAGGTTCACAGTAGGATGGCGTCAAAATTAGATTTTTTTTAAGGGAGATGCGCGTAACATACAGTTTTGAAACCACTTTGAGCTCAAATGTGCCCCCTCGGTTTTCAGCACGATTCACAATAATTTCGGCCAATAAATTAGACGCAAAATGAGTTGAATAATTTTAAGCGTTTCCTTTCACTCGCGCTGATAAGATTGTCGTATCTTTTTGCTCCCTTCCATTCATTGCGGAGGTAAAAATAAGTTTTTTGAGTATAAAATCGATATTTACTAAAATAAGTTAAAATTTTTTGATGTGGAAGAGCGAAGGATAAAGTAGACAAATTTATAAATACAAAGATGTGCGCATTCGAGCGAAAAGTGGCACATTTCCGAGCGAGGGAGGCAAATGAAGCGCGACGCGGAGCGGCGCGCTTCATTTTCCCGAGATCGGAATGTGCCACTTTGAGCTCGAATGTGCACACTCCGTTTTAAGCACGATTCACAATAATTAATTTACTTTTATAAATTGCACACACATTTTTCTTACACACTTAACCTAATTTTCTCAACGTTATATAAGATTTGGTTTACCTCAATGTTTATATAAATATGTTTTATTAAATCATAATTCAAGAAGCCCATATATTACAATCATTTTTGATTCCGAACCGAACGAAGAACGTATCTTGTTCGCCATTTCGCACACACCCTGTATTCCGATTCGTAATCGCTCTCGCACCGCAAAACATCGTACGACATCGACTTTGCGACCCGCGCCCGCTCAATATTTCGAATAATTCGATGGGCAACGTCGAAAAGCTCTTCGTTAATTGATTCGGCAGTGCATTACAGCATTTTAAAATTAATCAAGAGCGTCTAATAATCTCATCCGGCTGACTGTTGCCGTAAATTGAAAAGTTTCGCAGTGCATATTAATTCGAAAGCCAAATTACTTCCCCGTCATTAGAGCACCAAGTATCAGCCTTTCAGTTCGAGTCTTCGTTAATTGCAATTACTTTATCTAGACGAGCTCGCCGGGCAATTTCCCGAGTTCTTCGTCCGCCGAACGCAACACGGCAACATCGATTTCGTCCGCATGTGCCTACGCGTAAACCCATATTAAAAATGCGCCGAAAAAATTAGTACCCGAAATTTTCTTTGTCTCGCGCACCTTTTGAGGGGAGCGCGGAGGATGGGCTAATTAACTCGACGTCGAACAAAATTATACCTCGTGTTTTTCGAGCGGTATTGTAAAATCTATTAGGAGGAATAATTAAAGCGGCGGTTTCGTGAGAGACACCCACCTCAACTAATGCACTCTGGAAAGGCATTGTTTTCGAGACCGCCGAATTCATAAATCTCGTTCTTTGACACTTGCGACATCGAAAACTAAGAATTGCGAGCCGACTTCCTCGGAAACAGCGTCCCACTATTAGCGAGAAACAATTATTTTGTTTGTTGGGAAATGCTGGCGAAAAAGGCGTTGATCTTGCTCTCTTTCCATTGTCTCATCTTAATTTATTGCTTCGAAATGCAGATATTTAAATTTTGAGAAAAGAAAGAAATCGCTTACGCGTCTTTGACGCCTCGAATAGTGAATTGTACAGTGGGACCCCGCTTAACGCGGGGAATATGTTCCAATGAGATTAAGCGCTAAATCGCGTTATATCGATCCAGTGTTAATCGAGGAAGCGGTAAACGAGGTCTTACTGTATGTTATTATATTGAAAATTTAATAATCTTGTAAATACTGGATAATTTTTATCTAAAATTACTTTTTGGCACAACCCTTAATTAGTTAGAAAAAATACAAAAAAAATAATATTTCTGATTTGAAACCAATCAAAAGTTTGGAGAGTTTATAAAACGGTTTCAAAAATTTTAGAAATTATGCATTTTTAGAGTTTGATTCTGCATAAAAATACGATCATTTCTTGGACTTGAATTTTTTTAATAGATTTGTAAAATAATTTTTATTTTTAGTTGTTCAAACAAGCCAAGGACTTGTTAAAATAATTTAATGAACACTTATATTATGGACGTTTTAAATTTTGTAAAAAATACAACAAACTCTTTAATTTTTTAATATTGTCTTAAGGTACTTTATTATTTAATTATTAAATTACACAAAAAAGTCAAAAATACGTTAAAATAATTGAATAAACATTTAAATTATAAACTTTTTAAATAGTTCAAGAAATACAACAAATTCTTTAATTTTTGAATACCTTTTTACGGTACTTTATTATTATTTAGTTATTAAATTACACAAAAAAGTCAAAAACATGTTAAAATAATTGAATAAACATTTAAATTATTAATTTTTTAAATATTTCAAAAATATAACAAACGCTTGAATTTTTCAATACCTTTTTAAAGTATTTTATTATTATTTAATTATTAAATTACACAAAAAAGTCAAAAACATGTTAAAATAATTGAATAAACACTTAAATTATGAAGTTTTTAAATATTTCAAAAAATACAACAAATTCTTTAATTTTTCAATATCGTTTTAACGTACTTTATGATTATTTAATACTAAATTATAAAAAAAAGTCAAAAACTTATTAAAAGTAATTTAATAAAAACTTTAATTTTATAGTTTTTAAATTTTTCAAAAAATACAATAAATTCTTTAATTTTTCAATATCATTTTAAGATACTTTATGATTATTTAATATTAAAAAATTAAAAGTACGTATTAAAAGCACTTAGTAGAGCAATTTAATAAAAACTTAAATTTTGAACTTATATTTTTCAAAAGATACAACAAATTCTTTAATTTTTAAATATCGTTTTAAGATACTTTATGATTATTTAATATTAAAAAAAAAAATAATAAAAAAACTTATTAGAGCAATTTAATGAAAACTTAAATTTTAAACTTATTATATTTTTCAAAAAATACAACATATTCTTTAATTTTTCAATATTTTTTTAAGGTACTACATTATGATTATTTAATTTTAAACACATAATTAATTGAAAAGTGTGTTCTTTAGATCCGACAACTCGCGTAGACGACTAGTAAAACTATTCCAAATATTATCTTTGAAAGTTTTCGTTTACTTACATCTTCATATTTTTGGAAGGTATCGTGTTTCACTTCTCGCTCACATAACACGACATGATTATAATAACAAAACCGACAGACCCTTTTCGAACGTAAGAGACACCACCACCGCCTCAATGCGGCGCCATATTTCAAAATAAGGGAGTGCCTTTTATTTGTTTAGGGTATTTGTGTAAGTCTGGAAGTGTAAATCAAGTTTCCGATAGAAAAACCGTAGGGTTAGGCTGTGATCTCTCTGAGGTCGCACAATATTTTTTGGATTAAATAGTCGGGAGCGGATGGCTTTGTTTTGTCACAGTGGAAAATTAATTATGTACACGGCCACTGTTTTTTCTAATGCCACTTTGTGGAAGTGCTAACAGTTGGTTTTGTTCGATAAAAAAATTTTAAACATCTCCCTTCGGGGGCGCGAGTGTTTATTTTGTATGGGCGCGCTCGAAAGACAACAAATTCCTAAATCGAGGGGTTCATAAATTTAATTTAATTAATTCTTTCCTTGTGAACGAATTAAATTAATTGTATTGTGTGAAACAATTATAACCGAAGATTAGAAAAAGTCGGACGAGCTTCGAATCGAAAAAAGCGAACGAAGTACTTGGGGGCGGGCAATTTATGTAAATTAATGGTCATACAAAATAAACACTCTGGGAACATATCTTTGTTTATACATAACCATCTTGTTGCCGAAGGCTAAAATAATATTTAGATTAGAGATAGAATATAAAGCTAGAAGTGAAGTTTAGGCTTTGGGGTTTACAAGCTTCCAGCATTAGAGATTATTTTAACTTTATTATAAATTGCTAAAGCTCTTAGGTGCGTGCGAGCTGCGTACTTATCAGTTTTCCCCAAGAATCAATTCTTGCGCGGTTTTTCGTTGTTGGAGTCGCGATTTTTTCCCGGAAGGAAAAATAGAAATAATAAAAAAGGAAAAAGCAATAACTTGATAGCAAGCGGCCTTTAATTTCTAAGACTACTGACACTTTACTTCGATAGCAGTTGGCACTGTGTGGTAACCGTATTTCTAAGTTAATGTCAGGATATTATCGCTGTTTAAGTGCAATTCCCGTTTCTAAAAGCCATGCATGCTGATAAAATATGGGGGAGAAGTAAAAATTGTCGAGTAATCGAAAAAAAACCGCGCGTTAGAAGTTATACTTTTTTATCAGAACTAAATTAAATTTATCCACGTTTGTTAGGGTATTTTACTTTGCAGTTATCGTTTAGAAGTTTTATAACTTCATGTTAATAGTGTCACGTAATGCCATCTGTTGTTGAGTATAAATATTGAAGCCTACTGGTGCTCTAATATTGGATGAAATAGCATTAAAAAACCGGTGCGTGTATTTAGTAGCGCGTGAGAAGTTATACTTCTTTGGCGTGACTAAATTTAATATAACTACGTGTTATGTCGGGCTGTATGAAAGAACAGAACAGAACAGTGGAGAAACAGAATTATGAAAAAACAGAATATTTTATAGTTATATCTAACTCTAATTGAATCAAAAAAATACAGCATTTATTTTTTTGACTATTGAAGGAAGTAACTAGAGAAATACTTGTTTACATAATAAAATTATCTATAATTAATTTTTTTATTTCCGACACTGCATGAGTTTAAACAAAATAACAAATAAAGTATTTTATTCAATTATTTTGTATTTAATTACAAAATAGAAAAAGAAATAAAATGTTTAAAATTAATTTTATTATTTAATCATACTGTTTAAGTAATGGAATAAAACGTTTTGGATTTAATAAAAATACAAATAGATTGTTTACCTATAAATCAAAAAACGCCATGTTATAAATTTAAAATGAATTTAGAAATTCAAACGACATTAGTTGATCAAAAAAATAATAATAAACAGGTATATTATAATAATAAATAATTGTTCATTTATTAAATCTTTAGTAAAAATTATGAAAGTGTTCGATATTATAATTTTGATATAGTAAAAACTTATATTTTATAAATGATACTATTACTGTTTTATTTTAATATATTTTTAGACATGGGACCATTAAATTAGTACACATTTATACTAAAACGATCTAAAATAAAAAATAATAATAATAATAGATATTTTTGTTCTTCCTTATTTTGCCATTATGGCATAAATATTAATAAATAATTTCCAAATTACTTTAATTTACTAATAGATAGACAAAATAATATTAGTTATATGTTTTTTATTTTATTCAAACACTTTTGACGTTTTAAATATAATTAGAATTATTCTCTTCGATAGCAAAAAAAAAAAAAACCGTACTTTTTTTAATCAAATGAAATTAGATGAATGTAGGTATATATGAGCTTGTCTGTTTTTTCTTTGTTCTATTTTTTCATGTTCTGTTTTTTTCATTTTTGTTCTTTCATGTTTTGTTCTTTCACGTTCTATTCTTTGCGGATTCCATTATGTTGTGTACCTTGCGTTTGTGTACGGCTACACTTAACTTAATCAGAATAAAGAATATACCTATATTTAATTTTATTAGACGGCTCACTTCATACTGTCGAATTTTCGTAAGCTGTAGGTGCACAACTTCCGACGTCTGCTAAAATTTAACTCTTAACGCGCCAAAAGAAGTATAACTTTAAAACTAGTATGCATTGTATTTATAAATCAAATCTAATTAGCAAAGAAACACTCGATACGATTAACGACAAATACAAACGCATAGATTTTTGTGATTTCTATTCGAAAAATGATATTTGTATTTCTTTTGTAATTCCTTCGCCGACTTTCATAAATCATTAGGTAATAAAGAGCGGGATTGCGTTATAAATTTCCCTGACATTCCTCATTAACTTATTAATAGAGAGTGCATTAAAAATTAAATTTTAGTTGTCGCCATAAATATTAATTTTATGTTTTTCTGCTTTTTCTCGAGCGAACCAAACTAATGGTCCAGGATTGATGTTTACACTGATTGCTCTTTTTTTGGTACTAAGCTCGGAGACTGTAAAACAAGATTCCACGTTTGTATATATTGAGTTTAGTTTTTCTTCTCATAACTTGAATTAATCATAGTTTTGGAATGGTTGCTTTGTAAAAAAAGGCGTTCAGCTTTTAATTTGAATGAAAGTTATTTTTTTGCGGGCTTTTCGATTGAAAATCTTATGTATCGACTAATTTAAAAGCACCCAAACAAAGATTTGGTTCCGAAATATTTTTTTCTTTAAATTTGTTCTTCTGGTCGACAGTTATTTTAGAAAAAAAGTTTTTCTTACCAGAAAAATTGAATTTAAATTTTTAATGTGATTAATATAAAATGAAAAATCCATTGAATGCAAAGTATGTGCACCCCTGTAAAAAATTATTTACTGTTTCTATCGGTTTTTGAAATTACACAAAAAGCCAAAAATTATTTTTTGAAATTATTTAAATCTAACTCAAGGGCTGTTTAGAGGAGACTTTCGGGACTATTTTATATCATTTAGGTTTTTTTGGTGGCTCGCCTGATAAGCCCGTAAAAAATTAATTAGCGTTCCGATCTGTTTTTGAAATCACACAAAAAGGCAAAAATTATTTTTCGAAATTATTTAAATCTAACACAAGGGCTGCTTAGAGAGGACCTTTTGGACTATTTTATATCGATTAGGTTTTTTTTTGTAGCTCACCTTATAAGCCCGTAAAAAATTAATTACCCTTCCTATCTGTTTTTGAAAGTACACAATAAGCCGAAAATGATTTTTCGAAATTATTTAAATCTAACACAAGGGCTGTTTAGACGGGGCCTTCGGGACCATTTTATATCGATTAAGTTTTTTCTGTAGCTCGCTTTACAAGCCCGTACAAAATTAATTACCGTTCCTTCTGTTTGTGAAATTACACAAAAAGTTAAAAATTATTTTCGATTTTATTTAAATCTAAAATATGTTTTTCAACATAAAATCGGTATTTAATAAACCTTTAAATAAACTAGTCATATCTAATAAAATAAAGATGTGCACATTCGAGCGAAAAGTGGCACATTTCCGAGCGAGGGAGGCAAATGAAGCGCGACGCGGAGCGGCGCGCTTCATTTTCCCGAGATCGAAATGTGCCACTTTGAGCTCGAATGTGCACACTCCATTTTTAGCATGATTTACAAAATTTAGGCCATTAAATTAGACAAAAAAATGATTTAATCGTTTTTCTCACTCGCACCTACGAAATTATCGTATCTTTTCGCTCACTTTCACTTATTGCTATGGTAAATACATTTTTTCAACATAAAATCTATATTTACAAAACTAATTTTAATTTTTTGAAAAGATTAATTAAGGCAATACAATAAATACGAGGATGTGCGCATTCGAGCGAAAAGTGGCACATTTCCGAGCGAGGGAGGCAAATGAAGCGCGACGCGGAGCGGCGCGCTTCATTTTCCCGAGATCGAAATGTGCCACTTTGAGCTCGAATGTGCACACTCGGTTTTAAGCATAATTCACAATAATTCATTTACTTAAAATTTAATAGCGTTTTTCAACTAAAAATCACAGACCCGTATTTCTACCAGGAACCCAATCTCTTGCAAAACTATTTAAAAAAATTCAGTGTAAAAATAAATTCATCGCCCCGCCGACGATATTAAAATCGTATTAAGCAGTACCAGGGGGTGTCGGCGAACAAAATCGAGCATTTCAACGATAAAAAAGAAGTTGATCGTTTAGTTCGCGTGTTCTTAGGTGCCATTAGTGATTCCACGTTTTCCGTATTTTATAGATTTCCAGTGATGCAGGTAACTTTTTTCGAACTTAGACAATAGCATATCACGCAAGAGGAATTGATTGGCGTCTGGATTGCCCCTAAAAGCTGCGTTTTTTTGTGCTCGCTAAACGAAATTAAATTCGCTCCTTCCAAAAATGAAGTACAACGTTTCCCTATTAGGTTTTATTAAAATTTAGATTTCGCACAACGCGGCTCTCTGTGTAGTATCTGGTTAGCATTAATTACCTAACGTTGTTTTCAACCCTACAACGTTTCATACGGAATTTATAATTAACGAGGCCTGTCACTAACAAGGATAATCTGCAAACGGTTTCGGTACGACGATGTTAGTTAAACAGTAGGCAAGGAAGTATAACACTGACCTCAATTAAACCACGCGTGTAATAAATAATTTTTGGACGCATATGTACGTCATTTAAATATTAAATTCAATTTCTAAAGGAAATAGACTTATGCTTAGGAATTGGAACCATAAATATAGGATCACTCCAATCACGTACATATAGAGTCGTACTTTAGACTTTAAGTTCGAAAAACGTAGACGTCATTATTATTTTCTTTTAATGACGTTATTTCACTGTTTTAAAAAGACCTCAAAGACGAAAGCCACAAAAATTGTTCTCATTGGGATAAAAACACGGTCGGTCTTATTCTCGCCTACAGCAGCGCCCTCTGCAGTAAAATTAATGGTCTAATATTTTCGTACGTATTTTTGAAATAATTTAAAATTTGGCCGTCAAATTTTTTATTTACTTCAACGCACACTTTAAAAGATATTTGCAAATATGTAAATTAACAGTCGGTTTAGTGCTTTTGGCGGTTTAAAGAGAGGTATTTCAAAAATTAGGCCGACGTCGGTGGGGATGCTTCGCAAATTCAAAAAATATAGACTTTCCGCTAAGAGATACAATAAAAATTTATGGGCGACGCCTGATTAATTTTTTCTAAAATTGGCATTAAATATCTTAAGTGCAGTTCGCGCAAACTTCTCTTTAGGAAAATGGCTGTTTTTTCTTAAATTATTTTTGAAAAATTGAGCCGGAAGACATTTGAGAATTTTGGACGTATTTTAATCAAAAAAGTCAAAATTTTCCAAAAATCGGCACCCCGTTGAAAAATTTCGCTGATTAAGGGGGTTGTCGAGCTCCCAAATTGTAACTAATATATTTAGAACGTTTTTCTTTTAAAAAACATTCTACAAAATTTGTCATTTTGGACGGACCTTTATTAGAAAAGTCTAAATTATGCAAAAATCGAAACCGCGTTAAAAATCTTTCTATTAAAGGAGATATCGATCCCCAAATTGTTAATACTATATTTTCAGGGTATTTAATAAGAAAATTATTAATTACTCTTTTAAAAATTATTTTACAAAATTTAGGCTTATTTAATTTGAAGATTTTGGACGTACCTTAATTAGAAAATTTTGAATTCTAAAAAATTAAACCCATTTAAAAATCTCTTATATTAAGGAGGTATCGAGCTCCCAACTTTTTAATGTCATATTTACAACGTACTAAATACTTAATTTGTTTATTTTTCTTTTAGAAATAATTTTTCAAAATTTAGCCGTAAGGCTTTTAAGATTTTTGAACGTGTCTTAATCAGAAAAGTCTGGATTATAAAAAAAATTACACCCCGTTCAAAAATCTCTTAAATTAAGGGAGGTATCGTGCTCCCAAATTTTTATTAATATATTTACAATTTACTCAATACTAAATTTATTCATTTTTCTTTAAAAATTATTCTTCAAAATTTAGCCATAAGGCATTTAAGATTCTTAGATGTACCTCAATCAGAAAAGTCAGAATTTAAAAAAAAAATAAACCCTATTCAAAAATCTCTTATATTAAGGGAGGTATCGAGCTCCCAACTTTATAATGTCATATTTACAACGTAATAAATACTAAATTTGTTAATTTTTCTTTAATAATTATTTTTCAAAATTTATCCTTAAGGCTTTTGAGATTTTTGGACGTACCTTAATCAGAAAAGTCTGAATTATAAAAGAATGTACACCCCGTTCAAAAATCTTATAAATTAAGGGAGGTATCGAGCTCCCAAATTTTTATAATTATATTTACAATGTACTCAATACTAAATTTATTAATTTTTCTTTAAAAATTATTTTTCAAAATTTAGCCATAAAGCATTTAAGATTTTGGATGTACCTTGATCAGAAAAGTCTGAATTCTAAAAAAAATAAGCCCCATTCAAAAACCTCTTATATTAAGGGAGGTATCGAGCTCCAACTTTTTAATGTCATATTTACAACGTAATAAATACTAAATTTGTTGATTTTTCATTAAAAATTATTCTTCAAAATTTTGCCGTAAGGCTTTTGATTTTGGACGTATCTTAATCAGAAAAGTCTGAAATATAAAAAAAATTACACGCCGTTCAAAAATCTCTTAAATTAAGGGAGGTATCGAGCTCCCAAATTTTTATTAATATATTTCAATGTACTCAATACTAAATTTATTCATTTTTCTTTAAAAATTATTCTTCAAAATTTAGCGATAAGGCATTTGAGATTTTTGGACGTACCTTAATCAGAAAAGTCTATGTTATCCAATTATGAAAACCGCGTTCAAAAACCTCTTTTATTAAGGGAGAATAGAGCTCCCAAATCGTTAATTCTATATTTTCAAGGTATTTAATAGGAAAATTATTTATTTTTCTTTTAAAAAATATTGTACAAAATTGAACCTTAAGAAATTTGATATTTTTGCACGCACCTTTATCAGAAAAGCCACAATTATCCAAAAATCAAAACCCCATTCAAAAACCGTGTTGATTAAGAGAGATATCTATATTTACAACATATTTAATAGAAAAATTATTAAATTTTCTTTTAATAAGTATTTTGCAAATTTAAGCTTTAATGTGTTGGTGTTTTTTTGAACGTACCTTTATCACAACATTCTGCATTATCAAAAATTTAAAACCACATTTAAAAATCTCTTACATTAGGGGTTGTATCGAGCTCCCATCGTTTATCATCTTAAATCTGAATCCAAGTTTATATAAAAGGAGCCGAATAAAATTATTAAAAGCGTTAATATGGCTCTGCAGGAAAAATACGATACATTATCGGGGGGTAACAGAAGCACGTCCGCGTTAAAAGATGCTTCTAATACATCACAGGGGAACGGCAAATCTCGTATCCGCAGACTCACATTTCAATTAGGATCTCCCTGGAGTCCCCTGAAACTTTTTCACTTTGACAACCCCCAATCTGTAGGTGCTTTTACTTCGTAATCCACTACATCCCTCCGAAAATAATGACAGTAATTGGAGCGGCCGTCATGGAAAAAACGCCGAATTAAAAGAACTCGGTTTCCAAACGCGCCCCTACTTTTATCGCCGAAGCAATTTTGTTAGGCCCGACTCTTCATGTGTGCATGCATTAAAGTTAACGCAAAAAGCGACCCACTGTCGGCTGATCGAATTAAGCAACACGGATTCGATAAAAAGTCTAAAGAAGCTTCGCCAAAAAAATATACGTTCGAGTAATTTTTTAATTCGGGAGCGCGCTTTTACGCATAAATAAATTACTTACGTTGGGTCGTTAAGGAGCCGAAAAATAGAAATAAAATTTAATGGTTCTTTAAAAGCGTCACGGAATTAGTCTTTGTTTCTTCTGGAAGCCCTAAGACAAATTGGCTCGGGTTTGAGCTATTTTCGGTAAAAGTGAAATTTGAATGTGGCCATTAATTTTTGGGAGGCGAAATAAACATCTGTATATCTGCCCATTTAGAAGCAATTTGTAACGGCGGCTTAGGAACGCCGGTAATAAGTCAGTCGCAATTAAAACGAACGCTTGCACACTTACCTTGTCAAAACATCCAATAAAATAACGCGTATATGGGTACGGACGCACCATTTCCTTTTGTTATTGTGGTTCACGCGCTGAGCGAGGATTAAACGCTTATTCACCTACACACAGACGCACATACTCGCACACACACCAAATTCTAGCAGAAAAAACAATCTTGCCCCATCTAAATTTAAAAAAAAATTGCTTAGAAAAAAAAAACGGTGCGTGTACACGTTAGAAGTTATACTTCTTTGGTGCAACTGAGTTTAATCGGTCGCTCTCACTCCCAATGACGAGGTTGTCGTGTTTTTTTACTCTCTTTCACTCGTTGCTAGGCAAATACGTTTTTAGAACGTAAAATCTATATTTCTAAAATTTATGAAATGAAAGAGCGATGGATAAGGTAGAGAAATTCAATAAATGCGAGGTATGTGCGCATTCGAGCGAAAAGTGGCACATTTCCGAGCGACGGAGGCAAATGAAGCGTTTAGAGGGGACCTTCGGGACCATTTTTTGTTGATTAGGTTTTTTTGTAGCTTGCCTTATAAGCACGTAAAAAATTAATTACCGTTACTATCTGTTTTTGAAATTACACAAAAAGGCGAAAATTATTTTTTGAAATTATTTAAATCTAACACAAGGGCTGTTTAGAGGGGATTTTCAGGACCATTTTATGTTAATTAGATTTTTTTTGTAGCTCGCCTTATAGGCCCGTAAGAAATTAATTACCGTTCCTATCTGTTTTTAAAATTATATAAAAAGCCAAAAATTATTTTTTGAAATTATTTAAATCTAACACAAGGGCTGTTTAGAGAGGACTTCGGGACCATTTTATATAGATTAGGTTTTTTTTGTAGCTTGCCTCATAAGCCCTTAAAAAATTAATTACCGTTCCTATCTGTTTTTAAAATTACACAAAAAGCTGCATATTATTTTTCGAAATTATTCAAATTGAAAATATGTTTTTCCAACATAAAATCGATATTTACTGTACTTTTAAATTGATGATTTGAAAGAGCGAAAGATAAATTAGACATATCTAATAAAATGCAGATGTGCGCGTTTTTCGAATATAAAATCGATATTTAATAAATTAAATTAAAATTTTGATTTGAATGAGTGCACGATAAATTATACTAATATGAAAAATACGAGGATGTGCGCATTCGAGCGAAAAGTGGCACATTTCGAGCGAGGGAGGCAAATGAAGC
The DNA here is from genome assembly GCA_036325965.1 of Sinopyrophorus schimmeli. Taxonomy (NCBI): domain Eukaryota; kingdom Metazoa; phylum Arthropoda; class Insecta; order Coleoptera; family Elateridae; genus Sinopyrophorus; species Sinopyrophorus schimmeli. Next base: position 165,456 of record JARFIZ010000015.1, on the reverse strand, counting down.
GCGACGCGGAGCGGCGCGCTTCATTTTCCCGAGATCGGAATGTGCCACTTTGAGCTCGAATGTGCACACTCGATTTTGAGCACGATTCACAAAATTTTTGACCAATAAATCAGACAAAAAATTAATTTAATAGTTTTCTCGCACTCGCACTTACGAAATTATCGTATCTTTTCGCTCCCTTCCACTCATTGCTATGGTAAATACGTTTTTCGAATATAGAATCGATATTTATGACACGAAATTTCGATTTATGATTTGAAAGAGAGAAGAATAAGCAGAAAAATTCAATAAATAGGAGGATGTGCGCATTCGAGCGAAAAGTGGCACATTTCCGAGCGAGGGAGGCAAATGAAGCGCGACGCGGAGCGGCGCGCTTCATTTTCCCGAGATCGGAATGTGCCACTTTGAGCTCGAATGTGCACACTCGATTTTGAGCACGATTAACAAAATTTTTGACCAATAAATCAAACAAAAAATTAATTTAATAGTTTTCTCGCACTCGCACTTACGAAATTATCGTATCTTTTCGCTCCCTCCACTCATTGCTATGGTAAATACGTTTTTCGAATATAGAATCGATATTTATGACACGAAATTTCGATTTATGATTTGAAAGAGCGAAGAATAAGCAGAAAAATTCAATAAATACGAGGATGTGCGCATTCGAGCGAAAAGTGGCACATTTCCGAGCGAGGGAGGCAAATGAAGCGCGACGCGGAGCGGCGCGCTTCATTTTCCCGAGATCGGAATGTGCCACTTTGAGCTCGAATGCGCGCACTCGGTTTTAAGCACCATTCACAATATTGTTTGAAGTTAACAGGAATTGGACACTGTCAATAAAACACCTATTGTTAAATTTGCAACGTTTCGTTTTTTTATTAAAACTTTTTCACAATAATTATTTTTTTTTATTCTGGGCGCCAAAAGAAGTATAACTTCAATGGTCGGACACGACTCCGAAGCATAACTTGTAGCTTGCGACTTCATTTATTATCCAACCTGAAAATAACTTCGGAGCTAAAGAAATCCGTTTCATTTTTAGATTTCCAAAAAGTCTATCAGACTTGGGTTATTTTTAAAGTGACGGAAGACAATAAACTGGTTGATTATTAATTTTTTTTAATGCTAGCACGAAGGTTTACAAAAACAGAACAAACGTAATCAATATCTACATCGAGATTCCTATAAAATTTACAAAACCTACAGCCTAATTTGTCGTATAACAATTATGTACAGAGAGAGTTTTATATTTGGGTCCTTTTGTGCCAAGTCAACGCGAGGCTTTTACAATTTTGAAAAGTTTAACTGCAAAGAAAGTTTTAGAGCTTAAAAGTTTTGGATTTACGAAGATCAATAAGAAAAAACATTAAATTTTGTGAAAAAAATGGATTAGAGGGCCTTTCAACTATTACTGAAGCAAATTTTTGACAATTTTCGACCCCAATCTCTTTCTGTATAAGGGGAAATAAAAAAATTGTAAACCCCCTCTTCCCCCAAATTATAAGACGTAAGAATTAATTTATTTCCTATTTGTTTTCATCAAAATTTAAATTATAAATATTTTTTTGAAAACATTTTCATTATTGTAAGACTAATTATTAATTTCTATATTCATATCATATTTGTTTTTAATTAAAAAGGTGTATTTTTTTATCTTTTTGGAGGAAGTTCCCCCTCGCCCAAAACCTGCTTACGTAATATTCAAAGGCCCCCTTCGAGATTTAATTTTTTAAGAATTTAATATCAGAATTGTTTATGGGGGGTCGTCTATTTAAAATATTTGTATATGTAAGACTGGGAATGAAAAATTTACTTCAGCGTAATTTGAAAATTTTGAGAAACGCAGAAGGATTAATTGATTATCTTAATTAAACCATACCTCTTTTACATTTATCCACTCTTTAAAGCTTTAGAATGTTGGAAAACTTAATTTTTTTTTTTAAATTATTAATATAAGATTAAACTCTTACATTTTCGTTATTTTATTATTATTTTTTGAGAAATTTCATCCGATATAAATTTATCGAAAAGTTTTTCACAAAGGAATAAAATATTTAATTTGGCATAAGTTTGTTTAGTGTCATTTTATATTTTTTATTATTATTTTTTGTAATTTTTAAGTCGTGCTGTTTTAATTTAATACTTTTAAATAAAATAGCAAAAACCGAAACATAATTATCAAGAATTGCGCTGCCAGTTGATTTGATACAAAAAGACCCATTTACAATCACCTATTATTTATAAACGCCCTTAATAAATCTAAATCACAGTCTTATATACCTGTTTCCTTTCCTATTACGTTTAGACATATTGCTCATTGTACGATTTCTTTTAAGATTCGAAGCGATTGCAGTAATTAATTAAAATCTATGTACAAATTCGTTTTTTTTTACAAAAGTCACAAACGCGATGATATTCTCAGTGGGAAGACTTAAGGAAATTGGCAATGACTAGCTTTCGTTCTTACTCGCGCCCCCTTCTAATCCACGAACTGCTTCAATTGACAGTGCGCCAACATTTTCGCGGTCGTCGACGGTCCTGCTTCCGCGTACAGACAAGAAGATCCGCTACAAGAACAGCTCGTGGCGTGACTGCTCGAACACGAGTGCACATCCGTGTCCACATCCGCATCTCCGTCCTCCCACCTGTAGTGATTGCCCCATACCTTCTCGCAACTGTGCGCCGCCACATTACAATAGGGCTTATGGTTCGATCGCCTTCCGGAGCTTCCGCTGGCCAAAGAGCAGTGGTTCTCAAAATTGCTCGGCTTCGACAGCTGGGTGTAGTGCGGCAGGTGCACGGCGTAGCAAGCGTAGCCCCCCACACTCCCATAACTGCTTCCGCCTCTCGGCGGCGGAATCGGCGGAACGTTATCTCTGGGACAATCGGGCGGGGGATGGTCGGGGGGCGGCGGAATCAACTCCGTCCAAGTCGGGGGCGGAGGAGGTAGCAACATGGTGGTCGCGTATGGGGTGGGGGTGTCGGGCGATTTTCTGTTGTAAAAGGTGGACAAATTTTTCGTGTCCACCTCCGCGTAGTCGGCTGGCGGAGGCTGAGATAAGGGCAAGGACGAATCTTTATCGCAGTCGCCGGCTCTCCATCCCCGATCGATCCACAGGCTCTCCTTCGTGTTGTGGTCGTTGTTCGCCACGGGAATCGACAGATGACTCAATTGCTTGTTCAGGCTCTGCTTGCGTTTCATGTACAAAAAGCCCCCCGTCGTCGTCAGCAGTAACAAAGCCAAAAGTGAGATGAGCACCACGAACCAAGTTTGCTCCACGAAAGGCACTAGGGTTTCTAGGGGTCGGCGACTTTGGCTGTGTTGGATCGTCGAGAGAGGTATGGGTATGGAAAAAGGTCCGAGGCCGACTCGCGTCAAGGCGGCGATTTTGGCGTTGTACAGATTTCCACTGGTCAGATTACTTACCAGGATGGACGTGGTGCTGGCGTTGATGGTGATGGAACGGACCGTGGCGCCTTTGATGAGCAACTTATAGCCGACTAACACGCCGTTGTGGTGCTGGGGCGGCGGAGGCGACCAGCGCACCCATCCGGTGGTGTCGTTCAGAACTCCGAAGCCGATGTTATCGGGAGGAGCGGACGGCACATCTTCAAAAGTCTGAACGATGCGGGAATTCGACGGTTGACCTTCCACCGACTTATAAAACGGCGACACGAAAAATTCGTACTTCGTAAACTTTTTCAGGTTGGACACTGTATAGGACTTGCTCTGCACATCCAGAACTGTTAGGATGTTGTAGTTGTGCGAGCCTCCAGATAACTCGCGGAAACGCACATAGACACCTTCCACGTAATCGGGCGCACTTAAGGTCCAAAATAATTTCACGGAACTCGGGGAGAGGGGTTTGGCGTCGTGGAGGGCGACGGTTTTGGTGCTGAGCATCTCGCGAGCTGTGTCGAGCTCGGAGCGAGGGACGGCGCGGGAGTTGCTTAAGGTTTTTACTGTGCTCGAAGGGTCACTTGCCGACGACAAACCGTGAGCATTTTCGGCTCGCACTATGAACACATAGGAACTATCGGGTTTTAATTCGCGCACCACCATGTAGGGATCGGGAACGCGATGAGCGGCGACCACCCATCCCGTCTGAAGGTCAGGGCTCCAATATTCCACCGTGTAGCCGACTAGTCCTTCGTCTTTCTCATTGTCCCACGCCAGACTGACGGTCGAATCTGAAGCGTTGAGGATCCGAGGTTTGTTGGGCGCGTTGGGAAAAGTCGACGGTTCGGGACTTCGATGGAGACTTCCAGATGATCCTTCGATGACGCTCAGCGACGCGGACCACGAGCTCTCTCCACCATTTGAAATTGCGGAACACGTGTAAACACCGCTATCGTCGAATTGCAGATCTATAAAATTAAACGCTGTTTATTTTGGGCAAAATTTACTTGGTGCAATTTACCATCGATCTCGAGAGTTCCTTCGGGATTCGATTTAAGGCGCCCCGACGTGTTCGCTTCTTTTATGGATCTTCCGTCTTTGAGCCAAGTCGTTTTTGGTTCTTCGCCGCCGGGATTGGAAGCTTTGCAGTATAAATTGACCATGCTATGGAGAGGTAGGGTTTGATTCGTGGGTCCTAACTGGATGATGGGCGGAGGAACATCCATCTCGGAAGTAACCTAAAATTTTAAATCAATCACCTGATTTAAAGATTAAATCGATTAATTTACTTGGAGTAAAGCTCGAATGCTGCTCGACCCAGCGACGCTCAGCGCCGAGCAAACCAGAAAACCTTCATCTTCTCTTTGGACGCCTTGAATTCTCAACGTCCCTTTTGAGTTGATGTGGATGTGGCCGTACGAAGTATCGGGAAACATGAGCATCTGCGATCCTTCTTTGCTCCAAAATACTGATGGGGGTGGGCTTCCAGTGGCCGCGCAATGGAACTCTACGACGCCGTTGAGGTTGACCTTTTTGTCTTGGGGACGCTCGATGAAAATTGGAGATGCTACAAAAATAAGAGTTGGATTGGGGAAAATTAAAAAGGGGGGTGCGTTGTACTCACAATTAACGACGAGAGATGCTTTGGCGCTGAGGCTTCCAACTAAATTTTCGACGTCACAGATGTAAAGGCCTTCATCAGAAGTTTGGACGTTGTCGATTTGTAAAGAGAAGTCTTCTAAGATTTGGACGCGACCCACGGGCATTTTGCCGTCGTCTCTTCGCCAAAGGACTTTGGGCTTGGGCTCCCCATCCACTGAACAATGGAAGACGACTTTTTCGCCGACCAAAGCGATTATGTCTTTGGGTTCCTTATTGAAGAACGGTTTCACTGAAATTGCAATTATTTTGAGTTATGGGGGGCGAAGAAATTTTTTCAAGTTTTTACCGTGGACTGTTAGCATCACGTTGGGGGTTTCCTTGTACCCCACCAAATTGTGGGCGATGCATTGGTAGCGGCCTCGTCGTGCTGACGGACGTCTGTTATCATGAGATTTCCTCCGTCCACGATGCGGATGTGCCTTCCGTCCGTCTCCAAATTTTTTCCGCCCTTCTTCCATATGACGATGGGCTCGGGGCTGCCCTTCGGCGGGCCGCATTGTAGGAGGGCCGTCTCTCCCGCCGCCAACCTTGTGTCGGTTGGAACTACTCGGAAGTCGTCTCTGAGGACTGTAATTTAAAAAAAAAATTGTTTGAGCGCACCAAAAGAAGTATAACTTCATTGAAATGAAAATCATTGTTTCAAGATGAATTTCGAAATATCGATCTTTGTCTCATAAATTCACTGGAAAAAAAATTAAGTTACCAAAAGGAATTTAGTAAATTAAAAATGTAGCCCTAGGGGGATAAAAAATGTTTTAGGTCCATAATAATTTTTAATGTTTTTCGGGGCGGGTGTCGGTTATCATCACGCCACCTTCGTTTTTGCATGGCCACAAGCGCCGTTGTTCCCGAATCAAGATAACGGCTTTTATGGCCGGAAGCCGGAGAAAGAAGACTTTTGCAATAATCGACCCCGGTTATTACCCAATATTTCCGAGGTTATTGCATGCTTTCATTCGGTCTCGCAGACTACAAAAGCGAAATATAAAACAGCACACTCGGACGAAGTCTCTTCATTATTTCTGACGCCATATTTAATTTGGGATTGTTCTAATCGAGTCCGTAAGGCGCGTTCGTAATTAAAAAGGAAGACAAAAAACTGGGGACTTCTGCGAGCGATTAAAATGGCACTCGAAATTTTTTTTCGGCCCTTTCTAAATTGTGTGGGTTCTTTCATCGGTTCGGATTTTTCATTTGAAACATGCAGGTTTACAAGTGCTTACATCCGTGAATATAAATTTATTTAATTAATAAGGATGTTATGGCAGTAGTTTGTTTTAATTGGATGTAATATGAGGACAAGATACTGTTTTCTTTTGAGCTTTTTTTTTTCGTTGCCGGAGAACATAATCGCTACACACCAGATTTTTAAATTAATTACGGATTGGGAGATTTACATCCGATATTAAGTATAAATAATGATCGCGATAACAGCGACTTAATTATTTGCTTTAATAAGAGCAACTATTAAGTACAAGTGGTGCTGTTGTAATTATGCGGGAATAACAAGCTTTAATTAACATATTTAAGCTGGTTAATTTTTTTTAAAGCCACTTCGGTTGTTTAACGAATATCTCTGCAAGCGCCACAGATTTAGTCATCTAGCACGCTTTTTCTCACGTCGCCATTAAAATTTTTCAAAGTATGCGATACAGTAGAGCCCCCGTTAACCGGCCACGCATTTAGTGATTAATATAATTCATTCATTCATTACCGTTCCTATCTGTTTTTGCAATTACACAAAAGCCGAAAATAATTTTTCGAAATTAATTAAATCTAACACAAGGGCTGTTTAGAGGGACCTTCGAGACCATTTTAAATTGATTAAGTTTTTTTTGTAGCTCGCCTTATAAGCCCGTAAAAAATTAAATACCGTTCCTATCTGTTTTTGAAATTACACCAAAACCCAAAAATTATTTATCGAAATTATTTTCATCTAACACAAGGGTTGTTTAGAGAGGACCTTCGGGACCATTTTATACCGATTAGGTTTTTTTTGTAGCTCGCCTTATAAGCCAGTAAAAATTTAATAACCGTTCCTATCTGTTTTTGAAATTACACAAAAAGCCGAAAATTGTTTTTCGAAATTATTTAAATCTAACACAAGGGCTGTTTAGAGGGACCTTCGGGACCATTGTATATCGATTATGTTTTTTTTGTAACTCGCCTTATAAGCCCGTAAAAAATTAATTACCGTTCCTATCTGTTTTTGAAATTACACAAAAAGCCGAAAATTATTTTAGAAATTATTTAAATTTAACACAAGAGCTGTTTAGAGGGGACCTTCTGGACCATTTTATATTGATTAAGTTTTTTTGGTAGCTCGCCTTATAAGGCCGTAAAAAAATAATTACTGTTCCTATCTGTTTTTGAAATTACACAAAAAGCCGAAAATTATTTTTTGAAATTATTTAAATCCAACACAAGAGCTGTTTAGAGGGGACCTTCGGGACCATTTTATATCGATTAGGTTTTTCTTGTAGCTCGCCGCATAAGCCCGTAAAAAATTAATTACCGTTCCTATCGGTTTTTGAAATTACAAAAAAAGTGGAAAATTATTTTACGAAATTATGAAAATCTAAAATACGTGTTTCCAACATAAAATATATAATACTAAACCTTTAAATTGATGATTTAAAAGAGCGAAAGAAAAACTAGACATATCTAATAAAATGATGTGCGCATTCGAGCGAAAAGTGGCACATTTCCGAGCGAGGGAAGCAAATGAAGCGCGACGCGGAGCGGCGCGCTTCATTTTCCCGAGATCGGAATGTGCCACTTTGAGCTCGAATGTGCACACTCGGTTTTAAGCACGATTCACAATAATTAATTTACTTTTCCAGACTGCTATCTTCGTACTGTCGAATTTTCGTCACCTGCGCGCGCGCAAACGCCGTTGCCCGCTAAAATCTTACTCTCAACGCGCCGGAAGAAGTACAACTTCAAAAATAAAAACCTCACATAGGGCTGTTTAGAGGAGACCTTCAGGACCATTTTATATCGATTAAGTTTTTTAGGTAGCTCGCCTTATAAGGCCGTAAAAAAATAATTACTGTTCCTATCTGTTTTTGAAATTTTCCCGAGAACAGAATGTTCTGAAAACGGAACAATCCCATTCTAAACAGAAAGTATGGTCACATTATATATGGCTAAAATTCTTTTTTTTTTCTATACATTCAATCAACCGAATTTTCGACTATCCGAATGCGCTGCAACAACATTTAGTCCGGACAACCGAGTCTCCACTGTACATTTCTTTTTTCTTAAATCGTTTCCATTTCGCAATCTACGATTTGCGCGTTTCCGTCGAGCCCATTTAAATTTGCGATTGGAAAAAGCGAAACTGCAATTTGTTCGACGACTAAACGATAAGGACAACCCTGAAAAAATGGATGCCGCCAGAGCGCCCCCATTATTTTTCCGGATTCGGCACATCGAACCGCAAAGTCCGGAAAAACCAAATTTATATTCTTACGATGGAAGCGAGAAAATGAAGATAATAGAGATTCTGCGTGTATTATTTATGATAGGGCCGAAAAACAACTTTTCTAAACGCCCAATATAACACTATTAAATTGTCTTTCGCATCTGCCGCCTCCATAATTCAGATTAGAACTATTATCGACGGCGCATTATCCGTTTAATAATTGAAAAATGGGGCTGGCCCTCAAAGAGTTTATTTACGAAGGGTCCCGACCCCTCGTTCGCCACTTTTAAATTATAATCAGCTCGCCCTTATTATTATTATTATTATTCAAAAATGGCGAGTTCGTGTGTGTGGAGGCCTCGGCTGGAAACGTCCTTAATTTCCGCCGAAATTCCTATTCGTGGAAATAATCATTTTCTAAAGCAGAAACGTGTTAAACTAGATTAAGTATTTAATTAAATCTCGAGTGTACACCTACATAAAGGGGTGGCGAAGTCCTTAAGGGCGACCCAAGGCGCAGCGCGGAGTAATGGGTTTTTTTCTAGCCGAAAAAAAAACGCCCGCCCCGCATTAATTAATTCGAATAAAAAAGGTGGCTGGCGCCGACCCTCGCTATCTTGATTATGCCATTCCATTTTTGTGTACACCTCAATTTTCGGCCCTACAAAAGGTAATGCGAGTTATTTCCCATGATTTGTTCGGGAAAAATCGATGGGAAATGTTTCGGTGGTAATTTATTTAAAATTCGGGTAAATAATGACCGGGGGTAGCGCGGACCATTATACGGCGGAAAATTACGCGAGCTCCTAAAATAAAAACTTCCCGCCGATTATACGAGGCGGAGGAACGTCGTATTTCCTTCGACCCCTTTATGAAAGTTCGTGCAGGTTGTAAAACGAAGGCAGTTGTATTAAATTTTGGAAGGAAGGGTAGGAAAAGTTCCCTCTACACCTGTCCTAACAAACGATGCGCATACAACGTTATACGTTAATGGATTTAATTAAACACCCTCACGCCGCCTTTCAATATAGATGTAATTTTGACTCGTGCAGCTGAATTTGTGCTCCCGAATTGCCGATGTTTAATGGACCGTAAATAGAGGCACTATTGTTGTTATTGTTGCCCATTGTTAATAAATGCGCGCGTCAGAACTAAAGTCGAAAATGTGTTTGGGCGTCGGGACGCCCGTGTGGGTCTATTATTGGTTTTTGTAATTTAATGATCGGTTTTCTGTTTTCTATCGCGCATTGATTAAAGCTTTATTAAATCTTATGTACAGTCAGGGCAAGAAGTAATCGCCACCCCAGTAGCAGTGTTTAAACCAGGGATTCTCAAAGTGCGGCCCGTGATATCGATACGATATATTGTATTTTTATTAAACTACCGTGTACTAGGTGGGGTATAACTAACGTTAACATTTTTTTTCTTAAAACGGGACGTTTGGTAATCGTGGTTAAAAACCGAGTGTGCACATTTGAGCTCAAAGTGGCACATTTCCGAGCGAGGGAAAATGTGCCACAATATTTAAATTAATTACTTCTTTTGGCGCATTGTATTGTCTAGCTCAGTGTTTCTCAAACTTTTTGATCAGCAACCCACTTTTGCGCTTAAAATTTTGAAAGTACCCCTCCGAAGAATGGGTACGCGTAAAAAAACATGCCGGAGAAGTGGAGGTTAATTTAAATTCAAAAATTTTTTTTTTTTGAGACGCCCCTAAGGGTCGCGATCCTCACTTTAGGAATCACTGGTCCAGCTATACACAAACGCAATATGCGAAGCATTAAACGTGGTTATATTTAATTAATTTAGGCCAAAGAAGTATAACTTCTAAGTGGCACCGGTTTTTTTAATTTAAAAAATCAATACCCCCCATTGTTCGTTTTTATTATAAAAAAAATTATTTTAGTTGTTCTAAATCTAGAGGAATTTGTCACAACAATTACGACTTTTTTAATCTTAATTATTCTACTTTTTTGCTTTTTTCTTTTTAAATTAATTAAATTTTAATTACCCTATTTTAAAACCAATTATAATTTTTTTGGCACGAGATGAAAAACAGTACTATAGGGGAAAACGTTGTACCTTGGGCCTTTTTTCACTTGTAATTTTCTTTAAATTGTATACGTTGATCTTAGGGCCAAGGTACAATTTATTGACAGTGACCGAGGTACAACACACCGACCCTTGATGTTTAAACTCAAAAATAAAATTAGGAAATGAATTAAATATTGTGAATCGTGCTTAAAACCGAGTGCGCACATTCGAGCTCAAAGTGGCACATTCCGATCTCGGGAAAATGAAGCGCGCCGCTCCGCGTCGCGCTTCATTTGCCTCCCTCGCTCGGAAATGTGCCACTTTTCGCTCGAATGCGCACATTCTCGTATTCATTGAATTTAAATCGAAATTTCGTGTCATAAATATGGATTCTATATTTGAAAAACGAATTTACCATAGCAATGAGTGGAAGGGAGCGAGAAGATACGATAATCTTGTCAATGCAAGTGAGAGGGAACGATTAAAATTATTCAATTAATTTTTCGCGTAATTTATTGGTCTAAATAATTGCGAATAATCAATAATGCTGTGAAATTAATTTGTATTACAATAAGGAGGCAAGAATGAAATTTTTGTTAGGTTTTCTTAATATTTGGTATCGTAATTAGAATTTAGTACTAAAAAAAAACTCAATAATTTATAAGTTTTCGTATTTCTATAAATATAAACATCTATTCTAATGCATAAATAAATATGTTTTACTTAAACCTATTGATTATTGGTTATTATAATATATTTCGTCTCATTTAACTGTCATAAAGTGCAATTTTGTGGATTTTATTTCATTTTATTTTCGGGGTATGGCAAACTCCCCACCTAGTATGGCATATAACATTTAGTCACCTAGTATGCGGAAGGTTAAAAAATAAATAAGTAAATAGTAAATTAAATATTAAATATTTATGGTTATTGTTTTGATTTTATTACGTTTTTTTTTGGCCCGACAAAATTTCGGTAATATTAAATTGGCCGGCCTAAGATAAATTTTGGGAACCCCTGGTTTAAACCGATTGTGTTATTCCAGGAGATAGGTTTTAGTTAAAAATGGTGTTTTTAAAATATAAACAGACATGTAAAGATATTTGTGACAGCTTTTACTTTTGTCAAAAATTAATTTTTGGTTTATAGATTTGTTTTTTATTTTTAAATTCGTAAGAACCGTTTTGTCTCTCAGTTTTTTTATAACAGAAAGTTAAAAAAAGTTTAACACAAATAATTTGCAGCGCAGGTTTTGCGCTTTGGAATAGCTGCCACCATGGTGGCAATTACTTTGTGGGCTGACTGTACGTCTATGTGTCAAATTTTAATAATAGCACTTAGTAAATTAAAAAAAATATATTTTTTTGAATTTTTAATTACTAATATGAACATTGAAATTAAAGTTAATTCCTTAAAACCGACTATTGTGTTATTTGAAATGGAATAGTCTTTAAAAAAATTGATTACATATAATACATAATTTAATTTAATTTAAATTGTCGAAAACCGCATTTAATTATTCTTCTTAATTTTCAAGGAATTATTATTTTTTTAATTAAGAACCAAAGACATTGGTTCGTTCTTATAAACATTGCATTCGTCGATCACAAACTGTCTATTACTGGAAAACGGTCATTCTGATTTAAATAAGGTCTTTATCAATTGAAAAAAAAATTAATTTTAGTAAATGAACGTCTTGTGAGACTTAAAAAAATATTGGGAGTGTTGCAAAAGCGGGCAAAGATTAAAGTTGCGTGAAAAATTTATGTTATGGTCCTCCCTATCGCAATATTCTCAAAATTTCGATTTTACACCCAAAATTTTATTTATTTTAATCTCTCAAAAATTCCAGTTAATAATTTACATTTCTTAATGGATAATTATGATATTTTTTAAACTAATTGCCACGCGCAATTGTCGTTGCTTGGAATAAGCCGCTTTACCGTTTATTTTGAGCGCGCGCAACCGCGCCAAAAGAAGTATAACTTCAAAAACCTGTTCAAAATAGATTTCTTTTGTCGGGAAGAGTCGACAAAGTTAACACATCCCTTCCAATTCGTTTCAAAACTCGTTGAATATTTAAACTTGAATTAATTTTTGAGAATTTAGTAGACGCTTAATGGTTTTTGGGGCGCTTCCACCAAAAATTCACTTAGAGGTATTTCAATTGGCGAGCCTCCCCCAACCAAAATACAATCTTCAACAAATATAGTTGGTACGGCTTAATAATAATAATTCGAGGTATTATTTGATCGTATGCTATAAATGAACATTATCCCGAGGGATAATATTAGACCTTCCCATCCAAACAAAGCTTACATTTTGATGGGGGTGGCGAACGGCGGTCTTGCGGACCCCTCTGTGTACGGTATTAGCGCTATTAGACATATCTATTCCGACAGTCATGCCAATTAGTGAAAGTTACGATGGTTTAGGGAATGACCACTATTATAATAAAGGGAGAGCGGTCATTAAGAACTCGCGTGATAAAGTTGGCAAGAATGCGACGAGCGCGTATCCCCAAAAATCGAGAAAATAAAAACGCACTCCGCGAGCGTTGGGGGGGCCGTAGACTAATGACCGGCGCAGATGTTGCATCATAAATTTCGCATAGGAGCGAACCTTTTTTTTTATTGAAGTCATTTACCCTTTAAGGCACAATGCGTGTTACCCGGCCCTTGTCCATTTGTTAACGAAGCTTTCCGAACTGTACGGGAGTGACATCGAGCCCTTTTCATTGTATCGCAGGTTACATTCATTAGAGGAAAGGGTCCGTTCGTGCGGAACTAACCAAATATACTACAATGAATTTTAAATTAAATAAAAAGGCCTTAGAATTGTTTTTTGAACATCTACCGAAATTTCGCGGTTACAGAACAAACGTCAGGCTCGTGTTAAATTAACTTTTTCGAAATTTTTCGCTTCGAACAATGGCCGATTTTAATTTTTGACAATATGCTATATTTAAAAAAAAACATAAAATTTAACATGTACATGAAGAGCAAGTTATCCAAGAATTACTGTTATAAATAACATAAGTAAATTAAAAGTTTTACATTTTCACTTGTATTAGGACCTCCCCTGTTCTATTAGGGTTAGCTGGAATTTTTTAATTATTTTTCTGGTTTATTATATACTTCAACTAATAACCTGTGTACAATAATTTTCCCCAATTTGCATTTTTAAAAATTTGTATTTTTTAATGTAGGCAAATCAAAATTCTTACACTTTAACTTGCATTAGGCCCTGCCCTGTTCTTTTGAGGTTAGCTGGAATTTTTTAATTATTTTTTTGGTTGTTTATAAACTTCAACTAATAACTTGCGTACCATATTTTTCCTCAATTCGCATTTTTAAAATCTGTCTTTTTTAATATAGGAAAATCAAAATTCTTACATTTTTACTTGTATGAGGATCTCCCCTGTTCTTTTAGGGTTAGCTAGAATTTTTTAATTATTTTTTTGATTGTTTATAAACTTCAACTAATAACCTACGTACAATAATTTTTCTTAATTCGCATTTCAAAAATCCGTGTTTTTTAATATAGGCAAATCAAAATTCTTACATTTTCACTTGCATTAGGACCACCCCTGTTCTTTTGCGGTTAGCTGAAATTTTTTAATTATTTTTCTGGTTGTTTATAAACTTCAATTAATAACTTGCGTATAATATTTTATCTAAATTCGCATCTTTAAAAATCTGTCTTTTTTAATATGGGTAAATCAAAATTGTTACATTTTCACTTGCATTAGGGCCTCCCCTGTTCTGTTACGGTTAGCTGAAATTTTTTAATTAATTTTCTGGCTGTTTATAAACTTCAATTAATAACTTGCGTATAATATTTTTTCGAAATTCGCATCTTTATAAATTTGTCTTTATTAATATAGATAAATCAAAATTCTTACATTTTCACTTGCATTAAGGCCGCCCCTGTTCTTTTGGGGTTAACTGGAATTTTTTAATTATTTTTCTGGATGTTTATAAACTTTAGTTAATAACTTGCGTACAATATTTTTCGTCAATTCGCATTTTTTTAAATCTGTTTTTTTTAACATAGATAAATCAAAATTATTACATTTTCATTTGCATTAATAGGGCCTCCCCTGTTCTTTTACGGTTAGCTGAAATTTTTTAATTATTTTTCTGGTTGTTTATAAATTTCAATTAATAACTTGCGTACAATATTTTTCCTCAATTCGCATTTTTAAAAATCCGTCTTTTTTAACATAGGTAAATCAAAATTCTTACATTTTCACTGGCATTAGGGCCTCCCATGTTCATTTGGAGTTTGCTGGAATTTTTTAATTATTTTGCTGGTTGTGTATAAACTACAATTAATAACTTGCATACAATATTTTTCTTCAATTCTCATTTTTAAAAATCTGTTGAATAAGTTTTAAAAAAAGTATGCTTCATTTTGTAGAAAACCGACAATAATTAGCTAATTCATATTACTCTTGCTAAGAAATTAAGACCGGCAAACAAGATAATTTAATTAATGAGAAAACAAGGCGACCTAATGTTCGGTTAGGAAATATTTACTCGGCGATGCACTTCGTTGACGATGAAACGCAGAAACTAAATATTTTCGAATCCGAAAAGGCCGTACAGAGCGTTACGTGCAGTGTATGTTTGCGATTATGCTAATGACGCCATTAACAAAATTGATTTATGATTACTTTGTACACATACCTGCACTTTTAAACGAGGTAGCTTCCATTAAAATATCGTGTTACAACTTCTCGACGGTTTTAAAGTTGACATACTTTCCTATAATTCGGAGCGTTTTAGGGATGAAGCAGTCGGTTTGTAAACAAATCTATTTAAATACGAAGCTCCATGTTGGAGGAGGGCTTTTTTAATTAATTAAGTATTTTCGTAGCTTTAGGTTTTCATCCCTTAAACGGCGCCTCGTGTTTTGTGTGTAGGCTATAAAATATGAGCCGTAAAAATTTTTAAAGACCACCCACTACAACGTCGATTAATCACCTCACGTTGGGACCATACTAAATTTACCCAATCTATACACGAAGGGCGTAAATTATAAAGTTTTCGTTTTGGGATTTTGTCGCTTTATGATTTTGTTGACAATCTTATTTTTTATGATTACTGAAATTCAGCGCCGTTACATTTCCTTTTTTTATTTTTAAATTAAATTAAGTTGAATAAGACTAAAGTAATAAGCGATCTCTTGGATCGATCGAATTACAAATAAAGAAGATCTATATAAGACGGATAAAGAATGGATTTGCTTTATATTTTTGTGGACGTTTATATGGACCCAAACCGACCCACGCTTCCCTGCTGCCCCTTCAACCCCCAAAATTTTCGAGAAAACTAAATAAATCAAAAATACATTTCGGCTCAGAAAACGATTATTGCGCCCTCATTTTTAATCCTATCATTAAAAACGACCCGGATTCGGAATCCTGAGACTTTTCCCCATAATATCAGTGCTAAATCGGCATAGGGCGCAACGTTAATTTTTTGAGTAATTAATGGTTGAAGATTTAGGTTTATTTTTGAAGCAAAAAATTGACGTTAAAATACTTTTAGCGCCGTTTTATGTAGACGGATTTTTAAAAACTATAGAGATTCGGATTCGCCAGACTTTTTGGCTTTGGATAGGCCCAAAAAACCATATGCATGCAATATAAAAGTCTCGGGAAAAACGGGGACGAAGAGTCCGACTTTTAATTCATTTTATCTGAATTTCCATTTTGAAAAATCAGCTCGATTATTTGTGAACGGATCTTTAAAAACTTTTCAGATCCTGAAAGCCCGTTTATCGGAGCATAAGACCAGCCAAAAAAATCAACAGGGCCCAATGTAAAATCTGTGAGAAAAACGCGTTCGAAGCCTTCAAAATGTAAATTCTGCTAAAATTTTGAATTGTTGGAAAAAAACTCGGCAAGAACTATCAGCAACATGGAAACCCCTAGAAGAGGCCTTTATCCAACAATGAGCGGACACAGTCTGAAGAAGAAATGGAAATTCCTTTAATTTCATTTGCACAATTTGGGATAAAAGATTATGAAAATTAGATAAACGAATAAAAAAGAAAGACACGACAAAAATGAAAATTGAGTCCGATTTTCAGCATGTTGTTGAACTCCAATACGACTTAAACACGTAAACAACATAATAATTACACGTTCAAAAGTTTATATTCGAATTTTATAGTACGTAGAGCTTTTTTGCACGAAAGACAAGCTTATTAACGTCACGCACAAGAAAAAGTAGATACCATCAAGGCCTATCGATTGTATATTAAATTGTTGTAAGGAACAAGCAATAAAAACAGACACGGATGTCATAAATCATTTGCGACGTTGTCTTGCGCTTTCACGTGACGTACGAAGCGCCTATTCAAATATATTATTTTGAATAATTGATGTGTCGTACCGCAGAAAAATGCTCGACGGATATCCCCAGCGGGTCCCGAAAAAGCGAGATAAAAAAAAACATTACATCGAATAATTCGGAAAAGGACGAAGCGTAATTAGAAAGGACGACGAATGTCGCCACGCTTGATCGCCGAACCCCAAAAGCAGAACGAACGAGATGACCACCCCAATAACAACAGATGGATGAATTTAGTTGATGCCGTGGTGGTGTGAGAAAAACGGTCAATTGACATTTCATAAACAAATTAGTTGCTGACAAAGCATTTGCGAACTCTAATTGGATCCACCCATCAGGAGAAATCCGATAGAAGGCAATTAGTTTTACGTATCTCTTCGAAACGCTGTACAAATACCAACTGAAGACATGGAAGCAAATCAAATTGGTAATTTTGATGGGAACGACCCTTTTGTAAGCTATATTAGTTTTTTCTTTTGAAATATAACGACCAATTCTCCTATTTTTTTACATGCTATCGATGATTTTTTTTAAATTAATTCTTTTTTACAGATTCAATTTTTTTTCTTGTATTATCTAAATTTAGCATTTTATGAAACGGGAAAGGCAACCTTTGATTTCAATTTCGCTTTTTTTTATACAATCGAACTTGCATAAGTCGAACGCCGATAAGCCGAATTTTTGATAGCTCGAACTCGAACCAGTTTCCCTAGGACTTGCCTATCTCAACGTTAATATTTTTATGTCAATAAATCGAATTATTTAATTAGTCGAAGCGTTTTACAATTCATTAAATTCAAGTTTCCATTAGTAAATAGGTCGATGACTCGAAGTTAAATTTTACAACTTTTCTAAAAAAAATTCTACCTAAGAGACGATTATCGACGGTTTGGTTTGGTGTTATTGATGCTTTAAAAGCTCTATTGTTAACTATAAATAAAAGGTTTTATACTACAAGAATGTTTTGACGGCGGCACTTCAATTGGATTTAAAAACTAATTTATGTTTAAATGCCTTATGAACAGTTATAAATTTTTGAGATGGTTTTACCGTATATTTTACAAAAAAAGAAACTATTTTTGCATTTTAGTTTTCAATTTGCTAGTTATTCGTCGACTACGAAGACTAACAAATGTGTTTTACGTTCTTTATAGTTTGTAACAAAGTATAACAGAAAATCTAAAAAAGTTTAATACTTTTTCTAAAATTATTTACGTATTAACATGGAGTGTAAACGAAAATTAAAAAGTTTAACCATAAGGGAGAAAATTAATCTTATAAAAGAAGTGGAACGTGGGCTCAAAAGAAAAAGGATATAGCTAAAGATTTTGGTATTCCGCAAACACTTTATCAACCATTTTAAAAACAGAGACCTAATTGTAGCTGCTGAAGATACAAATGACAAATGTCAACGTTGATAAAGATTTGGAAGTTGCTGAAATTCCTAGCGATGAAAGCATTATAAGTAAAGTGCTAGAAGAAAATAAGAAAAACTGTGAAAGTGAAAGTGAATATGAAAGTGATACAGATGTTACAGTAAACATCCTTCAACAACTCAAGTTTACAATGCAATAGATACTATTTCTCTATTCCTATGTGCTCAAGAAGATGTTCCTACAGATATATTATTATCGGTAAGATCGTTGGAAAAATTTGTAGAAACGTAACATTTTGGAGCAATGAAGAAAAGACAATTTTAGATTACTTTCAATTTTACAGTAAATAATATGTAAATAACTATATTTTTTAGGGTCTTAATAAAAATAAATAATGTTAATGACTGTAGATCAATTTTGGTTATTTTCTATAAAAAATGAATGATATATATATACGGAAGTATTTAACTGAACTTCTTTTGGTAACTCGAGATTTTGATATGACAAATTATTTTTGCTATTTCTTCGACATCGACTTATCGAGGTTTGACTGTACTTATATTAATACACGGGGAAAAAAAATATTGTTATAATAACCATCCGTATCCTTATTATAGCTATTCGTTGGATAGTTATCTTTCACAGGGATACGCCGTATAGCTAATTTAGCTATCCAGAGTTTCCTTATTGCGGATCGTTATAGTAACGATCCGTATTACTGTTTTAGACATTCAAAAGATTCTTGTCATAGTGATTTAACGGATATGCACGGAGAACAAAATATCGTTATAATAACCATACGTATCCCTATTTTAGCTATTCAAATCCTCAAATTAACTATACAGTTACCTACACGACGGATACTGCACACGTTCACGAGAGCTTTTTGTTTGAACGCTTGAATCAAATAAGTGAATCCTTATTATAAGTATACTATGTAGAGCTGTTTTGATCATACTATGAATTGTCAAATTGACTTATAAATATCGTTAAATTAGACATTCGAATCCTTGTCAGAACAATACGTCAGTTGGGTATACGTTAGATAGTTATATTAAGGATATTTTTTTCTCCGTGTAAAAATACAAAAACTTAACTTTTTCTTCAATTTATAAACTATTGAGTCTTTTCTTGTGTACTAAAATCCAATGATACGTTTCAATTACGATATCGAATCTTAAGAAAACCTAACAAGAATTTAATTCTTGGCTCCTTATTGAAATACAAATTAATTTCACGCCAATTTCTTAATCATTCGCAATAATTTAGACCAATCAATTACACGAAAAATTAATTGTATAATTTTAATCGTTCCCTCTCACTTGCATTGACAAGATTATCGTATCTTCTGGCTCCCTTCCACTCATTGCTATGGTAAATACGTTTTTCGAATATAAAATCGATATTTACTAAATTAAATTAAAATTTTTGAATTGAAGGGGCGCACAGTAAATTATACTAATATAATAAACACGAGGATGTGCGCATTCGAGCGAAAAGTGGCACATTTCCGAGCGAGGGAGGCAAATGAAGCGCGACGCGGAGCGGCGCGCTTCATTTTCCCGAGATCGGAATGTGCCACTTTGAGCTCGAATGTGCACACTCGGTTTTAAGCTCGATTACCAAACGTCCCGTTTTAACAAAAAATAATTGTTCACGTTAGTTATACTCCACCTAGTACACGGAAGGTTAAATTAATTCTTTTTTATAGAAACAATATTTTTTCCTGTATTATCTAAATTTAGCATTTTATGAAACGGGAAAGGCAACCTTTGATTTCAATTTCGCTTTTTTTATATTTACAAGACAAAAACAATATTAGTAAAAAAAACCAAAAAATTAAACTAGTTTTTGTTAATTAACAATTTGGTTGTATTTTCAATTTTCAATTTTCAATTTTGAGCAGTTGCAAGTTATTTTTGGTCACATGGACCCAAACAGAACAGAACAGGGTCGATCAAAAGACGAAGGTGCTTACCGGCGACTTGTAGAGTGGCATTTCGGCTGACGGCAGCGCCGGCGATGTTCTTGGCGACGCACCAATACACACCCCCGTCTTGTTCCTTCTTGCTGTTAACGGTCCTCAGAAAAAATAAGGACCCCGACGGCAATAAAACGCGATGCGACTTATTGTCGACGGGCGACGTTCGGACGGGCTCGCCGTCTTTGAACCATTCGATGGTGGGCTCGGGGCGCCCTTCGGCCTTACAGTTTAGGGTGACTGGTTCGTTCTTGGCCACGATTATGTCGGACGGATGTTCGGTTATGCGAGGCGATCGGTATTGAGCTGCAAGAAAAAAAAAGTGCTTTTATTTAATTCCTGTTTGGATCTGAAATTTATAAACCATGTATTAATTTTTGATGAAAATAATGGTATGTGTACTAGGGTGGTCCTATTCATAACAAAAAAAAAAATTTTTTAATTTTACGGGCCACCACATCATTTGATTATATACCATAAGAAACTATTTCAGTAATGTTTTTAAAATTTTTAAATTTTTAAATAAAAACTCAAAATCTCTACATTTGTTAGATTCTTTTATTCATAAGTCAGGATAAAGGACCGACGGCAATAAAACGCGATGCGACTTATTGTCGACGGGCGAAGTTCGACGGGCTCGCCGTCTTTGAACCATTCGATGGTGGGCTCAGGGCGCCCTTCGGCCTTACAGTTTAGGGTGACTGGTTCGTTCTTGGCCACGATTATGTCGGACGGATGTTCGGTTATGCGAGGCGATCGGTATTGAGCTGCAAGAAAAGTGCTTTTATTTAATTCCTGTTTGGATCTGAAATTTATAAACCATGTATTAATTTTTGATGAAAATAATGGTAATGTACTAGTGGTCCTATTCATAAAAAAAATTTTAATTCGGGCCACCACATCATTTGATTATATACCATAAGAAACTATTTCAGTAATGTTTTTAAAATTTTTAACTTTAAATAAAAAGTCAAAATCTCTACATTTGTTAGATTCTTTTATTCATAAGTCAGGATATAAAAATACAAATATTGTTATTAGGGCAAAAGTACCGGTTTTAGATGCGTTAGACCCAGTTTTAACACTTGAGTAATTTTGATAAAATACCTTAAAATGCGAAACAAACATCATTGATCTTTCTATCGTAGTTAAAGATACATTAATTACACTTATAGCAGTATCGATAATTCTTATATTTTACATTTGATAAAAAATAAAGTGGAAAATGTCCACAACTGGTACAGTGTCCAATCGGGCTTCTCCCTATACAAATTAGACATATATAAATATTTGAATTATTTACTTTTAAGAAACAGGATTAATTTATTAGTATTAGGATTCTTTTTCCTTCAATTTCATAACTAAGCAAATATCTCATTGTTCTTCATTCTCTGTAATACGAATTATTTAGTTATCCGTCATTAAAGCAAACCACTCAGCTTTCGACAAATACTCCAAATGGAATAAGTATTTTTGTCAGCACAAAGTCAGCTCTTAAGTTTCAAAGTTTAAGGTCTTTTTCAAAATTTGTAGATACTTTCTTGGAATGAATCCGTAGAGTATGAAACCAAGTATTTCAATATATATTATCATGTTTGAAAATGTATATTTCTCTTGGAATGCTTTACTCGTAAACCTTCAATTTTTAAGCTTTACTTTATGTTTAAACTAGGTAAATTCGTATCAAAATGCAAAAAAGCATCTTGACAAATATCACAAAGGTTGCTATGCTATTATTTTCACAAAGTTAGCCTTGTCATTTTAAATTAAAGGTTTTTTGTCAAAGTAAAATTAATACGTTCCTATTGTTGACATGAAATATGAAACAAATTATATATTTATTCGAAATTATTAAATCTGCTTTTAGAACTTCGCCATTTTCGTGTTTTTATAGCTCGCCTTATAACGCCGTAAAAATTTAATTACCATTCTATCTGTTTTGAAATTAACAAAAAGGCAAATTATTTTTGAAATTATTTAAATCTAACACAAATAGCTGTTTAATACCTTCGGACATTTACATATCGATTAGGTTTTTTGTAGCTCGCCATAAGCCGAAAAATTAATTACCATTCCTATGTGTTTTCAAATTACAAAAGCCGAAAATTATTTTTGAATTATTAAATCTAACACAAAGCTGTTTAGAGGGACCTTTGGGACCATTTTATATCAATTAGTTTTTTTGTAGCTCGCCTCATAAGCCCGTAAAAAATTTATTACCGTTCCTATCGGTTTTTGAAATTACAAAAAAAGTGGAAAATTATTTTTCGAAATTATTTAAATCCAACACAAGAGCTGTTTAGAGGGACCTTCGGGACCATTTTATATTGATTAGGTTTTTTTTGTAGCTCGCCGCATAAGCCCGTAAAAAATTAATTACCATTCCTATCTGTTTTTGAAATTACAAAAAAGCCAAAAATTATTTTTCGAAATTATTTAAATCCAACACAAGAGCTGTTTAGAGGGACCTTCGGGACCATTTTATATCGATTAGGTTTTTTTTGTAGCTCGCCGCATAAGCCCGTAAAAAATTAATTACCATTCCTATCTGTTTTTCAAATTACAAAAAAAAGCCGAAAATTATTTTTTGACATTGTTTAAATCCAACACAAGAGCTGTTTAGAGGGGACCTTCGGGACCATTTTATATTGATTAGGTTTTTTTTGTAGCTCGCCGCATAAGCCCGTAAAAAATTAATTACCGTTCCTATCGGTTTTTGAAATTACAAAAAAGTGGAAAATTATTTTTCGAAATTATTAAAATCTAAAATACGTGTTTCCAACATAAAATATATAATACTAAACCTTTAAATTGATGATTTAAAAGAGCGAAAGAAAAACTAGCCATATCTAATAAAATTATGTGCGCATTCGAGCGAAAAGTGGCACATTTCCGAGCGAGGGAAGCAAATGAAGCGCGACGCGGAGCGGCGCGCTTCATTTTCCCGAGATCGGAATGTGCCACTTTGAGCTCGAATGTGCACACTCAGTTTTAAGCACGATTCACAATAATTAATTTACTTTTCCAGACTGCTAACTTCGTACTGTCGAATTTTCGTCACCTGCGCGCGCCGCTAAAATCTTACTCTCAACGCGCCGGAAGAAGTACAACTTCAAAAATTAAAAAACCTCACATAGCTGTACCCATTAATAAAGACGTCTTCGATGAATCTTAAATAAGCGTACTTGCAGCATTCAATTTGCATAGACTTCCGATTACGAACTGCAATTACCTGCATTGCAGATACTCCCCATTCAAATTGAAACAAAACGACGTCTTACGAGAAGAAAACATGAAAAGCGATTGTGTGCGAGCTGGAGTGGGTGCGTAATTACCTCACTTTCTTTTTGCTTTTGTGCATTAAATCTGCAGGAGCACGTCGAGTAATGAAAAACCTTCTGAAGATTGAGATTTCAAAAGGTACTGCGAAACGGTAAACGTGCGCCATTGTTTGTTTAAGGACGACGAAAATTTATAGGGAAAACCTTAAGGAACTTAACGTACGGCGGACTTATGCGGTACTTAAAATGTGGGAGACGTAATCAGATAAATTCAAGGCAGAAATGAATAAGGAAAAAAGGACAATTAGCATAAAAGCGGTTCCGATACGAATCTCATTTATGGAACTGTGATACGTTCAATGTACGTATTTAAATGACAAGTAAAATATTATAAGTTGTCCAAACGTTATTGTTTACTGCCCTGTTTGTGCGTGTTTAATATATGCGATAAATATTCTTTATGCTCAGATTACATCGCTATGCAGCAAAATAAACCTTATCGTTTGACGTTTTTATAAGGTACTCTAACTATTATAGACATAATAACAACTATTTTATTATAAACAGTAATCTAATTTTATTTGGCTACGATTCGTATTATTTTCATAGCGGATTCCGTTCGTTAGTAAAAATTTATTAGATTGGGTTGGCAAGAAAGTCGCATTTCGGTGTTCACAAATCGTCAAATAACGCTGAGAGAGATTAAATGTTTTGACACACAACAATCAAAAATTATTTAAAATGTCTTGGACTTGTTAAGCTCGATTTTTGGGTTCCACGCGAACTAAAAGAGATTAATTTGACACAACAAATGAGTATTTATGATGTGCATCACAAACGCAACGAGAACGATGCTTTTTTAAAGCGAATCATCACTGGTGATGAAAAATGGGCTGTCTTCAATAGCATCATAACGATCAATTCGGATTTTACTGTCAACAACTGACAAAATTGGAGGAAGACCAGAATTGGTTTATGGTAAAGGTTTTATGTTCCACCATGACGCCATGGTAGCGGGTGGACAGTCTTCTGTGATCCCGATAGGAGACAGGTCCACTTCAGGGAAGCGACCCTGCCGACGCGAGCCTTGATTTTCTGCCTTTTCCACGCTGGGCAGAAAATCATGTCACATTCCTTATATTCCATACTTTGTCCCATTACCTTGCCAACACGTTCAAGTGAGGGCTAAAACCCCCGAAATAAATGATGAACTTCAAAACGAAACCGGAGTTATCTCAAGTGAGTAGAGGAAAAAGTGCGCACTGTGAAAACGGTCTGCTCCAAAGATTTTAAAAGGGGGCAAAAGTTCAAAATCGTCCCTAAAGAAGCTCCGAAAATTTAAGGGGAGGCAAAATGGGACTATGGATTGATATGCTGAATATGATGATGATGATGATGATGACAACGCTCTACCTCGCACATCTTTAGCAACTCGTCAAAAATTATTGGAGCTTAGTTGGAAACTGATGTCGCGTCAACCTTTAGCATTGACCTTGGACCATCAAATTACCTTTTATTTCGGTCTTTACAATGGTGATGGCCTGCAATCGCATTTAGTACAATTTTTGCTGATAAAGACGAGAAGTTCTACGAACGTGGAATCGTGAAAATTCCAGAAAGATGCCAAATTGTCATTGAACAAATTGGTACATTTATACTTGTTCAAAATCCATTGGTTGTATAAAAAAAATTGAGATTTATTTCAAACTAAAAAACCGAAATTACTTTCTTGCCAATCCCCCATTATTGCGGTCAGCTTTAAATTAATTCAAAAATTATTGTTCATAATCGGCATAAAAACATATAACACGAAATATACATTAAAAAAAATGGCCCCAATAGTCAAAAATACAAATTAAATCGAATTCAAAAATTTCCCAAATCGAAATATAACGAATTCGTTACATAAAAATTGAACCACTTCAATTCGAACGCAAAAAATAAAAATTTAAGCCCGGCTAACTTTAGATCCCCGACTTCAGACGGAACAATATTAGATCCGTGTCTTCCAGCAGACGCAAAGAATGCTCAAAATTAAATTGGATTTATGAAATTAAAAATAAAGCAATAGAACGAAAGAGATTATTAGCCCGGGATTTTCGTGTCGTGAAAAATTACTCGAACGCCCTTAGGATATTATTTCATACGGAATTCATTACATCGCGGCCATTGATTTATGTGGGACGCTACGAAATTTCATAATTAACAGCGCAATACCGAGAAAAACACTTATTGGGGCGCCCCATTAAAAATTTATTTCCTTCGCCATTTTTTACGAATTTAATTTTCAACTAAAAATTCAAACGACTCTTTCACATTAACCCCTTGACATACAATGACGTCAAGGAGATGTCAATCGTTTAGGGTGTCCTTGTAGATTTTTAAGTCTCTAAGACGTCAATTTTATGTTCCGAAAAAGGTTTGTTTTTAACAAGAATTTTGTTAAAAGGCACAAAATTGGCGATTTGGAAATTTTATTATTAATATAATTCTGTAATATTTAATTGCGAATTGTCAGAGAGTAAATTAATTCTTGTAAAGTGTGCTTAAAGCCGAGTGTGCATTCGAGCTCAAAGTGGCACATTTCCGATCTGGAATGAAGCGCGCCGCCCGCGTCGCGCTTCATTTGCTTCCCTCGCTCAAAAATGTGCCACTTTTCGCTCGAACGCGCACATCTTCGTATTAATTCAATTTGTTTAAATTACTTTTTGGATTTAAAAAGGAAATAGCAATGTATTCAAATAAAACGACATATGCGCAGTAACATATAGTTTGATAACCACTGGTCTAGCTATACACAAGCGCAACATAGCGCGTTGTTATATTTAATTTAGTCGCGCCAAAGAAGTATTACTTCTAACGTGCGTACATAAGTACATGCACCGGGTTTTTACGTAGAATGAAATTCAGTTTTAAACATTTAGCAATATTATTAAAGTAAACTCGAAGAATAAATTATTTTAAGTTTTTAGACAACTCAAATTAAATAAATTAATAACTTGGAAAATTTTTAAAATATATTTAAGAACTTTAGAAATTTTTAATTATCAATTTTTTTTGTATAACACAAATTGAATAAAACAAAACTTTATTCGGTAAATTTAAAAGGAAATTTTGATGAAAAAATTCTTATGTATTTTCAGAAAACTCAAATAGAGTAAATACAGAATTTGTGGTTTTTCAAAAAACTTTGAAGATCATTAATTTAGGCAAATAAAATTAATATTGGAGAAAACTCAATAAATAAATTATCTTAATTGTTCAGAAATATTAAATTTATAAAATTAAATACAGTCAAACCTCGATAGGTCGAAGTTGAAGAGAAACTGAAAATAATTCGCATTATCAAAAATTCGAGCTATCGATATAAAAATATTTTTTAGTTTATGTTTTTAAAATTTACTTATTGTTTCTTTTCTTAATAATTTCCTAGTGATTTCTTGCTAAAACCTAAATCTTGTGTCTTGAACAAGTTGTAATTAGGCTTCATTTATGGAATAATTCAATTTTTAAATATAAAAAAATATTTACATGTTACATATTGTATGCATCAAAATTTTAGAATGACTTAGGTAGGAAATGTTAAAAAAAGATTGGGAAACACTGCTCTACATATTTCAAAATATTTGAAAACTATTAATTATTTATTTTATGTTATTTGTGTATGCTCATAACAGTTAAGTTGAGCCAAATTAATAGTTTTTTTCGGACTCATCAAATTCGGTTTTTTTTGTATGTCAAGGGGTTAAAAAAAAAGTATGTTAGACACGAAGAACGGTCTTCTGTTGATTAAAGCATCAAAAGCAGTGCGTCCCTTTTTGTAACATTTAATCCTTGGCGAGCTTTGTGAGTCACGTCCTTGTCAAAGAGTTTTAAGTCGCCTTTAGAAAAGGGACATATGTAAAAATGTTGAGTCTCGTGTCTTCGCTCCTGCGTCTTTGTGTTTCGACGCTGAAGAAATGTTAATAAGCGAGAAAACGAAGAAAGCAAAAAAATATCGAAGAATGACATGCACGATTAATCTAATGAAGACAAGAGATGCTTTTGGCACACACCAACTTTCAACAAGACATTATCTAATATTGTATCGGTAAACCAATTACCTTCGGCCTTATCTGAAATTGGATCTAAAAGAAGCAATTCACTTTCCATAGGGCACAATCTATAATCTACTAATCGCATTCCGACAGTGTTTGCTTTTTTCAGTCGTCCCGATTTTCCGATCAATAGCTTCATTGTTGCGAAGGGCCGTACTTTGAAATTGCCGTTTAATTATGCGCTCGGCCGAATTCCGTGTTTTACTTTCGCGTCCGCCGATCAGTCAAATGTTAATTGCAGCTCGTAGATTATCTATTAATTGGGATATGAAATCGCACAACTACGTTTGTTTATTTATGGCCATTAACTTCGGCGTTCCGCAATTTACTGTGTTGCAGCGGTTTTCAAAATTTATGTTTGCTGGGCCTTTAATTTGGGCGCCTCCCCACTGTACAGCTATTCCCTGATTTATATAGGCTACTTTAATTTTCACTATTTTCGATCAAAAAATTGATGTAAAGAAATTCAATAAATAAGAGTATAAGCATATCCGAGCGAGGCTGGCAAATTTTTGGAATATCGGGTTCGTCGCTTCTCGGCCTTAGAGTCTCCCGGCGAGGGTGTTTTTAAAAAAATCGTATCTCTGGTTTTGATCGTCAGAATCGGACGAATTTTTTTTTAAACTAAAGCCAAAACAATGAATTTTCGTGTAATATAAATAGATGTGAAGAAATCTTTGCGCTAAAAGTCCTAAAATTATTTTTTTTTAAAACTACACCTATTATATCAATTTTAAGAAATTTCGTGTAATATATTTTGTTCAAATCGTATCTTAGAATCAACACATTGGATTTCCACTTTTTATTTTAATAAAAGACGAAAAAATTAAGGTGCACAGCAGGGTGACGTCAAAATTAGATTTTTTAAGGGAGACGCGCGTAACATGCAGTTTCGAAACCACTTTGAGCGCAAATGTGCCCACTCCGTTTTCAGCACGATTCACAATAATTTCGGCCAATAAATTAGACGCAAAATGAGTTGAATAATTTTAAGCATTTCCTCTCACCCGCGCTGATAAGATTGTCGTATCTTTTCGCTTCTTTCCACTCATTGCTATGGTAAATACATTTTTCGAGTTTAAAATCTATATTTACTAAATTAAATTAAAATTTTTTGATCTGGAAGAGCGAAGGATAAAGTAGACAAATTTATAAGTACAAAGATGTGCGCATTCGAGCGAAAGGTGGCACATTTCCGATCTGTTCCTATCTGTTTTTGAAATTACACAAAAAGGCGAAAATTATTTTTCGAAATTATTAAAATCTAACACAAGGGCTGTTTAGAGGAGGCGTTCGGGACTATTTTGTATTAATTAGGTTTTTTTTGTAACTCGCCTTATAAGCCCGTAAAAATTAATTACCGTTCCTATCTGTTTTTGAAATTACACAAAAAGCGAAAAATTATTTTTCGAAATTATTTAAATCTAACACAATGGCTGTTTAGAGGGGACCTTCGGGACCATTTTATATCGATTAGGTTTTTGTAGCTTGCCTTATAAGCCCGTAAAAAATTAATTACCGTTCCTATGTGTTTTTGAAACTACACAAAAAGCCGAAAATTATTTTCTGAAATTATTTAAATCTAACACAAGGACTGTTTAGAGGGGACCTTCGGGACCATTTTATATCGATTAGGTTTTTTTTGTAGCTCGCCTTATAAGCCCGTAAAAATAATTACCGTTCCTATCTGTTTTTGAAATTACACAAAAAGCCGAAAATTATTTAAATCTAAAATATGTTTTTCCAAAATAAAATCGATTTTTACTAAACCTTTAAATTGATGATTTGAAAGAGCAAAAAATAAACTAGACATATCTAGTAAAATGAAGATGTGCGCATTCGAGCGAAAAGTGGCACATTTCCGAGCGAGGGAGGCAAATGAAGCGCGACGCGGAGCGGCGCGCTTCATTTTCCCGAGATCGGAATGTGCCACTTTGAGCTCGAATGTGCACACTCGGTTTTAAGCGTGATTCACAATAATTAATTAATTTAAAATTGACTAAAGTTTTTTAATTAAAAGTTACAGAACCCCATTTCTAACAAAAACCAATTCCCTGTTAAAATAGTTTTCATTTCTGCAAACCGTGTAAAACAAGTACCGTGTAAATGGAAGGATAGCTGTATTGCATAAAATAATCGATGCTTCGGGGCATTCATCGATCCAAACAACACACTGTATTTACCTATAATAAAAAAAAAAATAGAAAGCCATTTTAGGTGCTACAACGATTAGTTAAGGGTGAAAATTGTACATAGTATCAATAACATCAACCCTTTTGTTAAATCGAGAGGAACATTCGCTAACCAAAATTTAAATTAAACTTAACGAGAATCCTACTGGGGTTTCGAGCACGCCAGCAATAATGATGAATCTAAATTAGGGAACGGCGGTCCGACTTGCAATAAAAATTAAAAAAAAATCAAACCAAATTTATCGGCGTTAATTCCGTATAATACGAATTTAACAAGCGCTTGTGCTTTTATAACACATCTTCGGAGACATTTTGGACGCTGCGAAATTTGATAAATTTTATAAAATTAGATTTATTGAAAAATGAATAATTCTGATCGTTCTACAACATTAAGGGGCTTCAGATAAAAACAATTTCAAAAAAAATTATGTTTCATTATTTTTTTTTGACTTTAAAAATAACACAATTCGATTATCAAATTTGTTTGAGCGGCCCATTTTAATAATAATTTGAAAAATTTAAAAGAGATTGGTTTTTATTTTAATTTAAAAAAAACGCTTATTTGTTCTTGGATCAGAATTAAAAATAATAGTTTTAAATTGTTATTAATTTTTGTTCAAAATCGTCAATCTTAAAACATACAAAAATCTATTTTTCGAGCATTTATTTATTACTAATTTTTTTTTTGTTAATTGCCAGAAGGAAGATGGAAAAATTAAACATAACCAAATCTTAAAACTTGGTTAATTTAAAATTGAAAAACATTGCCCTTTGTACAACAAAAATCGTCTGGAACACCTTTTGGAAATTTTAAGATTTATTTACACAAAAAAAATAAATTTATTATTTGCAAGAAAATTTTCTTTCTGTTTTTAACCAAATGAACGATTTCATTTTTTTAGATGTCATATTAAAAATATCGAAATGAAACCCGACAAAAAAACCGACTTACTTCCGCCGAGTGGCCGGCGCACGCCCTTTCCGACGAACAAGTCAAAAGATCCCGGGCACAAAAAGATGAGCCTTTTCGAACGCTCGAAGCGATCCGAAGAAAATTAATGTGGAAATAATTTTATGCGACTTCTCGCAATTAGACATGGCAGTGCATGCTAATTCCCTTTGCGAGCGTAAAAATGTCGAGGAGCCTTTCAAAAACAGAACTTTGAAAAGTTTCATATTCGAGCTGCTCTCTTTATGCTCTTCTGCGCTAATGTGGATTTATACACACCGACATCTGAAAAGTTTGCGCGAATTTCCAGAATAATATTGTAGTCGCTAAAGTTTTTTCCAGCCATTCGTAATATCTTTTCGACTGTATTTTTATTAAATTTTCTTTCTCTCGACAACTTTAATCTTTTGTGTAAAATGTTTTGTTGGACCATTGATCTTTCGAACGTCCAAACGATGTTATTCTTCGCGACGTTCCCTGTTTGTTATGCCGTAATATTACGATTTAAGACTGTTTTTCTTGGGGATCTATTTCGAGGACGTTGTGTTTCTTCTTGGGCGCCCGGTGCGTTATAAAAAGAAATAACTATAATTTTGTCACCGCAAGTGGAGTGACGGCGAAGTATCTAATAAAATGCGCTTTATGATGGGCAGGCTTCATCAAAGCGAGACCTAAACATAGAGCCATATGTTCTCATTATGTTCTATTAAACAGTTAAATTCCTCGAGGAAATGGCCTATTAAAATTCGGATCTTTATTGCGTCGGAATAAATTACGACTTTTCCGAAGAAAATTTTAGGAGATGAGCTGACGCGGAATATTGGCTCGGCAAGACGGTCACAAATCGATGGCATTTTATTTTTTTTAAGTCGCTTTGGTCAAAGTTGTCTAATTTTTACGATTTGATGGTCGTCAAGTAGTGCACTTTAACTTAGTTTAGGAATAGATTACTTGGTAGGGGTAAACAGTACAGTGATTGGCCTTTTTAGAAATTGAACAATTAAAATATTAAATTTCATACTTCTATAAAATGTATTTATGATTTTTTATTGTGCTAGTGGCCGTAAAAAACGATATTTTCAATATAAATTAAAAATTTAACGTTTTATATAAATTAAAAATAAAATATTTGGTTTTTCAAAAAACATAGTTATTGGCCATATAAATATAGTAATTGACCAGTGAATTTACAGTGATTGGCCAATATTTTCTAATTAAGATAAGATATAGTAAATTATCAAAGAAACGAACCATTTATTAGAAAAAAATTCATTTTATTTCCCACATACTAAACAAAAGATAATTATAAATTTGTATAAGTACTTATTTAAAAAAAAAACAATTTAAATATGAATTTAATAATTAATTTTATGATATTTAAGAAGGCATATCGTCGCTACGAAGTCAAAACCTCGTATATCAAAATTCGAAACATTTTGAGAAACAAAAAGAACTATAATAATTTTCTATTATAATTTTGATTTAAGTTACAGTCATGCTGGAAATTATCTCAAAATAAATAAATGAATGCAAGTGAAATAGGTTTTTAACTTTTAATTATTTAAATTAAATATTTTACTAATGATATAAATAAAATTCATATTTTAACCTAAACAAAACTGTTTACCTTCTTTGCTCTTATCTGTTACTTAAAATATACTGCCAATAACTGTCATATAGTCATTCTAACCTTAAAATAGTAATTGGCCGCATGGCTAAACACTGTCCATACCATTTATCGCGCGATATTTATTGGCCTTTAATTTTTTTTGTAATCTGTGCTTTATTTTAATTTTAATAATTTTTTTTCACAAAATTTAAACCTTTATTGATTTATAATTCTTAATAATTTGTACCAAAAGCTTTTTTTAAGCATTAAAAATCTAAGAATAGTAAGGTCTCCGTTTGTAGATTTTTGTATAAAATGAAGTAAATTTGTAAGAATCTCGGCCTGGTCATTTTAATGATTGAATATGCTCACAAAACAGGAAATTATAAAAAAATTTAACATGGAGCGCAAAATCAATATGTCCTCACATTTTGCTTTTTTATTTCGGTAAAAGCATTCAAACTTCTGGGGCTCCCAAAAACTTATGGTGATGAATGCTGATCTAATACTTATTGGAGAGGAGTTGATGGAGAGAGTAACGTTGTATAGGCACCTTGGCTGCTATGTGAACGAGGATTCGGACGGAAAAAAATGAAGAAAATTTTGACCTCACATATTCCACTATCGAGATGTTATGTCTTCAGTATGACGTTGAGGCGTGGACGCTTATGGATGCAACCTGCAAAAGATGCTTTTGAGATATGGACCATTTTGCAGAATTTTGAAGATCTCGTGGATGAACAGGGTCACGAATGACGAAGTACTACGGCTCGTAAACAAACAACGCGAAATTCTTAACACCATTAAAAAAAGAAAACTTATATATCTAGACCATGTTGTGATAAATACAAACTATTTCACATTGTTTTTCATAGGAAAAATTGATGGCAAGCGCGGACGAGGAAGACGCAAGAAAAAGTTCGATATTTGGGTTCCACGTCAATTGAAAAAGATTCATTTACCACAATGAATGAGTGTTTATGAAATGCATCTCAAACACAACTAAATCGATCCTTTTTCAAAACGAATCCATCACTGGTGATGGAAAAATAGATTATCTACAAAGCCATTAATCAAAAACAATCATGGTCCAAGCGTGATGGACCAGCACAACCACATCCAAAGCTGAATTGCATTAAAAAAAGATCGTCCTTTGAGTTTGGTGGAATTGTAAAGTTGATGTATATTTTGAGCTGCTTCCAAAGAGCCAAACGATCCATTGAGATGTTTACTATCAACAACTGATGAAATTGGAAGAAGCAATCAAAGAAAACCGGTCAAAATGGGCTAATGGTAAAGGCGTTATCTTCCACCATGACAACGGACACCTTCACACATCTTTAGAAACTCGTCAAAAATTATTGGAGCTCATTTGGAAACTGATGTCACATCCACCATGTAGTCCTGACCTCACACCATCAGAAAAACATTTATTTCGATCTCTACAAAAACCCTATACATAGTAAAATACTTTCACTAACAATGATGACCAGAAATCGCACTTGGTTCAATTTTTTTTTGCTGATAAGGACCAGAACCTCTACGAACGTGGAATCATGAAAGATGGCAAATGGTCATCGATCAAAATGGTATATTAAAATTGATTCTTTGTATGAGATTAATTTCAAACGAAATAACCGACAATTCCAGAGAAAAACGCAACCCATCGGACCGTAAAGAAGCCCTAATTTTAAACGATTAGCTCGCCCTCAAAAACAGCCCACAACTAAGCTTGTAAATCCTCTCAAAAACAATCGTTCAATTTAGTACATTTCACTTAACAACACCCCCTGTTATATTTGCAGCTGCAACTTAAACAGAAAACTCATAGTTTTCTCATTGAATTAATCCTCTTCTAATTTTGAACTTCATTAAAACTAATTTTTTCGATTTTTTTTGTAAATGCTCAAATTAATTTGGTCAAAATGGAAGCTGCATTTTAATATTTAAGTAGGCACGCTTTAATGGGACGCGATCCAAGTAATTTGTAGTAATTCCAGGTGCTTTATAAATTATGTACAAAAGAGATAGTTAATGTCTTTCAAATTGATTGACAAACGTTCTTTCTAACTGTAATTATCCTTGGTCAATCAGTCGAGCTGAATAGGATTTTTTTTGTTATCGATGAATAGTAAATTACTAGCGGTTAGATTGTCTTACGAACGGATACGTACAAAATCGAACAGCGCGAGTTGTTTTTCAAAGGAAACGCGCGCTCGGGCAAACGTTTGCTCCAATTCCGTCCGTTCGTGTTCTTTTTCTTCGCCGGAGACGAAATCTTTGCATCCGTCTAGTTTAAATGTTTATTCGTAGCATATCAGCCTAAACAAACAGAGCCACGCTTAAAAGCTTATTATCCACACATCTGTGTATATGACACCGAGCTTCAGCTGCTCAGGTTAAATCTGCCAGTGTTTTACGTTTCCTTTTCGAAAAAAAAAGGGGCGCTTCAAAGACCACCTATCTTGTTCGGGAAACGTGCGTTTTGGTTTTACGGTTGTTTAAAGTAAAGTTTAAGACACAAACACGCAAGTATTTTACTTAAAAAAATGGTTTTTGATGGTCTGAGGGTTTTGATTTCATGTTTTTGAAGTTATACTTCTTTTGGCGAGTCGAGAGTGGAATTTTAGCAGGCAACGGAAGTTGCGCGCTTGCACAATTAACGAAAAGTCAGTAGTTGAAGTTAGCCGTTTAAAAAAATTAATTAATTATTGTGAATGGTGCTTAAAGTCGAGTGTGCACATTCGAGCTCAAAGTGGCACATTTCCGATCTCGGGAAAATGAAGCGCGCCGCTCCGCGTCGCGCTTCATTTGCCTCCCTCGCTCAAAAATGTGCCACTTTTCGCTCGAATGCGCACATCTTCATTTTATTAGATTTGTCTAGTTTATCATTTGCTCTTTAAAAATCATCAATTTAAAGATTTAGTAAATATCGATTTTATTTTGGAAAAACATATTTTAGATTTAAATAATTTCGAACAATAATTTTCGGCTTTTTGTGTTGTTTCAAAAACAGATAAGCACGGTAATTAATTTTTTACGGGCTTATAAGGCGAGCTATAAAAAAAACCTAATCGATATAAAATGGTCCCGAAGGTCCCCTCTAAACAACCCTTGAGTTAGATTTAAATAATTTTGAAAAATAATTTACGGCTTTTTGTGTAATTTTATAAACAGATATGAACGGTAATTATTTTTTTACGGGCTTATAAGGCGAGCTACAAAAAAAACCTAATCGATATAAAATGGTCCCAAAGGTCACCTCTAAACAGCCCTTGTGTTAGATTTAAATAATTTTGAAAAATTATTTTCGGCTTTTTGTGTTGTTTCAAAAACAGATAGGCACGGTAATTAATTTTTTACGGGCTTATAAGGCGAGCTATAAAAAAAACCTAATCGATATAAAATAATGCCGAAGGTCCCTTCTAAACAGCCCCTGTGTTAGATTTAAATAATTTCGAAAAATAATTTACGGCTTTTTGTGTAATTTTATAAACAGATATGAACGGTAATTAATTTTTTACGGGCTTATAAGGCGAGCTACAAAAAAAACCTAATCGATATAAAATGGTCCCAAAGGTCACCTCTAAACAGCCCTTGTGTTAGATTTAAATAATTTTGAAAAATAATTTTCGGCTTTTTGTGTTGTTTCAAAAACAGATAGGCACGGTAATTAATTTTTTACGGGCTTATAAGGCGAGCTACAAAAAAAACCTAATCGATATAAAATGGTCCCAAAGGTCACCTCTAAACAACCCTTGTGTTAGATTTAAATAATTTTGAAAAATAATTTTCGGTTTTTTGTGTAATTTCAAAAACAGATAGGAACGGTAATTAATTTTTTTACGGGCTTATAAGGCGAGCTACAAAAAAAACCTAATCGATATAAAATGATCCCGAAGGTCCCCTCTAAACAGCCCTTGTGTTAGATTTAAATAATTTTGAAAAATAATTTTCGGCTTTTTGTGTTGTTTCAAAAACAGATAGGCACGGTAATTAATTTTTTACGGGCTTATAAGGCGAGCTATAAAAAAAACCTAATCGATATAAAATGATGCCGAAGGTCCCTTCTAAACAGCCCTTGTGTTAGATTTAAATAATTTCGAAAAATAATTTACGGCTTTTTGTGTAATTTTATAAACAGATATGAACGGTAATTAATTTTTTACGGGCTTATAAGGCGAGCTACAAAAAAAACCTAATCGATATAAAATGGTCCCAAAGGTCACCTCTAAATAGCCCTTGTGTTAGATTTAAATAATTTTGAAAAATAATTTTCGGCTTTTTGTGTTGTTTCAAAAACAGATAGGCACGGTAATCAATTTTTTACGGGCTTATAAGGCGAGCTATAAAAAAAACCTAATCGATATAAAATTATGCCGAAGGTCCCTTCTAAACAGCCCTTGTGTTAGATTTAAATAATTTCGAAAAATAATTTTCGGCTTTTTGTGTAATTTCAAAAACAGATAGGAACGGTAATTAATTTTTTTACGGGCTTATAAGGCGAGCTACAAAAAAAACCTAATCGATATAAAATGATCCCGAAGGTCCCCTCTAAACAGCCCTTGTGTTAGATTTAAATAATTTTGAAAAATAATTTTCGGCTTTTTGTGTAATTTCAAAAACAGATAGGAACGGTAATTAATTTTTTACGGGCTTATAAGGCGAGCTACAAAAAAAACCTAATCGATAGAAAATGGTCCCGAAGGTCGCCTCTAAACAGCCCTTGTGTTAGATTTAAATAATTTCGAAAAATAATTTTCGGCTTTTTGTGTTGTTTCAAAAACAGATAGGCACGGTAATTAATTTTTTACGGGCTTATAAGGCAAGCTATAAAAAAAACCTAATCGATATAAAATGGTCCGGAAGGTCCCCTCTAAACAGCCCTTGTGTTAGATTTAAATAATTTCGAAAAATAATTTTCGGCTTTTTGTGTAATTTCAAAAACAGATAGGAACGGTAATTAATTTTTTACGGGCTTATAAGGCGAGCTACAAAAAAAACCTAATCGATATAAAATGGTCCAGAAGGTCCCCTCTAAACAGCCCTTGTGTTAGATTTAAATAATTTCGAAAAATAATTTACAGCTTTTTGTGTAATTTCAAAAACAGATAGGAACGGTAATTAATTTTTTACGAGCTTATAAGGCAAGCTACAAAAAAAACGTAATCAATGTAAAATGGTCCCAAAGGTCCCTTCTAAACAGCCCATGTGTTAGATTTAAATAATTTTGAAAAATAATTTTCGGCTTTTTTTTCTAACCCAATAAGTTATTGAAAACGATACAGTCGAACCTCGCTTAAACAAACCTTGGGGAAAAACCCAGAGTTATTAAAAACAACCTCAAAAATTAAATGCCATTTATACCTACGCCTTTTTTAAATCTACGGCGTCCAAATAATTTTGATATTTGACTGTAAAAAAAATTAATAACCTAAGTGCTTTCGAAGTACAAAAATGCTATCTTCAAGTCCATTAGGGAAATCGAATACGCATGCAGATGCGCAACATGGTCCGATTGTAAAAACACCTCTTGATGTCTCATCAAATTTCCAAAGATCCTCTAATTGTCGCTAAAAGTATTCTGTAAGCGATACGCGTATTAGGGCTCGTTAGAAAAACAAGGAACGGTGTTTTCGATGGGCGCCGTGAAACGGTTACGCGGTTACTTTTAGCGAAAGCTCTTAACCGTTTTGACAATGCTTGACTTCACTTAACGAAGTGTTGTTTCATATTGTGTGGAACTCTGGACAAGCGCCAAATTGCTTTTCAAAAGTAATTCAACTCAAAACAATAATTGCTTCGACTAATTAAACGGTCCCGTTAACGTTTTCGAATAATGATAAAATTTTATTGCAACAATGTAGCAACCGTAGAATAAAACCGAAATTTAAAAAAAAAATGCAGATGCCAAGATAGTTATTTTCGAATATGCGTTTTTAACTTTTGGATTTTTTTTAAATCGTAAAAGGGTGAAGTGGGGTAAGTTCCTAAATGGGACAAGTTCCTCAACGGTTTATTTTATTTCAAAATAATTGAAAAATGGAATACAGATTTTAATGGAACTAAATTCGAATTAAAAACAATGTATTTTTACACATTCATGAATAATTTCATAATTTGTTAACCTTACTTTTATGTTCAAAAAACTTTTTTTTACTCATAGGGGTAAACAGTACAGTGATTGGCTCTTTTATTAAACAACATAGTTATTGGCCATATAAATATAGTAATTGACTAGGGAATTAACAGTGATTGGCCAATATTTTCTAATTAAAATGAGATATAGTAAATTAGCAAAAAAAAACGAACCATTTATTCGAATATATATATTAGGAAATATAGATTTATTATTAAATATTTTTTAAATATGGCCAATCATTGTCGACTTGCCAACAACTGTACTATTTACCCCTATTGTAAAAATGCCTACTTTTGATAATTAATTACCGCAAAAGTATACATCGAAAATAAAAATACGATGAACCCAAAACAGTTTAGGTAAATATTTTACCTTACAGAAATGATTAATAACAAATTAAGTATTTAAATATTTGTATAAATTTGTAATTCATTGAATTTACTAAATCAAAACAATATTAAAATTAAAAACTTTTCTATTTTAGGCATTATTTATTATTTATTATTTATTAAAATTAAAATTACACATTATCTGCAATTGATAATATAATGTTTAAAATCTTTAAAAACTATATAAAATTTATATATAATTATAAACATAAATAACTTGAAACTACAACATCACGCACATAAATGTATCAATTTTTGAAAATTTTTGTTACTTATAACCACGTTTTTTTTTCGTAAAGAATAATTCTGAATACGGATTTAAATAGGCATTTTAAAAATACAATATATTTATTTTTTTTTAAATGAGCATTTTCAAAAACTTGTTCGTTAGTAATAAATTAAATATCTAAAATGGTCGGTCTAGTTTATAACACCGGTTGTAATTATTTTTATTTTTGTTCAAGTTTGACATGATTTTAAAAAATGTTTTTATTTATCTATAGTTAGTTGG
This sequence comes from Sinopyrophorus schimmeli, assembly GCA_036325965.1. Taxonomy (NCBI): domain Eukaryota; kingdom Metazoa; phylum Arthropoda; class Insecta; order Coleoptera; family Elateridae; genus Sinopyrophorus; species Sinopyrophorus schimmeli. Next base: position 126,044 of record JARFIZ010000015.1, on the reverse strand, counting down.
ATTTTGAAAAATCTTTTTCAGTAAATTAATTATTGTAAATACTTTAACCGACAATTTTGTCTTTTATTTGGAGAACTTGCTCATTTTACATTTCCGTGTTGCATTAAAAATTTGCTATACTATTTAATTTTTTTAACTCAATGCAAATGTGAATATTACTTTTGCATTACTTAATTTTTCAATAGGCTGGACATATCTCCACATTAAAATTAATTTGTAAGGATTTTGTCTGTAGGTACTAATATGCTTTAACCAAAATTAAACAATCCATTTCTTTGAAAAGGAAAAACAAACAACCCGCCTTGCCGAAAACGAAAAACTATGATTTCGCCAAGACTAAAGAAGTTTTTCATCTTCTATTAAAGCGGAGGAGAAAATCTCAAAGCAATTTAAAGATTCAGAAGAGAAAGGCATTCTTTGCATCTTCCAAGTGCTCGACTTTGTTCCGAAATACCTTAAATGCCTCTCGCAAAGGAAAATCCATGCCAAAGTTACCGGGGGGACTTATTAAACTAATTTTTTTTGTGTAGGAACCTCGTCGAACGAGAATTCTTAGACGTCGATTGTTGTAAGACGTATAAAGCACGATCTTGTTAAATCGTCGAATTTTTACGAAATCTATAATCAAAATCCCATTGTCGTCGAACAAACTTGGCTTTATGCGCTTTGAAAAATAATAGCGAGTGAATATTAGGGCACAATTATTCTTTTGTTGGAGCAACTCTTGCCAGTGAACCGTACAGTCGAAGAACGAAACGCTATTATTTAGAATGAATCGTGATTTTTTGAGTCTTCTCCGATTCCTCTTGGTATCTAATAAATACAATGGAACCAAGAAATTTTTTGTTTGCGTATTCAAATTAACGCACGAGTTGTGCGAAGTTTTTAAGCTAATTACGTTCCGAAATCTAACTTGTGAAGTCATTACGTGAAACGCCCGACAAGAAGTGCGAAAGCAACTTCACATGTTCGGCAAGAGTTTAGCATAATTTCGGAGATGAAGAAAAAACGTACCCTTCTTATCGTCGCGCAGATTGGAGCTAGATTGGGGGATGTAAGTGTTAAAAAATGGAAAAATCAGGGGACGATGTTCACACTCGCTTTATCTAAATGCAGTTGCAACGCCACGCTCAGATAACGAAACGGAAATGAATAGCTTTAAAACGAGACGTTTTGCACTTAAAGTGCGCGAAATTTTGTGTTGGAGAGCTCAGTTTTTTGCGTTCTGATTTAAGAAATTTCGGGGAGTCCTCTATCAAAAATAAATGGAGTCGTTTTGAAAATGACGAATTGGGATTTTTTCAAAGGCCAAAGAGTAATTTTCGGGTAACGCTAGGGTAATTTTGGCCCTATGTGTTGTAGGAAAGAAATTCCATCTTATCAAATTGTAAATTTGCAGAAAATTTATTTTGACGAACAAGTTTCAAAAATAATGATTTGAAATTAAAAATTTGTATGAGATTTCTGCTCAGATTTGAATTTTAATAATAATTTTTTGATTTTCACTTATGGGATTTTAAATAAAACTGAGACCATTTGCTTAATTTTCTGTTTGACAAAGTATTCAATCTTATTTGAAAAAAAATAATCAAGTTGAAATCAAACTATGACTTTTTAAAAATAAATTTTATAAAGCAAAGTTCTAAATCTAGTTTTTTTAATTTTCAATTTATAATTATTTTTTAATTTCCATTTGTCGGAATGTTAAAAGGAAATCCAATAGAATTTGATCAATTTTCTGTTTACAAAAATAATAGGAGATATATTTAAAATCAAATCAAGAATTTTCAAAAATTATATTTTTAAAAGAAAGGTTTTAAAGCCAATTTTCTTAAATTTTCAATTTATAATACTTTTGTTCTCCAATTTTAAATTAATAATTATTTTTTAATTTCCATTTTCCAGAATGATCGATTTTCTGTTAGAAAAAAATATTGAGTCTTATTTCCAAAAGAAAATAACTTAGTTAAAATCAAATTATGCATTATCAAAAATTAATTTTGTAAAATAAGTTTTAAACTCAAATTTCTTCAATTTTCGATTTATAACAGATTTCTTCTTCGATTTTAAATTAATAATTTTCATTTGTCAGAATCTTAAAAAGAAATCCAACAGATTTTGATGGATTTTCCGTTTGAAAAAATTATCGGTCTTATTTTGAACAAAAAATAATAACCAAGCTAACATCAAACTATGAATTTTCAAAATTTAATTTTATAAAAGAAAAGTTCTATACTCAATTTTCTCAAATCTCAAATTTTTAATACTTTTCTCCTTTATAATCATTTTTTAATTTTCATTTTCCAAAATTGATTTTCTGTTTGAACAAATATTCATTCTTATTTTGAAAAAAAAACTTAAGATTAAATGAAACAATGAATTTTCAAAAATTAATTAATTATATAAAAGAAAACTTTTAAACCCAATTTTCCATTTTGAATTTATAATTTTCTTTTTCCGACATGTTAAATAGAAATCCACAGAATTCGATTACTTTTCTGTTTGAAAAGAAATTGGTCTTATTTTTAAAAAATAACTAAGTTAAAATCAAATTGTGAACTTTCAAAAATTGATTTTGTAAAATAAAAGTTTTGAACCAAATATTTTTCAATTTTGGATTTATAACAGTTATCATCTTCGATTTCAGATTTTCAATTTGCGAAATCTTAAAAGGAAATCCCACAGAATTCGATTAATTTTCTGTTTAAAAAGAAATTGGTCTTATTTTTAAAAAGTAACTTTAAGTTAAAATTAAATTGTGAACTTTCAAAAATTGAATTTGTAAAAGAGAAGTTTTAATCCCTATATTTTTCAATTTTCGATTAATAACAGGTATCATCTTCGATTTCAAATTTATAATTTTCATTTTGCGAAGTCTTAAAAAAATCAAATCACGAATTTTCAAAAATTAATTTTATAAAATATGTTTTAAACCCAATTTACAATTTATAACAGTTCAATTTTAAATTTATAATCTTCATTTGCCGAAATCTTCAAAATAAATCCAACAGTGCTCGATGGACTTTCAGTTTGAAAAAAATACTTCAAATTCTCAAAATTGTACAAGAACTCAAATTAATAAAAATTCCAAAGAAAACCTCAACTATTTACGAAATCGATTCACGCCGTAAAACGAACGAAGAAAAAAAACCGATAACATTAAAATTCAAAACTCCGACATCGGACACGTTTGAAGAATGACCTTTATATCCATCCAACATATCAGCTACCGGTCGCCGCAAGAATGATATGTAAAAATAAGTAATTTATTGTGGTTTGTATCTTCAATCTCAACATACCGTTTTACATGCAACTTACGATAAAAACCGTTCATAGATCATGTATTGTGACAACAATTGGTGTTGCATGAATTTTAATGATTTTCACTTCGGAAGCCAATTCGCTCCTAAAGTGAATGAGGAACACGTCCGAACACAAGCACATTCAAAGCCCTTACCATTAGTCGGTGCAAAAATATTGACAATAAAGCAGAGAAGACAGTACGAACAGAAATCCATGGCCAAAATCATTTTCACTTTCTAACATTTTCTTTTTACGAAACTCGACTCAAAGTCATCTCGCTTTTCCAAGATTTTGACGGCGAGCGAAACGAGTGCGAGACGAGAGCGGACGAAAATTCGTTAAATAAGAGAAAAAAAAGTACGAAAATAGTGCGAGGCGAACGTTAATGTGGGAATCCGTAACACAAACACACTCCAGAACAGCTTGCGCATGACTAACCCGGACTCCCTTCTTCATTTCAATTCTGGTTCCTGTGCTTGGGTTCCCGGTCTGTTTGTACCAGCGCACTGGCGCACTTTTCTCCCGTTTCTCCGATTCTTTTCCAGCATCGCCGGAGACCTGAGCGACTGCAGATACGAGTTATTGGAACAGAAATCGTTAAAAACACGATCGATCCCTCCGCCACTTCGTTTGATGGTTGTTGCGAAAAAATGAAGAAGGGCTTTTGGTTTTTTTTTAATTGGTGTAATACGCGAAGAAGATTAGGGGTTTTGACTTTTAGAAAATTTTGGCGATGTTGCAAAAAATAACCGATCCATGGATTAGGGCTTTTTAATTTTGGGGGTAAATGGTCGTTCTGGCTTCCAGTTAAGGGCCGGCCTAAATTATAAAATAAAATAAGTGATTATTAAATGAATTAAGTCAAATTAGGTAGGGGAACCTGTTGAACCTCGGCACTATGTGTACCTAGGCCAATTGGCTGTTTCAAATATTCTCGCGCTATTAAATTCTGTTACAATAAAAATATATAACTAAAAAACTGTCCTAGGTACAACAGGTTTCTCTACTGGTTTTTATTTCGTTTAATTATAATATGATGTAAAGTAAATTTGGTTGGCGTTGACCCCCTAAAATTTCTTTGGAGTTACTTTAATATTATTTAGAATCAAGAACGTTTTGACAAAACCAAATTTCTTAAAGCAAGAACAAGTTTCAATTTATTTTTGGACAGTTTTTTTCCAAAAATTTTATTAATGAGAAATATGGTTAAATATGATTGGCGTACACAAATTGGAAAATTATTTTTTTCTTTAAATTGGGTGAATCGATTATTTTGAAAATTTAGTATATTATGCAGGCGATAGAAAGCTTTTACGGACATCATGGACTAATTTTTAGCTTAATAAATTGATGATCAAAATAATAATTTATTTTTCTTACTTTTTCATTTTTTATTATATTTTTTGGGCAAAATTATGATTCTATTATTTTTACATTTTTTAAAAGACCTATAATCACCAGAATTTTTTCAAATTTTTTAAGGGTATGCCATAGTTAAAAAAAAAAAAACTATTTTTATTACTAAACAAATCAAATTTTTCAACAAATTCTAGCTAAATAATTACAAATTATGCTATTATTATTACATAAATAATAAGCTGAAATAAATCTCTTACATTAGAAATAAAAAAAAAATGTTCTCAAAATGAAATATAAGACCTATTAGTATTTAATAGAAATATAATTTCAAATAATTTGTAACTCAACTTTATTATTTATTTTTATTTTTTATTTATTTATTTATTTTTTCTTTTTGTCATTAAGGTATCTGTAAAATTATTTATAATTAAGTTCATTTTAACAAAACTAGATTTTTTTAAATAACAACAAGCACATAATTTATTTCTGAAGAGTTTTTTCCAATACTTTGTTTACTAAGAACTATTAATAAATTTGATTAGCGTACACCCCCTGCATTTGATAAGCGTACATCTCTTCACCTTCTTTTCTCTTTCTAAGGTGGCTATAAAATTTTTAATAATTAAAAACATTTTAGCAAACTCAAATTTCTTTAAGCAAAAAGAAATATATAATTTTTTTCGGAAGAATTATCTCCAATAATTCTACTACTAAGAAAGATGGGTAAATTTGATTAGCATACAACCCCCAATTTGATACGAGCATACCCTATCATCCTCTCTTTTCTATTTCTCTTTAGGCTGACTGTGGAATCATTTATAATTAAAAACGTTTTAACATACTTACAATTTATTTCTGAAGAGTTTTGTCGTACACTTTAATTAATAAGAAAGATGGGTAATTTGGATTGGATTATAACCTTTAAATTTGATAACAGTACGGTCCCTCTTTTAAAATCAAAAAAAAAAAAAAATTGGACTATTACTTGTTCTCATTTCGGCACCAACTTTATTTTTTGAAGTAGGGACATTAATTTTTGCAGCACTCATTTTTCTTTAATTTCAAAAATATGTAGTTGTTTGAAAATATTTTAAATCAACAGAATTATTGATAAAAAACCAAAATTAATAAAAAGTAATTATTGAAAAATGCTTTTTAATTTATGGAAAATTAATAAGAAAAGTGGGCAAATTTGATTAGCGTACAATCTCTGAATTTAATACGAGCATACCCCATCACCCCCTTTTTTCTATTTTTCTTTAGGGTGACTGTAGAATTATTTATAATTAAAAACGTTTTAACATACTTACACGAGTTCTGTCTTACACTTTGATTAATAAGAAAGATGGGTAAATTGGATTGGATTATACCCCTTAAATTTGATAATAGTACGGTCCTTTTTTTCTAATTTAAAATCAATAAAAAATTGGACCATTACTTGTCGTCATTTCGGCACCAACTTTATTATTTTACGTAGGGACATTATTTCATTTTGCAGCACTAATTTTTTTTTAATTTTAAAAATACGTAATTGTTTAAAAGCATTTTAAATCAACAGAATTATCGATAAACATCCAAATTTAATAAAAAGTAATTTTTGAAAAGTTCTTTCTAATTTCTCGAAAATTAATAATAACCCAGTTTTATTTGATTTGTTCTAAACTTTCGTTTGGGCATTGAAAGCATTATAATTCAAATAAACCGATACGAATACAATTAAAATAAATTCTGTTGTTTAATAATTCTCTTATCTGATTAAGACGAGAGCTTATTTACATTGGTAATTCGTTGAGATTAAGAACAACACGTTGTGGGGTTCCTAATGCATACTTATAGGTGTTTTCGAGGCACGAAACAAAAAACTGGGGGCCGGCATAATGGCCCAATAATGCGCCTTCGACGTATGTGGTCCGAAAGGTGCAATCTTATAAAATTATACCAAAAGGGTGTGATTATAATAAATGTTCTCAGTAGAATGGTATATATGGTAATTATGAATTATCTTTTCCTCTAACTAATAGCCTTAAATGCAGGCCCACCCACACTTAAAAAGGTTACCACAAATTATTTCTCTGCAATTAATTTCGACCTTTAAATAAACATTTTGGGTAATTTGGGTTATTTTTATTGCCAACTTTAATTAAACTTTATTAAAACTTAATCTTTTGTGCTCTGGGCTTCTAAGACCATGCAAAGTAGCGTCGAATCGTGCCTGGAACTGTCCACCAATTTCATAATTAGTCGCAAACGTCCAAAGGGTACCTTTAAAGGCACCTTGGACAGATCGATCGTGACGTTACGCCCCACATAGCGACCCTAGAATCACTTCCAAAATAATAAAAACAATTTTCCAAAATCCAATAAAACTCACCCTTGGTATGGGGCAAGCACCTGGCTTCACGACGCGAGTAGCCCTCTCCATGTTGTACCAGACCTCCCCATAATAGGTATTCGCGGTCCTGCAAAAGTCTTTTTCTCGAAAGACCAAAAGCTCCACGAAATTATTTTGGGTGAACTCTTGCAGGAAATGCGTCACGCCCTACAACTACAATTTTAGTCCTTTTGGAATCGAGGTACGAACAGGACTCACCCCCACGTTCTCGTCGAGGGGCACGGGGGTCGTAAAGTCGAAATTTGCGAAATATAAATCACTCTTTTGCTTGTTCAATCTGACGGTCAAACGAATGGTTCCTGGGGTCGAGTTGCAACTCTCGAAGCGCTCGATGTTCAGATTTAAAGACATGCCTGTGTGGATTTTCTGAAATTAAATCGTTATTTTTGGTTTTTCGCAATTTTAGTTGAGTGAAAAATACATCGACTAATACGATCGAACCGAACAACAGATACAAGTCAAGCATCATTTATGATAGCTTTAAAAACGACATTGGGATACTAAAAAAATATATTTGGAAGCGAAGGTTTTTTTGATGATTTTTCAGATAGGCAGGTTCAATGTTAGTTTCATTAAAAAGCAATCACTTTTGAATCTGCAAATTATTTTTTTTAAATATTTCTAAGTATTTAATTGCTTCGATGTTTTATTTGCCTTTTTAGAAATTACAATAAATAATTATATTACGAAATTAAGTGTAACGAGATACTAATTATATTTTATAGGTGTCGTGAAATTTTAATTCGTGGAGTAAGAAGATATCGAAATGGAAGAAAAACAATTTAAAGGTGAAAAGTGGTTTATGATGGGTGTTAATTAACACTTGAAATATGCAATTTTGAAGAGGTTTGTGCATGTAAACTGACACTTTTTCGAAGTGGGCGGGTAACACCACCCGGCTTAATTATTATTCGTGTAAAAAAAGGTGTATTTAAGTGCATACGTACGGGTTTCAATTGCTGGTGCTTCGGCCCACGTTGGAAGATAATATTGTTAATAATTCATTAGCTTATTTTCCTTTTTTAAAAAAGTTAATGAGGTTTCAAAGGGGCCCGCCCGCAATTGCAAGGCTATTATTTAATTTAAATCGCAAATAAAGTAAGTTTAAAAAAATAACTTTGAAAATTTGGAATCGACGGTTGCCTAAGGATGTAGATTGCAAATTGAGTTTTGAATTAAGCATTAAAATAGGGTGACTAAGAAAAAATGTATTTTTTGATTTCACATGAGAGTATGTTGATTTAACCCAGTGTTTTTTAACTTTTTTTGTGCTATGCCTCACCTAAACTTTTAAAAATTTATTATGTCCCCCGTGTAACACATGGATAATTTTTAATATTTGAAATTTTTAATATTCGAAATTTTTAATTATTTACTAAGTAGCTTAAATGATGTACTTTAGGAAGAAATCACAAGGAAGTTCTTAAAAATTTAAGAGGCTAAGAGTCGCCAAATGGTTGAATTTACATTCTGGAAAAGTCGATTTTTTTTATTTACCCCTTAAGCAATCGAATTGCCCTCCTGTGGGGCTGGGCCCCACGTTGAGAAACACAGATTTAACCTGTTTGTGAAATGCCCACCAAAAATTAGTTCGATTAAAAATTTTGAAGGGTTGCTCAAAGTATTTAAAAATTTTCGAAACGGTTTCACTTGAATTTTTGAAATTTTTAATTTTTTGGTGAGCACTTTAGAAACTTGTAAATTTAATGTGTTTTCATGCGAGGACACAAATCAAAAAATATTCGGTTTTTTTTGGAAGGAGGGGGGCATCCAAAAAATAGTTAAAATTTTGCTTAGGAGTGCTCTCATAGTCGAGCATTTACTGTATTGTGATTTATTCATTTTAAAAATTTACAAGGCCTTGACTTGATAACCAGGTGTAGCATTGCCGGAAGTGAAGAGATATGGGCGCTCGACTAGTTTGCTTATCAAACTTTCTAGAAGTTTTTCGAATGTTTTGTGCCGTATGCGATTAGTCAGTCTTACACGTAATTTCAAGCAGAACGGATGTGCAATTTGAAGTGCCTTTTGGTTCAAAAAATTTTAGGTGAGTTATATTAATTAACGGCGTTTTATTAATTGCATTTCTAAGTACAGATTTAAATTAACAACTTAACTAATTAATTTTTTGTGTTTTTAGAAAAGTACGCCTTTTGACGATTATGCAACGGGTCTTGAATGGGAAGCCGAGCGCCGAAGTTGCGAGGCCAATTGCCGGCAGCGTTGGGTCTCTTGCCGGTCGAAAAGCTTTCGACGGACTTGGACCATCTCACCGCTGAAATCATCCATCCACCCTACCAATCTCAATTGGACCACATTAGAAACTAATTATTTTGGTAATTATATTTTTGCAAATTATTGATCGATTTACAATGCGACTTGCCATACAAATGTTCGACCAGATAAACAACGTGTGTGGGTATTTTTGAAAAGATAGCGTTCTTATGTGGACGTGCTAATCTTGCTTTCTAGAACACCTTCGAATTCCTTTGTGTCTAAATTATTTTTGCGCTAACCAAACTTTATTAATTACTTGCATTAATTATGTTTTATTTAGGATAGCCATGGCTTTGTACTGATTTTTGCCAGAGATCTTTAAATTTAATTCAAAATTTTACAAAAATTTGAAATTAATTAATTATTGTAAATTGTTCTTAAAGTGGCACATTCCGATCTCTGGAAAATTTTTAGATTTATAAAGCAAAGGGCGCAAAAAATTTTTTAAGGGATGCGCAACATCTAAAGTTTGGAAATCACTGATTTCTGGTCATTTCAATTAAATTATTGGGAACAAAAAAATTAAACTACACTAACTATTTAAAAAAAAAATTAAGATATTAAATATAAAAACCCTGAAATATGTTTCGTACATTATTTTAATTCCGTTTAAAATTTTTTATTTACTGGCTGAGAGTTTCTTAAAAAAATAAATAATAATGCTAGTCCTGCGGAATGACTTTAAAGATTGTTTTATGCAGTTTTGAAATTACTGACCTAAAAAATAAATGCACAATTTTAAAAACGATCTTATTTCGTTTCGTTTAAATAACAACCCGAAAAAGATAACAATTGGTACGCTTTCTTAACCGCCTCCAAAAAATTGAAATATTAAAATTGAAAATTGTAAAACACGATTTTTTGAAACTAACAAGGAAGGCCACTTAGGTGGTCGCTCTGTTTTGAACGGGACTAATATGTGTCAATTTACCTAACACCCGTATTTTTTTGCGGAAAACATTTCAAAGTGAAAAATGCACCTCCACATTTTACCACCTCAGGGGATGGTTTTTAGGTTTCACATACTTAGAGTTAATTTTTTTTTCAAACGCTCAGTTGGTTGATTAAAAAAATATTGACTAGCTATGTGAAATCTTAAAACCATTCCCTGAGATGGCGCATTTTGGAGGTTCGTTTCACCCCTTACAAATGTTTTCTGGAAAAAATAAAGAATACGGGTCGCTTAAAATTCGATGTAAAATACAATATATTAGTCCCATTAAAGTTGGGGGTGGCCAAAAATTGATGATATATGGTCTTCGTTAGATGATTTTTAAAGCCTATGTGTTTTCAAAAAAAAATATTAATATTTTGCTCATAAGATCCTTTGTAAAAGGAGTTCGTTTAAAAAGCGTTTATTGTATTGTACAGTCGAACCTCCATAAGCCGAATTTTCGATAACTTGAATTATTTTTATTTTCTCTTCGACTTCGACTTATTGAGGTTCAACTGTATTTTATTTATTTTAAAAGTCTTCAATGCTTATATGCATTCGGTAACCAGGTGTAGAATTGTCGGAGGCCTTGAGATAAGGACGCTCGACTTTGTTTGTTTATCGAATATTCCAGAACTTTTTGGAATATTGTTGTAACGTAACAATGAGTCAGTCTTACTTGTAATTTCAAGCAGAACGGACGTGCAATTCGAAGTGCCTTTTTGTTCAAAGAATTTTAGGCAAGTTATATTAATTAACTTCGTTTTATTCTATGTACAGATTTTAATTAACAACTTAACTAATTAATTTTTGGTATAATCAAAAAAGCACGTCTTTCGACGATTGTGGAACGGTGTCTTGGATGAGAAGACGAGCGCCGAAGTTACGAAGCCAATTGCCGGAAGCGATGGGTCTCTTGCCGGTCGAAGAGCTGTCGACGGACTTGGACCATTTCACCGCAGAAATCATCGGTCCATCTTACCAATCTCAACTGGACCACATTAGAAGCTAATTAATTTGGTAATTATATTTTTGCAAATTATTGATCGATTTACTATGCTATAAGGTCGACTTGCCATACGAATTTTCGACCAGATAAACAACGTGTGCGGGTATTTTTTAAAAAGATAACGTTCTCATGTGGACGTGCTAATCTTGCTTTCTAGAACACCTTCAATTCCTTTGTGTCTAAATTATTTTTGCGCAAACCAAACTTTATTAATTACTTGCATTAATTGTGTTTTCTTTAGGATAGTCATGGCTTTGTACTGATTTTTGCCAGAGATCTTTAATTTCTAATTATAAATTTTTTTAAGGGATGCGCAACATCTGAAGTTTGAAAATCACTTATTTCTAGTCATTTCAATTAAATTATTAGGAACAAAAAAATTAGACTACATTAACTATTTAAAAAAAATATATATTATTAATTTAATAATTACTTGCATTAATTATATTTTATTTAGGATAGCCCTGGCTTTTACCGATCCTGGAAATAATCGTGTTTTAAAAAATTTAATCCCTAATGTTTAACAAACTTTTTTTTTATTTTCAGCTTCCTGGACGGGACGTCTGAAGTCATGGGCGTCGTCGCCGATGCCCCACATCTTGTTAAAAAAAATTCATTTTCTAGGCCCGAATGCAACTAAATTATTTTTTTGAGACGAGCTGGCCCCTTTTCTCGATTAACCTGTGGCCTTTCTTACAGCACGAAACGGGCCCGCGCGCTCTTAATCGTTTTTTCGCGGTACCGTCGCGCTTATCTTGGACTGTCCATATTTTCGTCGTCAGTGAGTGCGGGAAATTCGAATTTTCAATCGTAGTTTTTCAAACGAGTGTTATCCTCCCAGTCTTAAGTAGTGGTCCCTAAATTCATAAAACCGCGCGATTTTTTTAAAAGTGTTCTTCAGGATATGCGGGAGTGTACGGTTGGAGCTGCGGGAGCCGAAGAAGCCGGGAGATCCGAAGAAGTTGGGAGAGCCGAAGAAGTTGAGGAAGGACGATGAGGATAATTGCACCAGGGTCAGCCTGATACCCCCTGCTGCGAAATCATCTTTAGGGGTAACGTACGGTAGGTGCGTCCAGCGAGGGAGAAGAGGACATAGGTCGCCGTTTTCGATGAGTAGTTTTTGGTTTTTCATTGCAGGCGGTGTTTCCGGTGTTTCTGGAGCCTTAAAATATTTTAGCTCGCGCTTTGTTGTTTTACCTTTCAGAGTTTGAACGGGATTCGGGATGATCGGGAGTGATAGCGTGGACGCCGATAGCGTTAGGTCGTCCTAATTGCGCCGTCCCGAAAGAAGGGTCGTTAAGGACCAACATGAATAAATTATAAACCATTGAAACTACGAAGGATTTTTGGGTCAATAATCGAATAAAATCAAATCTTGTTTTTGGTCTTTTATTGACTGTTGTGGATGGCATTTATTAATTTTTTTGTAATTACTTTTTGAAGTGCTTTAATTAATATTTTGCAAATGCCAGTCTACTCAGCCATACAAAATTAAAAATTGATATTATTTAGGGTAGTAATTTTAAGGTTCCAGACGGGATTTTATACATTTTCAAATTTTAATCTAATTTTCTATGTTTGCATTATCGGTACAACTTCATAATCAAAGAAATCATATTTAATTATTATTAATTTTTGGATTTATATGTCAATTAATTCAAAAACAAAGGTTTATTGCTATGGCACGTTTTGAAGATTTTTTAGTTGTTATTTCAAAATTAAAATTTATTAAAAATGTTAATCAGATGCTGTTTACAATTTCAATAGTTTTTGAGTAATTTAACAAGTGCAATTGCCATTAAAAAATGTATTTAATTTTTTTTTTATATTTGTTGAGTTGGTACCCAACTTAACTAATAAATTAAGATTTAAAAAAAATGTTTTTTTAAATTAATTCCGATTTAATAACTAGTATTGGCAATCAAAATTTGATTTTAGTTGGTTTTAACTTTTCTCAACTCTTCAAGTCGAATAAATCAACTCGAAAATAATTTTGTTGTTATTAAAAAAATTTTCATTTGTTCATAATTTGTTCAATTTCATTTTTGAAGATAAATAATTTTTTTTAAGTACGTGCTTAAGCCATAACATTAACTTACTCTGAATTTATTTGTTAAAAACGATTATCCAACGTAGAAAACGAAATTTTGTTCGTTAAACCAGAAACACCGATGCAATTTCCATTTTTGGAAAACATTACAGAGCGGGGATGTTCGCGAACGAAACACCGTTTTCCGAGCTGCATCTTCGCGATGTTTGTTCTCCTTTCGCCTTATTGGCCCAATAAGGCGCAAAAGTGGCGTTAATCGCTTTAGCCTTTTGCGAACGGACTTGTTCGATTTTTCGAGTTTTTGGGCTTGTTGTCTTTCGTAAGGACCCTTTGCCCCCTCGCCATTTTTTCGTATTTATTTATTAATCCCCAAAAACTCGAGAAGGCGATCGTTTCCGCTTATTGAGTTCAATTAATTTGCGTGCAATGCAGTCGGGACCGACCAGCTCACTTGCTTTAATTTTTTTCACTAAAAATCTGTTTATTAATTTTTAAAATTTATTATTTTTTTAAATTTACTATGAGACTGCGTCATCCTCTGCTTGTACAATGTGTATTTTATTAACCAACTTGTATATTTGTGTGCCGCCCCGTGCCCACGCTGGCGGGGCATTGGGGCACCCTTAGATTTCGCGATTTTTAATGCCGCAACTTTAAGCACGATTTTCACCTTTGATTTTTTCACTAATTTAAATCTATAATTGAGCTTAAAGTTGCGGAAGAGGGCAACATTTCCCCAAACTTTTCAGGGTTTTTTCGTGTACAAGGTGGTTGTAGATATAACCGCAAAATTTTGATATGTATGCAAAAGCACTCTTCCCCTAACCTTCCGTATACTAGGTGGGGTGTAACTGACGTATTTTTTTTTATTAAAACGGCACATTTGGTAAACGGGTTTAAAACCGAGTTATTTATAATTGTCTTTCCTCGATGGGTCAATGGGTAAAAGATCAATTGCTTAATCTAATCTAAAAATTCGTTTTTAATTATTTTTAATTTATTATGAGACTGCGTCATCCTTCTGCTTGTACAATGTGTATTTTATTAACCAACTTGTATATTTGTGTGCCGCCCCGTGCCCACGCTGGCGGGGCATTGGGGCACCCTTAGATTTCGCGATTTTTAATGCCGCAACTTTAAGCACGATTTTCACCTTTGATTTTTTCACTAATTTAAATCTATAATTGAGCTTAAAGTTGCGGAAGAGGGCGGCTTAGCATTTCCCCAAACTTTTCAGGGTTTTTTCGTGTACAAAGTGGTTGTAGATATAACCGCAAAATTTTGATATGTATGCAAAAGCACTCTTCCCCTAACCTTCCGTATACTAGGTGGGGTATAACTGACGTATTTTTTTTATTAAAACGGCACATTTGGTAAACGGGTTTAAAACCGAGTTATTTATAATTGTCTTTCCTCGATGGGTCAATGGGTAAAAGATCAATTGCTTAATCTAATCTAAAAATTCGTTTTTTGAATGAAACTGATATCAATTAATTTAGAAGAAATCCTCAAATGAAGTTTAAAAACTTAGTAAGATTAAGTTATCGATTTAAATAATCTGCAGGTAATTGTTAATTAAAACAATTTAGTAAATTTAAAATTAATTAATTATTGTGAATCGTGCTTAAAGCCGAGTGTGCACATTCGAGCTCAAAGTGGCACATTCCGATCTCGGGAAAATGAAGCGCGCCGCTCCGCGTCGCGCTTCATTTGCTTCCCTCGCTCGGAAATGTGCCACTTTTCGCTCGAATGCGCACATCCTCGTGTTTATTAAATTTGTTTATATTAATCTTCTCTCTTTTAAATCAAACGATTGAATATATTATTGTTTTACATTCGAAAACAGCTATAGCGTTTATTATTTTTTAATAATAATTTTTCAAAGCACTAAATCATAGATTTTGTGTTGCCTGCGTAAATACGGGCCTGTAATTTTGATTAATATTTTTATAAAGTCAATTATTTATTGTGAATCATGCTTAAAACCGAGTGTGCACATTCGAGCTCAAAGTGGCACATTCCGATCTCGGGAAAATGAAGCGCGCCGCTCCGCGTCGCGCTTCATTTGCTTCCCTCGCTCGGAAATGTGCCACTTTTCGCTCGAATGCGCACATCCTCGTGTTTATTAAATTTGTTTATATTAATCTTCTCTTTTTTAAATCAAACAATTGAATATATTATTGTTTTACATTCGAAAACAGCTATAGCGTTTAGTATTTTTTAATAATAATTTTTCAAAGCACTTAATCATAGATTTTGTGTTGCCTGCGTAAATACGGGCCTGTAATTTATGATTAATATTTTTATGAAGCCAATTATTTATTGTGAATCATGCTTAAAACCGAGTGTGCACATTCGAGCTCAAAGTGGCACATTCCGATCTCGGGAAAATGAAGCGCGCCGCCCGCGTCGCGCTTCATTTGCTTCCCTCGCTCGGAAATGTGCCACTTTTCGCTCGAATGCGCACATCTTCGTCTTTATTATATTAGTATAATTTACCGTGCGCTCCTTCAAATCAAAAATTTTAATTTAATTTAGTAAATATCGATTTTATATTCAAAAAATGTATTTACCATAGCAATGAGTGGAAGGGAGCGAGAAGATACGACAATCTTGTCAATGCAAGTGAGAGGAAATTATTAAAATTATTTAATTAATTTATTGGCCTAAATTATTGCGAATCATTAAGAAATTGCCGTGAAATTAATTTGTATTTCAATAAGGAGCCAAGAATTAAATTCTTGTTAGGTTTTCTTAATATTCGGCATCGTAATTGAAACCTGTCATTAGAATTTAGTACTCAAGAAAAAGTTAATAAAATATTTTTTAAACTTCAATAAATGATTAGGTAGTGCTAACTGAAGTTTTTTAATTAAATTTAAAAATTTTTTTATAAAAATAAAAAAAATACTTTAATTTAATTTAGTAAATATGTTTTTAAATTTAAAAAGTATTTACCATAAATGAGTGGAAGGGAGCGAGAAGATACACAATCTTGTCAATGAAATAAAAATTTATTAAAATTTATTTAATTTAATTTAGTAAATATCGATTTTATATTCAAAAATGTATTTACCATAGCAATGAGTGGAAGGAGCGAGAAGATACGACAATCTTGTCAATGCAAGTGAGAGGAAATGTATTAAAATTATAAATTAATTAATTTATTGGCTAAATTATTGCGAATATTAAGAAATTGCCGTGAAATTAATTTGTCTTTCAATAAGGAAGCAAGAATTAAATTCTTATTAGGTTTTTTAATATTCGGCATCGTAATTGAAACCTGCCATTGGAATTTAGTACTCAAGAAAAAACTAAATAGTTTATAAGTTGAAGAAAAAGTTAAGTCTGTGTATTTTTATTAATGAAAGTCTATTCTAATGCAAAATAAATTGTGGATTTTATTGAATTATTTGGGGCAAACCTGTAGGCTTACATTTAGTCATTATATGCAGAATTAAAAAATTTTAAGTTCGTACAGTTTCAATCTTGCTTTTATAAGATATAAATTTTTTTTGCAGTCTATATAAATATCTACGTTCCTGCGTCTCTAATAAATAAACACACGCGCTTATTTGCGGTTAATTTTTAAGTACGTTTTCTGCGCCAAGATTTTAACACACTTTGGGTATTTTGCAGTGCGTCTAAGAATTAATGGGGTGTATTCTGAGCTGACTTCGTACCAAGAAAGTTTTATAACATTATATTAAAAATTGTTACACAATCTTTAATAATTATCGATATAAATTAGGAATTATTTTTTTTCAAAATTCTAACAATACATATACTATACAGGGTGTCAGACAAATGGGTACCAAAACTTAACCGGGCGATACTTGATGCCAATTTAAACAATAAAATTTTCAAAATATTTTAAATAATATGATATTTATTACTTGGTGTACGTTTTAGTTCAGTTTGGGTATCGTATAATTCCACACTATTCGTTCAAAAGCTGTACGCAACATCAATTACTTGCCTTTTATAAATCAAAAATTTTCGTTGATATAAATATTCTTTGACTCTCTAATAAATAAACATACGGGCTTAGACTGGGTACAAAATTTTAAGTACGTTTTTTTGATGCCAATTTAAACAATTTGGGTATTTTCAAAATGTTTCTAAAAATTAATTTATTTTTGGTGACTTTTTTTCCCAAGGTTTTATCACTTATAATTCCAGCAATTGTTAAACAATCTGTAATAATTATTCGTTTTATTTAATTGAATTTATTTTTTTCAAAATTCTAACAAGACATATACTATACAGGGTGTCAGACAAATGGGTACCAAAACTTAACCGGGCGATACTTGATGCCAATTTAAACAATAAAATTTTCAAAATATTTTAAATAATATGATATTTATTACTTGGTGTACGTTTTGTTCAGTTTAGGGTCACTTATAAGTTCCAGCACCTATTCGTTCAACAAGCTGTACGCACACATCAATTACGTTGTATTTTTCAATCGAATTTTCGTTAATATATTTTTTTAAACCCTAACAAGACATATACTATACAGGGTGTCAGACAAATGGGTACCAAAACTTAACCGGGAGATACTTGATACCAATTTAAACAATAAAACTTTTGAAATATTTTAAATAATAAAATATTTATTACTTGTGGTACGTTTTGTTCAGTTTAGGGTCATTTATAAGTTCCAGCGCCTATTCGTCCAACAGGCTGTACGCACACATCAATTTACGTTGTATTTTTCAATCGAATTTCCGAAGAAAAAAAAATTAAAACGGGCGACTTCGAAACAGAAAACCTTCAAATCGAAAAACAGAGCTCTATTTGATTAACTCGAAAAATGGGGTGTTTTTATTTGGAAATCTTTGGCATGTATTATTCGTAATGCCATTATTTACCCTCGCAGCTTCAAAAGTATCAAATCTATCAATTTCCGCCCTCGTATAGATTCCATAAATCAATCACTAAAATCTAGAAAATCCTCTTAGATCTTCGTCAAGACATCAACTTGTTCGAAATAACGTATGCGCCTGCCGTAGACGTTATGGCACCTAAACTTTGACTTACACGTGATAGGAACATCCCTTAAGGTGCTCCCTCACGCAGGACGTATAAATTTCGAGGGTATTTTATTGGGGTAGTCGGTCACCTAGGCAACCGACTTATTTCTGCTGGGGGTCACTAATCCCTCTTTCACCTATACAGAAGTTAACTTTATAATGCAAATTTCCAGCTAGCTCAACGACGCCCTTTATTTACCATTTGTATCTTCATTTTGCGTACGTCGAAAACTTGCAATTGTGGCACGCCGTGTGAATGAAAACTTTTAAAAACAATTTTCCGAACTAGTGCTAACGCAATTACGCCCGCAATTGCACGTTTTAATTGCTAACTGTAAATTTCTACGTTTTCGCCGAGTAATTAAGCGAATCTTTAGAATGAAAACTTTAATCTAAGAAAAGCGAATTAAATTTCTTGGTTCCGCGCAAAAAAGTGATGAAGTCTTCGAGCGTGGAGATTTGCGTCGAAAAAGTGTAGTTTTTTTTTAGGGGAATTATAGGGGCTGCTCGTTTATGTAGGACGCCCGTGCCCACCTACCATTAATTTAACGGTATGATTTGCCGGATCATCACCCATGCTTTTAATGACACCACAGCAGAAATTGCGGAAGCGTAACAAGACGAAGATCCTGCTGACATTTGCCTTACATATTTAGGAGTCACGAACCGTGCCACCGGATGTTAACCCTCGTTGGCACTTCTCCATTTTACCTCGTTTCGTCTCGAATCGAATTGGGCGACCCGTGGCCGAAATGTTTGAAACACGTATCTTGTGAAAAAAAGTCACTTTGAATCTTATTATTTAATTATACGGATTGTTGTATGAGGGTAGTTCTATGAAAATTGGGAAAATTTGAATTTTACGATGACTCGAAAATAGACTCGGATTTTTTGCGGACCATAATCAGAAAAGTGTTAATTTAAAAAAAATTAAACCTCGTTCAAAAATCTCTTATATTAAGGGAGGTATCGGACTCCCAAATGTTTATTAATATATTTACAATGTACTCAATACTAAATTGATTCATTTTTCTTTAAAAATTATTTTTCAAAATTTAGCTATAATGCTTTTGAAATTTTTGGATGTATATTAATTAGAAAAATCTGAATTTAAAAAAAAATAAACCCCATTCAAAAATCTCTTATATTAAGGGAGGTATCGAGCTCCCAACTTTTAATGCCATATTTACAACATAATAAATACGAAATTTGTTGATTTTTCTTTTAAAACTTATTCTTCAAAATTTAGCCGTAAGGCATTTGAGATTTTTGGACATACTTTAATCAGAAAAATCTAAACTATAAAAAAAAATATCCCGTTCAAAAATCTCTTAAATTAAGGGAGGTATCGAGCTCCCAAATTTTTATTAATATATTTACAATGTACTCAATACTCAATTTATTCATTTTTCTTTACAAATTATTTTTCCAAATTTAGCCATAAGGCGTTTGAGATTTTTGGATGTATCTTAATTAGAAAAGGATGAACTATAAGAAAAAATATATCCCGTTCAAAAATCTCTTAAATTAAGGGAGGTATCGAGCTCCCAAATTTTTATTAATATATTTACAAAGTACTCAATACTAAATTTATTCATTTTGCTTTAAAAATTATTTTTCAAAATTTAGCCATAAGGCATTTGAGTTTTTTGGATGTATCTTAATCAGAAAAGTATGAATTTAAAAAAAATAAACTCCATTCAAAAATCTCTTATATTAAGGGAGGTATCGAGCTCCCAACTTTTAATGTCATATTTACAACGTAATAAATACTAAATTTGTTGATTTTTCTTTTAAAACTTATTCTTCAAAATTTAGCTTAAGGCTATTGAGATATTTAAACGTATCTCAATCAAAAAAGTCTGAACTATAAAAAAAATAATATATCCCGTTCAAAAATCTTTTAAATTAAGGGAGGTATCGAGCTCCCAAATTTTTATTAATATATTTACAATGTACTCAATACTAAATTGATTCATTTTTCTTTAAAAATTATTTTTCAAAATTTAGCTATAATGCTTTTGAGATTTTTGGATGTATATTAATAAGAAAAATCTGAATTTAAAAAAAAATAAACCCATTCAAAAATCTCTTATATTAAGGGAGGTATCGAGCTCCCAACTTTTAATGTCATATTTACAACGTAATAAATTCTAAATTAGTTGATTTTACTTATAAAAATTATTCTTCAAAATTTAGCCTTAAGGCTTTTGAGATTTTTGGACGTATCTTAATCAGAAAAATTTGAACTATAAAAAAAATATACACCGTTTAAAAATCTCTGAAATTAAGGGAGGTATCGAGCTCCCAAATTTTTATTAATATATTTACAATGTACTCAATACTAAATTGATTCATCTTTCTTTAAAAATTATTTTTCAAAATTTAGCCATAAGGCTTTTGAGATTTTTGGATGTATCTTAATCAGAAAAATCTGAATTTAAAAAAAAATAAATCCCATTCAAAAATCTCTTATATTAAGGGAGGTATCGAGCTCCCAACTTTTAATGTCATATTTACAACGTACTAAATTCTAAATTAGTTGATTTTTCTTTTAAAACTTATTCTTCAAAATTTAGCCGTAAGGCATTTGAGATTTTTGGACGTACCTTAATCAGAAAAGTTTAAGTTATCCAAAAATTAAACCCCGCTTAAAAAATCTTTTAAATTTGGGAAATTACCGAACACCCAAATTTTGAATATTACATTTTGCAACTTAGTAAGGAAACGATTGAATTTATTTTCAAAAATTGTTCCACAAAATTAAGCCTTAAGACATTTACGATTTTCGATATACTTTAATCACTAATCGAAACATTTTACAAAATAGTCTTGGGGGGAGGGGACACTACCATAAGCATTAAATACGTTTGTTCCTCGAAAATAACCATTTTTAATAGAACTACCCATAAACATTTTATTAACAACAAATTGCGCGATCAAGCTAGACTTTCTACCTCAAGTAAAACACAAAATAAACGCCTGTTGGCATTCTTGTTGTCGACCACATTAAAAACGAATCGGAGATTTCCAAAAGGAAACGCCTGAAGCGTTATTCTTTCGACATTGATGAGGGCGTCATGCCCGTAATAATGTCCAGCAGGAATCGGACAATTTCCAGGGATCAATTTTCCCGGTCGCCCTCAACAAACCGTACCACATCTCTCCCATGTATTTGTTGCACGCCGTACACAAGTTCTTCTCGACGATTTCCATCAATTGCAAGTATTTATTTGGGCCGATTTTTTCCGAAACTTTTATAAAAATCTAAAACACGGTTTGCTCTTACTTTTTTCGATTTCGCTTAAAATTCAACCAAGCACACCCACCCCAACGTTTTCGTCGATCGGTATAGGCGATATTACATCGAAATTTAGGTAAGCTTTTCCCAGTTTTTCGGTTACATTTCCAAAAAATTTGATGAGACCTTGTTGCCTGCCGCAGAGCTCGAATTTTCTTATTTTGAAATTACGACTGGTGACGACCACTACCGAAAACTGCAACGAATAATTTTAAAATTTACTTTTTGTAAAATTTTGATAAAAAATTAAGGACCTACGCCAAAAAGAATAAAAATGCTAAAGCCGTGCACTTTTGGCAACATCATTACGAAATACACGCGAATTGCTGTTTCCGCTGGTATCGCACCGAATCATCTCAATTTTTATGGGATGTGTCATTAGCTGGCTAAATTACACTTATTGTGCTTTTCGAATGCAATTTAGCATTTTTTGCTGTTAGAATTGCGAAAGGACATGCGGATATTAGAGGAGGTAGATGTTGAATGCAATTAGTGTCGGTTGTGTGTTTACTTTGGAGAGACCTTTGAGGATAAGTGAATAAGGCCATATGTTTGGATTCTTATGTTTTCCTAAAATAACACCATAAAAGCACCCTTGTATTTTCAGAGCATGTGCTCGCTATACATTTTGCATTTCAATAGCGTTTTGTGCGCCGCACTCCGACGACCCCTCTTCGGGATCAAAGGACCATAAAACCGATAGAAAATAAATTCAATCTATATGCATTATCGAGCAAAAGACGTACACTATCGGATATTATAATTTATGTGTTAACGGTTTTAGATTTTATTTTAGAAAAAGGAGGACATATTTGGATTTAGTGCTTTTGAGCACAAATTACGTCTCCCTCGGAGCTTTTTGTGTAAAATAAAATGTGAAACAAACGGAAATGATTGAATTAGTTCATTTTTTTAAAGTGTCTCTAATAAGATAAACACTAGAACCGCGGAATCGGTCATTTTGACCGTTCCGCAATTTTGTCGTCTTGTTACTTTTTATTAGTAGAAATTATGTAAAGGCAGCTTCTTGAAGATGGTTGTTTTTAACATTTTGAATATAACAGGAATCACTCACTATATTTGCTCAAAACTAGTAGCCCATGTCCTTGTGCAAGGTCCAAACTATCTCTATATTAAAATTTATCAAAATTAGTTTAGCGGTTTAGGTGTGAAAGGGTAACAGACAGACAGATAGACAGACAGAGTTACTTTCGCTTTTATAATATTAGTTTGGATAATTAAATTTTTTTAGAAAATAAATTAACTATTGTGAATCGTGCTTAAAGTGGAGTGTGCACATTCGAGTTCAAAGTGGCACAATCCGATCTCGGGAAAATGAAGCGCGCCGCTCCGCGTCGCGCTTCATTTGCCTCCCTCGCTCGGAAATGTGCCACTTTTCACTCGAACGTGCACATCCTCGTATTTATTGATTCACCTTAATTAATCTTATCACTTTCAAATCAAAAAATTAAAAGTAAATATCAATTTTATGATCAAGAAACGTATTTACTATAGTAATGCGAGGAAGTGAGCAAAAAGATACGAGAATTTAGTAGGTGCAAGTGAGAGAAAACGATTAAATTATTTATTTAATTTTTTGAATAATTTATTGGCCTAAATTTTGTGAATGGTGCTTAAAACCGAGTGTGCACATTCGAGCTCAAAGTGGCACATTCCGATCTCGGGAAAATGAAGCGCGCCGCTCCGCGTCGCGCTTCATTTGCCTCCCTCGCTCGGAAATGTGCCACTTTTCGCTCGAGTGCGCACATCTTCGTTTTTATTAGATTTTACCATGAATCAAACAATTAAAATTTGAATCAATTTTGATTTTATATTATGGCATTTATTGTTCTTAAAAACTGTTCGAACGCCTTAAATGTGTTGCAATAAATATTTAATTGTTAAAACGCCAATTTTTCTTAAAGGTCTAATTGACCGGTAACCGCGGTTGCAGTAAGTTTCAAAATTGCCGCGGTTCTAGTGTTAAGGAACATTGAGATTTAACATTTTGAAACCCTAAAACAAATTATTAAAAATGTAGGGAGCATTTCCTGATTTAATTTTAATTATTTTTTACTGACAGAAAATTAAATTAATTATCCATTTTTGATTGTTAATAATTTCTATTTGAGAATTGCGTTTTTTATACAAAATATATAAAGACATTTACATATATGTACAATTGTATATTACAGGGTGTTTTAAAAGTATACGACCACATTTTAAGGGTAGATAAAGGGTGAAATTTTGAGCTGAAAAGTCCTTTTGCGTTTTCGTACCTGATGCAAGCTGTATCGGTTTAGGGGAGCGTTCAAGTATTGCGTAAGCAAGCTTAGGGGGTGGCGGGGTACAATATTTTTTTTACTTTTACTGACAAAAGGAGCGGAGATATAAATTTTACGTAAGATAAAAAAATCTTACAAATAATTTAGCTTTTTAAATTTCGATTTTGATATTTAATAAGTTTTAAAAAAAATTACGTCGTGTTATTTGTGGCGGAGTGGCGATTTTGAGTTTCTTGTTGTTTATACAGGGTGGGTCTAAAATCATTAAAAGTTTGCTTAGCGCAACTCAGTAGGAGTTTACTATTCTTCGTCCGCCATCTGTCATCTACCTTTAAAATGTGGTCTTTAATTTTTGGGACACTCTGTATAATAATACATAAAAGAGATTTAATTTAGAAAAATTCAATATAAAAAAACTATGATGTATATTTAAATTTATCTTTTTTACAACACAATTAATTCAAAGCACTCTTTAAAATTTAAAACATTTATTTTGAAAGGATAACAAATTTTTAAAAGTGAAACTAATTGTAACTTTAATCTCGGTGTACCATCGAAAATTGTAGAAGCTTTTAAAAAAATTACCAAGCAGATTAATCGCTCGAAATGACCCATAACTGCTTCTAATTATTAAGGCTTTTGTCTCTTTTTTTTTCATTAAATCTAAAATCTCATTTGTAGCAAAATTAATTTTAGTAAAAGCAATTTGCTTCCTGTACATTAAAATAAAATATATTTGACACGAAATAAACATCTATCTACGAAAGACAACAATTTTTTAATGTTAAATGAGTTTTAATTTTATTTGGAACCCCCCTGAAATTTGTAGAAATTTTGAAAATGTTCTTTAACGACTCAAAATTTGTTATATTTAATAATGGAAACTACATTTTGATCAGATCGTTACTAAAATTGTTTGTTTTCCAAAAAATGAGCTCTCATAATTTTAATTACAAATTATATGTATTTAATGAAAAATTAAATTAATTAAATTTTGACCAAAGACATAGCAAATAAATAAAATCAATCGAATTAATTAAAATTGATGGTTGCATCGACCTTTCCGGAAGTTTTGACAAACAAATCGTTCGCGTAACGGGGGCAGTTCCGTCAAAAGAAAAAAAAAGTTAATGCTCCACAATTAAGCAGGTGTATAATGGAACATTTACCTCTTTTAATATCCATTGTGTTTGCCTTTCATTGTCGGCGCGTTCCCGCCGCTAATTCAACCGAAAATATTCCGATCCATTGTCTCCGAAATAAAAACCCCATTTTTTTCCTTCTAAATTAATACTTTCAGGACTTGCATCCTTTAAATGTGTAATATAATATTTTAAATTGGCTCACTTAGGTGTAGGTGCACCTAAACTATTTTGCATAGCAATGTGGGCGTCGCCGGACGTCCGTTTCGTAGACGCTGATGGATCATTCCCTTTTACTCGAATTAATACTAAATATTAACCCGCCGACTATTTCCATTAAATTATTTTCGCTTCGAAACATAAAAATAAATTAGTTTCTTTGGCTGCGCCGCAACTTTGCAAATAGAAAAAGACGTTTCTTAGAGCGCGCTTCAATTTTTGAGTTTGTTTATATGAAACAGAGTTCTGTGGCGAAGCAATTTGCAAATGGATTTTTTTGCATTAGAATGGTTGTGAGTGTGTGTGTGTGGTTTAGGTAGCACTGCATTGCCTTCATACAAAATGCACTTCAATTTGAACTTTTCTACATTTCACTGAATTTTCAACGACCATCCAATATGGCTTGTTGTACGTATGAATCAATTC
The DNA here is from genome assembly GCA_036325965.1 of Sinopyrophorus schimmeli. NCBI lineage: Eukaryota > Metazoa > Arthropoda > Insecta > Coleoptera > Elateridae > Sinopyrophorus > Sinopyrophorus schimmeli. The sequence goes on along the minus strand of JARFIZ010000015.1, from coordinate 100,311 downwards.
CTTGATAAATATTTATGGGGAAGATGCTCCATGATGCTTTTTCCAATTTTAATCTTATAAAAGGAGGATGTGTTCTGACGGTTATTTTTGTAACGGTGCTTTTAAAGCTGGGGGCGCGGATTAGTACAAAGCGGGGCGCAAAAAGAATAACAAAAATATAATTTTTTTGTATTAATACATTTACGCGCTGTTTATTTTACGCAATTTACAAAAATGAAAATTGTAAAAATTTTTAAGATGAAAACAATTTAAACTATACTTTTTTGCCGGAGATATGGTACCTGGTCCGAAACTTTGCAAACTTTAGTAAATTTAACATAAATTAATTATTTTCGTGGGGGCCGCGCGAAAAATTTGCGGAGGTTTCACCCTGTAGTAAATGCATTAGGGTAAATAGAAAAAAAGAGTGTACAACTTGCACTTTATTAAAAAAGAAAAAAAAATGTTTAATACCTTGAGGTGTCCCACTAATTTTTAAAATTCATAATAAATATAAATATAATAATTGTTCTAGAAACTGAAGTGTCCTTTTTAAAGTTGAACGAATATTTAAATAGATTTTTTTTAAATAATTATAATAATTATGAATTTTTCGAATAATTAAACATTGCAATTTTAGGTTCACATTTTTGCGCAAAATTTGACGTTAAAAAAATTGTAGCGCCGTTATTTACCGACCAATATTTAAAAATTATACAGATTCGGATTTGGCAGTCTTTTTGACTTTAGATAAGCCTAAGAAACCAAAGGCGTGCTATTTCAAAGCTTTGAGAAAAACGTTTTTCTATGAGAAAAAATATGGATTTTAACCCATGTTTTTTTGGCAAAAAATGAAAAAAATAGAATTGCTTTATATTGCAAGGGGATGTTTGTACGTACCCCTAGCAACTATAGCCGGTGTCATTTCCTGGCGCTCTCGCTCTAAATTAAAAATTTTCGATAAAATTAAATAAATTAAAAAAAATACAATTTGACTCACAAAAACAATAGTAGCGCCCTCATTTTCGATGCAATCATTACGAGCTAGACTGATTCGGAATTCTGAGACTTTTCTACATAAGATACGTGTAAAATATGTATAGGGCGCAATGTTAATTTATTGAGTAATTAAAAATTGCAAATTTAAGTCCACTTTTTTGAACACGGAAGGTTAAACAAAATTGTATTTTTATTTCTAAAGTTTAGTTCTACTAAAAAAAAAATAAAAACATTTAATAAATGCCTATAAATAAACCGTTTATGCCAAGAAAAAAATTAATAAAATTTTGCAACTACGATTTGAAAAATAATTTTTATTTCTTCATACAAGCGCACAAAGCGACGAGTATTTTGCGAACCGTGCCCCAATTATACGTTTCCTTCCGTCTTTGCAAAAAAAAACAATAATCGTAAGTTTATTAAATTTGTTTAAACATTATTTAAAGTTAACAGGAATTGGACCGTCAATAAAACAACTCTTGTTAAATATGCATCGTTTCGTTTTTTTATTAGAACTTTTTCAATAAAAAAACGAAAGGTAGCATATTTAACATTAAACAATATTAAAAAAATCGGACGTTAACAGTACGATTAATTTGTTTAAACATATTTGACTACGATTAGCGGACCAAGTTCTAAATCCAAAAACGCGTTACATTTTAATGTTTAATCCAAAAAAAAAAAAATAAACGAGCGCAAATTAAACTTGGCAAACAAATTAAATCGGGAAACAATCAAACGTTATTAAAAACACAAGTAACTTCAATTAACCCAAATTCGGTCATAAATAATAAAATCATAAATTGTTAGCCGCTTTCATATTATAGAAACGATTAAAATCGGATTTCGCGATAATTGTCGGAATGATTTCCTAAGGGATTCGCGAATTGATAAAATTCCACGGTAATGGAGTAGTAAATGTTTTATTGTCGAAGTACTCTCTCGGTACTCAATTTCAGAGACAGAAGTAGTTGAAAGGTTAATGCCAAGTTGTAATAATACCGGTTATCAATCGTAATTGGTTTTGATTGAATCTGAAGTGAATTACTGTTGCAATTTCCATATAAATTGAATTTAACTGAAAACGTGAGCGAATGTGATTGTTCGCTATCTTCGACGTTTCAACGCGGAAATACGCCTCGTTTCATAAAATAAATGCACGGCTATATTAGGATTCCCTATTTATAAAACGGCCGTGTACACGCACAACACCTTTCGTGCAAAACCAGATGATACAGAGGAAAACGAAATACGAAACGCCAAACAAAGTTGTATAACTCGATTTTGACTTTGCGTGCTGACGGATCTGAGATTAATGATTTTTTTAAAAATCGCTCAAACACCTATTGCTTTAAAATTAATTCTCTTTTGATCTGTAAAAAGCCGCATTTAATTTGATAAATTAAATAGTAAAGTCGCTTATTTTATTATTTCATTATTTCATTATTAATTTGCCCTAATTAATCTTTTCACTTTCAAATCAAAAAATTAAATTTAGTTTCGTAAATATGAATTTTATGTTCAAAAAATGTATTTACCATAGCAATAAGTAAAAGTGAGCGAAAAGATACGATAATTGCGTAGGTGCGAGTCAGAGAAAACAATTAAATTATTTTTTTGTCTAATTTATTGGCCTAAATTTTGTGAATCATGCTAAAAACGGTGTGTGCACATTTGAGCTCAAAGTGGCACATTCCGATCTCGGGAAAATGAAGCGCGCCGCTCCGCGTCGCGCTTCATTTGCCTCCCTCGCTCGGAAATGTGCCACTTTTCGCTCAAATGCGCACATCCTCGTATTTATTACATTAGTATAATTTACCGTGCGCTCTTTTAAATCAAAAATTCTAATTTAATGTAAAAAATATATATTTTATATACCGAAAAACGTATTTACCGTAGCAATGAGTGGAAGGGGGCGAGAAGATACCATAATCTTGTTAATGCAAGTGAAAGGGAACGATTAAAATTATTCAATTAATTTTTTGTCCATTCTAATGCATAAATAAATATGTGTTTTGCTTAAACCTATTCATTATTCGTTATTAAAATATATTTCTTATCATTTAACCGTACAATTTCGTGGATTTTATATCATTTTATTTTCGGGGTATGACAAACCCCATCTAGTATGGCATGTGACATTTAGACACCTAGTATGCGGAAGGTTAAAAGAAATAGGACATTTTAAATAAAACTTTAACCGAATTTAGGTTAATTAAATTTTGTATATTGTTTTTAAATTTCGAAATATAAATTTAGGGGGAGATTGTTAATATGAAGTACGCATAATTAATTTTTGACGTTTGGACTTTTGAAAAAACACATTATTTATAAAAAACCGTTCGTCCCGTATCTGCTCAAATTCAATTTCTTTTAATTAACGAAAACTAAATTTAAATAGGTGTACTACTACTTATTTGATACACACTGTATTTTTTCGATTTGTATTTATATAATTTTAATTTTGTTACAACAAATAAGGATATTTAAAATGTGCTTTTTACTGATTTTGAATTCTTTGGATTATTTTTGAATGTTCATCGACAATTTTTCAGAAAATCAAATTCCTGAGTTTTGGACGATTGCAATTCAATTCCAATCTTTGAGCTATTCCGAGTAAGAATGAAAAATTTAATTTTTAAATAAAAATATATTAAATTTCGTTTACGCTTCGCCCAAAAATTTACTTTTTCGATGACATAGTCGCACCACCGCAGCTGCAAGCTATTTTATATTGTCGGTATCATGGTCGCCCCACCACGGCACCACAGCCGCACGACATTTTATTTTTTTGGTATCATAGCCGCACCGCCGCGGCACCACAGCTGCCCGCTATTTTTATTATGTATGTATAAAGTATTGGGTAGCAGGTAGATTCTCATTTGTGATCCCGACAAAGGATAAATCTACTTCAGGGACGCGCCCCTGCCCCTGCGAGCCTGGTCTTCTCCCGCCTCCTACTAAGGGAGAACCATGTCCACCCCCTAATGTCCGACCCACCATCTTACCACCTTACTCCATAGCCAACGTGACTTTGTATGGCCAAATTTCCCTCAAGTCAACAACTAACAAATATTGAGCTTTAATTTGTTTTAACAATTTCTTTAATATTATTATTAGTGATGTGCCGGATATCTGTATCCGTATCCGTATCTGCGGATATTCGACGGAGAAGAAAAATCCGTATCTGTAACCGTATCCGTTACTTTTTGGCGGATCTTGAACGGATCTTTTACATTATTAAATTTTACTATAGATGCGAAATTCTAAATATAGGTGATTAAGCAACAACGAAATACTGTTAAATTCCATTTAAATTATTTTTTAATGCTTAAAATCACGCATTTGGTATATTTATATTGCAAAAATCAAATATTTAAGCATTTGTTTAGTTAGTTACCTATAGTAACTCAAAGTTACTAATTAAATTGTCTTAAGAATAAGATCAATCACAAATCTTTGTGATTTGCTTATAAAAAAATATATTTAAACATTTATTAAATTAAATGCGGTTTTTACAGATCAAAAGAGGATTAATTTTAAACCAATACGTGTTTGAGCGATTTTTTAAAAAATCATTAATCTCAGATCCGTCAGCGCGCAAAGTCAAAATCGAGTTATACAACTTTGTTTGGCGTTTCGTATTTCATTTTCCTCTGTATCATCTGGTTTTGCACGAAAGGTGTTGTGCGTGTACACGGCCGTTTTATAAATAGTGAATCCTAATATATCCGTGCATTTATTTTATGAAACGAGGCGTATTTCCGCGTTGAAACGTCGAAGATAGCGAACAATCACATTCGCTCACGTTTTCAGTTAAATTCAATTTATATGGAAATTGCAACAGTAATTCACTTCAGATTCAATCAAAACCAATTACGATTGATAACCGGTATTATTACAACTTGGCATTAACCTTTCAACTACTTCTGTCTCTGAAATTGAGTACCGAGAGAGTACTTCGACAATAAAACATTTACTACTCCATTACCGTGGAATTTTATCAATTCGCGAATCCCTTAGGAAATCATTCCGACAATTATCGCGAAATCCGATTTTAATCGTTTCTATAATATGAAAGCGGCTAACAATTTATGATTTTATTATTTATGACCGAATTTGGGTTAATTGAAGTTACTTGTGTTTTTAATAACGTTTGATTGTTTCCCGGTTTAATTTGTTTGCCAAGTTTAATTTGCGCTCGTTTATTTTTTCTTTTGGGATTAAACATTAAAATGGAACGCGTTTTATATACCGAAAAAGGTATTTACCATAGCAATGAGTGGAAGGGAGCGAAAAGATACGACAATCTCATCAGTGCGAGTGAGAGGGAACGATTAAAATTATTTAACTAATTTATTGACTTCAATTATTGCGAATTGTGCTTAAAACCGAGTGTGCACATTTGAGCTCAAAGTGGCACATTCCGATCTCGGGAAAATGAAGCGCGCCGCTCCGCGTCGCGCTTCATTTGCCTCCCTCGCTCGGAAATGTGCCACTTTTCGCTCAAATGCGCACAACCTCGTATTTATTAAATTTGTTTATATTAATCTTCTCTCTTTTAAATCAAACGATTGAATATATTATTGTTTTACATTCGAAAACAGCTATAGCGTTTATTATTTTTTAATAATAATTTTTCAAAGCACTAAATCATAGATTTTGTGTTGCTTGCGTAAATACGGGCCTGTAATTTTTGATTAATATTTTTATAAAGTCAATTATTTATTGTGAATCGTGCTTAAAACCGAGTGTGCACATTCGAGCTCAAAGTGGCACATTCCGATCTCGGGAAAATGAAGCGCGCCGCTCCGCGTCGCGCTTCATTTGCCTCCCTCGCTCGGAAATGTGCCACTTTTCGCTCGAATGCGCACATCTTTGTATTTATTACATTAGTATACTTTACCGTGCGCTCCTTCAAATCAAAAATTTTAATTTAATGTAGAAAATATTGATTTTATATACCGAAAATGTATTTACCGAGTGGAATAGAGCGAGAAGATACGATAATCTTGTCAATCCAAGTGAAAGAGAACGCTTAAAATTATTTAATTAATTTTTTGTCCATTCTAATGCATAAATAAATATATTTTGCTTAAACTTATTCATTATTAGTAATTAAAATATATTTCTTATTATTTAACTGTTTAATTTCGTGGATTTTATATCATTTTATTTTTGGGGTATCACAAACCCCACCTAGTATTGCAAGTGACATTAGGTAGGCAGTATGCGAAAGGCTAAAAGAAATAGGAAATTTTAAACAACATTTTAACCGAATTTAAGTTAATTAAATTTTGCACATTGTTTTTAAATTTCGAAATAGAAATTTAGGGGAGATTGTTAATACGAAGTACGCGTAATTAATTTTTGACGTTTGGACTTTTGTAAAAACATATTAGTTATAAAAAAACCGCGAGACACGTATTTGCTCAAATTTAATTTCATTTTAATTGGCGGAAACTAAATTTAAATAGGTTTACCACTACTTATTGGATACACACTGTATCTTTTTCGATTTGTATTTTTATAATTTTAATTAATTTTGTTACAACAAATAAGGAGGTTTAAAATGTGTTTTTTACTGAATTCGAATTTTTTTGCGTTACTTTTGAATGTTAATAGACAATTTTTCAGAAAACCAAATTCTTGCGTTTTGGACGATTGCAATGCAATTCCAATTTTTGAGCTGTACCGAGTAAGAATAAAAATTTTATTTTTAAATAAAAAATTATCAAATTTCGTTTACGCTTTGCCCCAAAATTTACTTTTTCGATGGCATAGTCGCACCACCGCAGCTGCACGCTGTTTTATATTGTCGGTATCATGGTCGCGCCACCACGGCACCACAGCTGCACGACATTTTATTTTTTTTGGTATTATAGTCGCACCGCCGCGACGCCACAGCTGCCCGCTATTTTATATTATGTATGTATGAGTTAATGGGTAGCAGGTAGATGATCATTTGTGATCCCGACAAAGGATAGATCTACTTCAGGGGCGCGCTCCTGCCCATGCGAGCCTGGTCTTCTCCCGCCTCCGATTAAGGGAGAACCATGTCCACCCCCCTGATATCCTACCCATCACCTTATATTATTCTGCCCTTACTACCCGATAATCCATAGCCAACGTGGCTTTTATGGCCAAATTTCACTCAAGTCAACAACTAACAAATATTGAGCTTTAATTGGTTTTAACATTTTCTTTAATATTATTATTATTATTGTTTGTACAATAAATTAAAATTTAATTTGTTTCATTCGTATTCTAAGCTGCAGAAGTGCGGCGGTGTTGCGACGCTGCTGCGACACTTCTGTGGCGCTCAAATTAATTTTTCGGATGTAACAGCGGTGGTGCAGCGATGGTAAACTCATCTAGAACCCGTGCAGCAGTGGCGGGCCTATATTTCATTTTTACTCGGCTTTCCAAAATAAATAAATAATTATTTTACAGAAATCCCACCTGATTGGTCGAAACCGCATTTAACCTTTAGCTACTTGTGCAGTTTACCGTAACGCAATTACTCGCGCGGGGCTTTTCAGGCACCACATAGAAAATGACTTGGTTTTAAGGATTTTGAAGAGGTTTTGCCAATTGTTTAATGTCGTTCACATTATGCACTATTGATTTCCCAACAACAACAAAAAAATTAATACCCAACTTAAAATTAAGTGCAAAAAGAAAATTAACTAAAATCAATGTAACAAAGTCTATAAAACTGTTCAATAATCATCTTCTAGTTTTTCAATTTGCAACAAATTGATGTAGGATTAACAATAAGCAATAGCCCGTTGTTTTTTACTGGTTCTTTTAAAGTTTTATTTTTTCTTTGAATTTTGACAACAAAAGCTTAATTCTAGTTAGTAAATTTTCTAATTTGGCTGTTTTGATAGGATGTGTTTCCATCCACGTAGAGGCTCGCAAAAATTTATACATTTAGTAATTACAAAAACTGTGGCGCTGGTGCCTGAAAAACACCAGCGCGAGTAATTAAGTGTTAAAAAATTTTTTTTAGAAAAATTAATGCTACACCTTTTTTGCCAATAGAAAATTTGAATTCAAATTTTTGATTTGAAAAGGAAATGATTAATATAGGCAAATTTAATGAATAGAAGGTATGTGCACATTCGAGCGAAAAGTGGCACATTTCCGAGCGAGGGAGGCAAATGAAGCGCGACGCGAAGCGGCGCGCTGCATTTTTCCGAGATCGGAATGTGCCACTTTGAGCTCGAATGCGCACACTCGGTTTTGAGCACGATTCACAAAACTTAGGCCAATAAATCAGACAAAAAATTAATTTAATCGTTTTCTTTCACTCGCACCTACGAAATAATCGTATCTTCTCGCTCACTTGCACTTAATGCTATGGTAAATACATTTATTAAACATAAAATCTATATTTACTAAACTAAATTTAATTTTTTGATTTAAAAGTGAAAAGATTAATTAAGGCAAATCAATAAATACGAGGATGTGCGCATTCGAGCGAAAAGTGGCACATTTCCGAGCGAGGGAGGCAAATGAAGCGCGACGCGGAGCGGCGCGCTGCATTCCGAGATCGGAATGTGCCACTTGACTCGAATGCACACTAGCACGATTCACAAAATTTAGGCCAATAAATCAGACAAAAAATTAATTTAATCGTTTTCTCTCACTCGCACCTACAAAATTCTCGTATCTTTTCGCTCACTTCCACTCATTGCTATGGTAAATACATTTTTCGGATATAAAATTCATATTTACTAAACTATCTTTAATTTTTTGATTTGGTGCCTGAAAAACACCAGCGCAAGTAATTAAGTGTTAAATATCTTTCAAATATTTTTCGGGATCGAAACGTAAAACGAAACGCGATTTGGGGATTCGGTGCGTCTCTCCGCGATCTTTTTTCGATATTTCACTAATGCTTCTGGCTGCGGCAGTAAGTAGATGTGTGCGTGTGTGGGCTAGGGTTTTGGATACACGTGTCAAATAGCTGCCAAAGTTGAAAAATTGATTTTCCTTCATTTAACAAATCTCGCCGCGTTCGTTTTAAAGCGATTTATAGAAGCAGTCAGCGTGATTGACGTGAAACACGTTGAATGTTAGCGGCTTACGCTGAAATTAAGCTTTGTCTCAAAGCATAACGTTCCCCGGTACAACCCTTTAATCCTGAATATTTTAGTGGCAAGTTAAAGCCTAGTTTTGCAATACGGATTTCTCAATTTCTGGCAATCCTGCAACGTTTAAACCAGATGTTGCCGATTTACAAATTATAATTTAGTGGGTACATTTTATTATGGTCTTCTTCTTCTTCGGAAAATAAATTAGTTAAAAATGTGTGCTGAAATTAAAAACGATTCTACGAAGTAATGTTTTTTTTAATTTATGCGAAAAGTCTTAAGATTTTAATTTGTTTAAACTTTTAAAATGATGTTATCATCGATCTATTAAGTTAGGTTTTCTTTTTTAATTGGAACTGGGGAAAAGCAAATCGATCTCAATTTTTTGAAAATTGCTTTATTTTATATTGCATTAAAAATCAAATTTGTAAATTAAGGTGTTATTCAAAAATTAATTTAAAAGCGCCGTTCTCGTCGTCCACAATTTTCTGAAATCTTTTGGGGTTTCTTATTAAATTTCTGCACTTTTTCGATTTTATTGTTGACTTAAAATTTAAAAAAAAAACGTACAAAACCGTGGTGTAGTTATCGGTATTTTGTTAGACCACCAAAACGGCAACAAGTACAACATTTCAAGCTATTTGCAAATGTAACCGCAAGAAATATGAAGCATAACACCGCTAAAAAAAAATTGGCGCCGTTCCAAGCGTCTTTCAGCGTGCCAACGTGCCCCACCATTAAGAGCTGTTAGAAATCCTCGCAATGAAATATAAAGTGGTGCATGCTTAAAATTACAAATAAAAATTTCGTTTTCCAAATCGCTTCCGATGATTTTAAAAAATACGATGCCCATACCCGTGCTGTACAAAAAAACGTGATTTTTTTTTACTATTTAAATGATTTTGTAAATATCAAAGTTAATGGTAATTTGACGGTGCATGGTCGGGGCTATATGGTGGATTTGCCATTAGTTCCCAATCAAGCTCTAAAAAATTTTGACGAGTATCTAACGGTGTGCGAGGTCAAGCGTTGTCATGGTGGCCCGTAATGGCTTCACGATTAGCCAATTCTGGCCGTTTATCTTTTATTTTCTAATTCCTTTGAATCAAAAGAGCTTTTTTTCAAATTTTCAATATTAATTTCACCAAGACTTCTAAAGTTTTTTACTAATTAGTTTCTACTATATATTTAAAAAATTATATTTTGTTAGGTATATGTTTACAAAAAACGCAACAAATATTAATCACTAAATAAAACAGTCGCACATTATCTTAAAATCAACAAAGCAAAAACCACTGTTTAGTGCGAAATACAAAATCAAATATTAAGTAAAAAATACCGAGCTTTAATTTTCGCAACCAGTCCGAACGCGGTTGACAATCCCAATAATCGCGAATCCGTATAACTCAGGTCCGGATAATTGAGGTTTTACTGTAATTTAATACGTTCTCAATCAGTTCGAATCGACGAAAGTATGTTTAGTCGCCGTCCCAAAAATTGTATTTTTGGCTTTTACTGCGTTTTAAAATGGGACAACCACGGCCATGAATACAAATATTCAATTTTGGGTTTCGCCGATCTTTATTGGCTCGCAATAAAAATTTTAATTTTTTTGCGGGCTTCCTAAAAGTGTTAAATTGAGAATAAAATATCTTGCGTTCTACTCGAAAAAGATGTGTGCATTAACATAAGAGCATTAACATTGGCGTGCTTATTAAAAAAATATGGGCCCATTTCTCGCGCCGTGAGACGCCTTCTTCGAGTTTGTCGAGTAATAAAGACGAGCAATAAAACCGCTTTTAGTATAATGCCCATACACAAATCAGTTTTATAAAAATGAACGATCGGACTACCCAATGTGAAATGGCTTTTTGAACACGTTCATATCTCATTTATTAATATGTACGATAAAAAAATTGGTCGGGCGCTTGTCCACCATAAATCACCAAGACCCAGATTTAAATTATTCGAATCGGAGAAATTTTTTAAAACGTAAAATCGACGCTCCCGGGCGCGGACTTGTAAAGCGAAATATTACACGAATTTGCCGAAGTCGACATTCGATAATAGGCGTCATAAGGACATTAAGATCGAGGTTATAAAATATGTAGCGAGCTTTATGGCTTTCCTTTTGTGCTTCGTCAAAAAAGCATCGGCGTCTGATCGTGGGGTGTTTGATAAAAGAACATGCTTTTTGGAAGTAGTCAGTAGACTGTTAAGTTCCGCTCTTGCTATTTCGCGAATTGTCAACACCAGGGATCTCACGCGTGCCTCTTTTGTATTTCGTATATATCGGCACGTGCAATTAATGATACAGAACGTCCGCTATAAATTCGGTGCCAGATTAAATTCAATGGGCACCCCTAGAACGACAGATTTTGAGAGTGGGCGCACTTTGTGGATGTTGCAATTAATTTAAAAAAAAAAATCAGAAGCAAATTCAGCTTTCGCCCAACAAAGTTTTATATTTTTTTTAAACATTGAAACTATAATAAAAATTCTGGGGTCCTTTCAAACATTTCTTTTAGTTGCAAGAAATCCACTACATATTAGAAATTATAGTCCTCCGCCGCGTATTTCGGTCGTCCTGTCTGTCTGTACACGTTAATCTCGGAAACAATTATAGAAATTTTAATGCACTTTTTAAAAGCAGATAGATAGATTCGCGAGGAAAGTCGGCGTATAAAACTTATAAATATTTCGCGCAATTTTAGTTGAGTTATGACGATGTTAGTCGATCAAGTCACCTTTTCTGGCGTGCGCTGCTTAAATCGTTTAAATTATATGGAACCGCATCAAAATGTCGTCAAAAATTAATTCGATACAGGTTTTACACTAAAAAATTTGACTTTATTAAAACTTTTATGATCTATACGAATAATTTTTTTTGTTTGTATGTAAGAGGTACCTTACGGAACTTCTGAACCGATTCTAAAAACTATTTCACTATTAAAAGCTACACTATTCCTTCGTAACATAGGCTATATTTTATTTTGATTAAAAAAAGTTTTTAGTTCGAAATCTCGATACCCGTGCCAATCCGACGCGGCCCAGCTACTTAATAATAATTTCGCATATAAAAAATATCTTTTATTAAATAATGCGTTTTTGATACCGCTAATAAATGTAGTGGTGGCGGCAGTAATATTGCGTGAGTGCGCCCGTGAATTTTAATGAGCGGTATTATTCTTAGTTAACACCTACACAAGCAAAGGTAAGGTGCGATTAATATCTTACAGGTTGGGCCACCGGTTCCATTTAAAGCACTAAAATGAGTAATTGGAGTATGTAACAAGTTGACAACTCATTAAAATTTAATTAATAATCACCGACGAACGCAATAAATTCGACTTTGTACCGAACGACTTCGTCTTAAGAAATGGCACCCTTCAAAGGACGCGCTTTTAAATTAATTTCGAGAATCGTCTTCAAAAAGACATCGGCCAATTTTAAGAATAGATTAATTACCAAGCCGTATTGCTATTAAAAAAATAATGTATTCGAATTTAAAACAAAGCACAACTTTTAGTGAAACATACCGAAATCAAAAAAAAGCTCGTTTTATTTAAAACAACATTTGTGCCACTTCGATTTCGAATTTTATAAACCCCTTGACATACAAATAAAACCGCAAAAACTATTAATTCGTTAATGCGAGTGAGAGAGAACAAATATAATTATTCTATTGATTTATCGTCTAATTTATTGGCATATTTTATTGTGAATCGTGCTTAAAACCGAGTGTGCACGTTCGAGCTCAAAGTGGCACATTCCGATCTCGGGAAAATGAAGCGCGCCGCTCCGCGTCGCGCTTCATTTGCCTCCCTCGCTCGGAAATGTGCCACTTATCGCTCGAACGCGCACATCCTCGTATTAACTAAATTGTTTACCATAATTTTTGGATTTGAAAAGAAATAAAACGACGTATATGCACTAGGGTAGATTTAAACTTCAAAAAAAGTTGTTTTTTTTTAGCTTGAGGGTTCAAATTGTAGTTTGTATAATTAATTTAAAAAAGAAAAACTTTTTTTAATATCTTGATGTGTCCCACTAATTTTTAATATTAATAATGAATTAAAATTTATAATTTTAAGAGAAAAACCTTTTTCCGCTTAAAAACTGTAAAGTGTACTCCTTAAAGTCAATAAAATATTAAAAAATATTTTTTTTATAATGACCATTTTAATTTAAAAAGTAATTTAACAAAATAAAATGCTTCTATTTTTTGATTAGAGTCAAAATTGAGTTGAAAACGATCATATTCGGCAATTTTTAGATGTTTAGATTCCAAAAAAAGTTTTTCTTTTTTTAAAACCAAATATTTTAATTCATTATCAATTTCAAAAATTAGTGGGACATCTCTTAATTATTATTTTCTTTTTTTATAAGCTACCACTTGTATCTTATTTGCGCTTCATTTGCCTCTCTCGCTCGGAAATGTGCCACTTTTCGCTCGAACGCGCACATTCTCGTATTAACTAAATTGTTTACCATAATTTTTGGATTTGAAAAGAAATAAAACGACGTATGTGCACTAGGGTAGATTTAAACTTCAAAAAAAGTTGTTTTTTTTTAGCTTGAGGGTTCAAATTGTAGTTTGTATAATTAATTTAAAAAAGAAAAACTTTTTTTAATATCTTGATGTGTCCCACTAATTTTTAATATTAATAATGAATTAAAATTTATAATTTTAAGAGAAAAACCTTTTTCCGCTTAAAAACTGTAAAGTGTACTCCTTAAAGTCAATAAAATATTAAAAATATTTTTTTATAATGACCATTTTAATTTAAAAGTAATTTAACAAAATAAAATGCTTCTATTTTTTATTAGAGTCAAAATTGAGTTGAAAACGATCATATTCGGCAATTTTTAGATGTTTAGATTCCAAAAAAAGTTTTTCTTTTTTTAAAACCAAATATTTTAATTCATTATCAATTTCAAAAATTAGTGGGACATCTCTTAATTATTATTTTCTTTTTTTATAAGCTACCACTTGTATCTTATTTGCGCTTCATTTGCCTCTCTCGCTCGGAAATGTGCCACTTTTCGCTCGAACGCGCACATTCTCGTATTAACTAAATTGTTTACCAAAATTTTTTGGATTTGAAAAGAAATAACACGACGTATGTGCACTAGGGTAGATTTAAACTTCAAAAAAAGTTGTTTTTTTTTAGCTTGAGGGTTCAAATTGTAGTTTGTATAATTAATTTAAAAAAGAAAAACTTTTTTTAATATCTTGATGTGTCCCACTAATTTTTAATATTAATAATGAATTAAAATTTATAATTTTAAGAGAAAAACCTTTTTCCGCTTAAAAATGGTAAAGTGTACTCCTTAAAGTCAATAAAATATTAAAAAATTTTTTTTATAATGACCATTTTAATTTAAAAAGTAATTTAACAAAATAAAATGCTTCTATTTTTTGATTAGAGTCAAAATTGAGTTGAAAACAATCATATTCAACAATTTTTAGATGTTTAGATTCCAAAAAAAAAATTTCTTCTTTTAAAACCAAATATTTTAATTCATTATCAATTTCAAAAATTAGTGGGACATCTCATCTTAATTATTATTTTCTTTTTTTATAAGCTACCACTTGTATCTTATTTGCGCTTCATTTGCCTCCCTCGCTCGGAAATGTGCCACTTTTCGCTCGAACGCGCACATTCTCGTATTAACTAAATTGTTTACCATAATTTTTGGAGTTGAAAAGAAATAAAACGACGTATGTGCACTGGGGTAGATTTAAACTTCAAAAAAAGTTGTTTTTTTTTAGCTTGAGGGTTCAAATTGTAGTATGTATAATTAATTTAAAAAAGAAAAACTTTTTTTAATATCTTGATGTGTCCCACTGATTTTTAATATTAATAATGAATTAAAATTTATAATTTTAAGAGAAAAACCTTTTTCCGCTTAAAAACTGTAAAGTGTACTCTTTAAAGTCAATAAAATATTAAAATTTTTTTTTTATAATGACCATTTTAATTTAAAAAGTAATTTAACTAAATAAAATGCTTCTATTTTTTTATTAGAGTCAAAATTGAGTTGAAAACGATCATATTCGGCAATTTTTAGATGTTTAGATTCCAAAAAAAAAATTTCTTCTTTTAAAACCAAATATTTTAATTCATTATCAATTTCAAAAATTAGTGGGACATCTCATCTTAATTATTATTTTCTTTTTTTATAAGCTACCACTTGTATCTTATTTGCGCTTCATCTGCCTCCCTCGCTCGGAAATGTGCCACTTTTCGCTCGAACGCGCACATTCTCGTATTAACTAAATTGTTTACCATAATTTTTGGATTTGAAAAGAAATAAAACGACGTATGTGCACTAGGGTAGATTTAAACTTCAAAAAAAGTTGTTTTGTTTTTAGCTTGAGGGTTCAAATTGTAGTTTGTATAATTAATTTAAAAAAGAAAAACTTTTTTTAATATCTTGATGTGTCCCACTAATTTTTAATATTAATAATGAATTAAAATTTATAATTTTAAGAGAAAAACCTTTTTCCGCTTAAAAACTGTAAAGTGTACTCCTTAAAGTCAAAAAAATTTTTTCTTCTTTTAAAATCAAATATTTTAATTCATTATCAATTTCAAAAATTAGTGGGACATCTCTTCTTAATTATTATTTTCTTTTTTTATAAGCTACCACTTGTATCTTATTTGCGCTTCATTTGCCTCCCTCGCTCGGAAATGTGCCACTTTTCGCTCGAATGCGCACATCTTCGCATTTATTGGTTTTGTTTACATTAATTTTTGCATATTTTGGTTTGCTTTCGATTTACACGACTTCCCATACATAAAACTATAATTACCGTGTAAATCAAGTAATAGATGTACAGTGGGGAGGCGTAAAGGATAGATTTTTTAATAGAGGCGCAGTATCACAGGTATGATACAAAAACCAGTGGTCTAGCTATAAATAAACGGAAGTTAAGCCACTTTAATCGGAGCTCTCATCCTCGATCCGGCACTGAATGCGAACTATTTCATTTATTGCACTTGCCTCAAATTGCATTCATAAACACCTCAAACCGTCGTTTTTTTTCGACGCGAGAAGGAAACGAAAGAGCGTGCATTAACAACGTCAATTAGTATAAACAGAACGAAGACACGTGTTTTCGCGAAGCGACGTATTCTTGCATATATCGTAAAATCTTACTCCTCGCTGACACTTTTAGCGTTAAAGAAGAAGCGGCAGAGTGACAGAATTTATGATTATTTCTGAAACTATTTGTACGGCGTACGTTAGCGCGTTTTAAAGGCAGGAGCGTAAATCCAGGTGCTCGAGACCGAACGTCTTCATTAAAATTCTTTAATTAAGTTGTTTGGATATGCGCTGGTGTATAGGAAAAGCAGTAAAACCTATATTAGGCACGCCGTCGAAACAGGCAACTATAAATTTACACGCCTCTTACTTAATATCGTTAATTTTATTGCGCCGTTTGGAAAACTGCAAACGTGTTCATTACGCCAAACGACTTATAATTATCCTTTTTCTTTCGATGAGATCGTCCCCATCCAATTTTATGCAATTAAAGGAGTGACTGGGTCGGCGAGGAAGCAATTTCGGTTTTCGCAAATCGATGGCATTAAATTTTTTTTTAATTACATATTATTTTGTAATACAGTCGAACTTCCATAAGTCGAACGCCGATAAGACGAATTTTTGATAGCTCGAACTCGAACCTGTTTCCCTAAGATTTGTCTATCTCAACGTTAATATTTTTAGGTCAATAAATCGAATTTCTATAAATCGAATTATTTAATTAGTCGAAGCGTTTTACAATTCTTTAAATTCAAGTTTCCATTAGTAAATAGGTCGATGACTCGAAGTAAAATTTTACAACTTTTCTAAAAATTACGCTACCTGAGAGGGGATTAAGGACGGGTGCGGTTCGGTGTTATTGCTACGTAAAAAGTCTATTCTATGAAAAGGTTTTATACTACAAGCTGTTTTGACGGCGGCACTTCAATTGGATTTAAAAACTAATTTATGTTTAGGCGTGAAAAGGTAACAGACAGATAGACAGACAGCCAGAGTTACTTTCGCTTTTATAATATTAGTTAGGATAATTAAATTTTTTTAGAAAATAAGTTAAGTATTGTGAATCGTACTTAATGTGAAGTGTGCACATTCGAGCTCAAAGTGGCACATTCCGATCTCGGGAAAATAAAGCGCGCCGCTCCGCGTCGCGCTTCATTTGCTTCCCTCACTCGGAAATGTGCCACTTTTCGCTCGAATGTGCACATCTTCGTATTTATTGATTTGCCCTAATTATTCTTTTCCACTTTCAAATCAAAAAATTAAAAGTAAATATGAATTTTATGTTCAAGAAACGTGTTTGCCATAGTAATGAGTGGAAGTGGGCGAAAAGATACGAGAATTTAGTAGATGCGAGAAGAGAAAACGATCAAATTATTTATTTAATTTTTTGAATAATTTATTAGCCTAAATTTTGTGAATGGTGCTTAAAATCGAGTGTGCACATTCGAGCTCAAAGTGGCACATTCCGATCTCGGGAAAATAAAGCGCGCCGCTCCGCGTCGCGCTTTATTTGCCTCCCTCGCTCGGAAATGTGCCACTTTTCGCTCGAATGCGCACATCCTCGTATTTATTGATTTGCCCTAATTAATCTTTTCCACTTACAAATCAAAAAATTAAAAGTAAATATGAATTTTATGTTCAAGAAACGTGTTTGCCATAGTAATGAGTGGAAGTGGGCGAAAAGATACGAGAATTTAGTAGATGCGAGAGAGAGAAAACGATCAAATTATTTATTTAATTTTTTGAATAATTTATTAGCCTAAATTTTGTGAATGGTGCTTAAAATCGAGTGTGCACATTCGAGCTCAAAGTGGCACATTCCGATCTCGGGAAAATAAAGCGCGCCGCTCCGCGTCGCGCTTTATTTGCCTCCCTCGCTCGGAAATGTGCCACTTTTCGCTCGAATGTGCACATCCTGGTATTTATTTACATTTATGGTTACATTTAATTTAGTTATGCCAAGAAGTATAACTTCTCACGGGCGTGCATAAGTACACGCACCTTTCTTTATCATTTAACAATTTTTGTAAGTAATATGAAAATTTTCAGCTTAACCACTTTAATAAATGTTATGTACAGTTAACTTTAATAACTCCACAACTCGAATTCTTTGATAACTCAAGTTGGAAAGTGTTTCTCGACAAAATGCCTATTTCAAAAAGGTAGAATTGAAACTATTCTAATATAACTATGGTTACGAAGTGATTAACCTTTCTGATTGGTCAATTAGCTAACGGCCATAATGGTGTATCAAAAATGAGCCAATCACAGTGACTTATTTAAAGCGGGATTTTTAAAGTATGCTTTAAACCACTTACAGTTCTAATTACGTTATATAAAATACCATTTCACATAAAAGACATACATACACAAATATATATTTAATTTTTAAGCTTTTTTTAATAACTCGAATTATTGATAATTTGAATTAATTTTGGTGTCCCTTCGAGTTCGACTTATCGAGGTTCGACTGTATATCAATTGTTGGAAAAAAAATTAATTATTACAGTTTACGGCACCTACCAAGATGAAAATTGTTAACTAATTTAATTATTTATTTTTTGACCAATTCAAAACGCAGCCTGACGGGTATGGCAAACCCCACTTAGTATGGCATGTGACATTTAGTCACCTAGTATACGGAAGGTTAAAGTAGTTTAAAGGTCTAAGGTATATGGTACATTCACAACGGCATCCCGTACGCGTGCTCGATCCCGTGGTGAATGCGCCATAACCTTGGCGTCGTGTCATTAAATCCCAGTAAGCGAAATACTTCGCTTTACGCCTATGTATCGAAAATATTTATTTTAAAGTTAACGCAAAGAATTAGTGACAAAACCTTTGTCGAAGGAGTACGTATGGAACCTTATAACTTTTTCTAGTTAATAAAAATTAAAACAATCAATTATCTAATATCAATTAAGTGAAGAAAATAACATATTTATTTTTCAACGGTTTACTGTAATTCTTCGACTGAATCAAATAAATCTTTTGATTTTTCATCAACTTTCAACCTTGTCCAAAAATATTTTTTCTCCAACCAATTTTCCAAATACATTATCTTTTTTTGATTTACGGACTCCGCGAAATTCGTTTTTGCTGTGTTTCGAATTTGTCAATTAGAGAAAAAATTAAATTACTAGATTCAAGTTTGATTACTTTACGAGAAAAAAATCAAATCGGTTTTTAAAATTCGATCGTTACTGGATTTGAAAATGGGACAACCGACCGTTCATTTAATACAATGTTCTGCAAACATTTTTTTTTTGTTCAAAAACCTGGGTAGTTGAAATTCTATTTGCGTTTTTTACGTTTTCCAATATAAGGCGTTTTGTGGCCGATGTAAGACAACATCAAAGTCGATTTAAGTGGAAACTCTCATCTTTTAAAGGACACCATGAATAATTCAGTCGGCTTCGAATCGAAACCTAAATCGCAAAGATACGTTTTACGTTTCGCTATAATTTTAAGGCGCCGAAAAAATGAGTAAATTACAATTTCGATTTTTTCGCGTTTACGATTCGTCGAAAGCTCCTCCGTGCTTAATTCGCGAAAATTAAAATGTAGGCGGCGGACGCGAAGTTCTTTTGTGCGCGGGCAAATAAGTTTCTTTTGAGCGGCGGTGTAATGCAAGTACGTCAAAAATCGATTTTGGATTTGCTAGACGGGATGTGCTTTTAGTAGAGGGATTAATCCTGCGAGCGCCGAAGATAAGGCTTATGGGATGCACGGCGAATGCATATAAAATTTCTATTTCTGCTGCAAATACGACACTGGAGTATATTCAATTTACATTTTTGATGCATGTTTTTGCGCATTTATATTTAAATTAATTTTTTGCCGCTTTAACATTGTCGTTGCGTTATTTTCTGCCCGTTTGGGCTTATGTTTTTTTGATAGTTTGCGACTGGGTTTTTCTTTAATTGCAGTCAAAGATATTTTAAAGTAATTTAATGAGCTGTTGTAATTATTCGTTTTTTTTTTCAAATATGGGGGTTACGGGTGACGTGGGACACGTTTCAGAAAATACTCGTTACTTTGTGCGATTGAATAAGAATTAAAAATTATTTTTAAAATCACAGATGCAAAATATTATTTTTTGTTTTTTTGACGAAAATTGCATATCAATTATTTTGGTAAAAAAATCTATAGGCTAAAACAGTGTTTCCCAACCTTTTTGCTAACATGCCCCACCTAAGTCATTCTGAAATTTAAATGCTCCCCTTCCCCATGTAACATATATATTTTTGAAGTTATACTTCTTTTGGCGCTTTGAGAGTAAAATATTAAGTACTGTTCAATTTACGAGAAAAGATAGATCAGAATAAATAAGTAATCATATAAAGTATTTGTGAGGTTAGAATTTCAAATATTTTATTTTCGGGTCATATAATATATATTTACGTTTAACAATTAAAAATATCTTTAGTTATTATACGCAAAAGATAATGTTAATATACATTTTAATATTGATATTAATAGCTGGCATTTTGTAATAATATAGGGTCACTTCGCCGGTTCGCCGACCACCGCCAGTTCTCGACCATTTTCACTAGTTATTCAAATAAAATAAATTGTAGCACGTTTTACTATCAAATAATTGCACTAATCTACTTAAAATATAAAAAAAACATATTGTGGCATCTAAAATCGATTTACATTTGTGTTTTTTCAAATTATTTGCATTTAAAAATTGACAGTTTTAAATTTAGGGAAAAAATAGTGTGTATTCGCACACGTTCGCTACCACTTTGCAAAAGGGCACTGTTTCCGACAGACCAATGATATATTGTCGAACAGTATTACACAAAACTTATTGTATTATGTATATACTAAGTATATTATATATCATATAAATTATATAATATGTTAATATAACTTATGTTATATGTAGTTACAATATTATTAATTAAGATACATACCTTTTATTTATTTTCAAGTATATCATATCATTGGTCAGTTAGAGAAAACTATATGGCTCAAATATGGCCGGCTGGTAGTGAACGTGTTAAGACATATGTGTGTTTAATAGCTTCTAAAGTAAATAAAAGATAAAATTTAAGATAAAAGATTCGCAACCGGTCGTCAACTAGGCAACCTGGTCGCAAACCGGCGAAATCGCTCTTTGTCTGATTTTAAGCTTATTATTAATTTCCAAAATGATATATCACAAAAAACTATTGACAAATTAATTATAAATATTATCCCACAAAAAACCACATTAAAAAGTACATAATATATTATGCTTTGAATTAATGAATTCCGTTAAGTGGTCGAAAACTGGCGAAGCGAGCCTAAAATGAATAAAATTAGTCTACTAAATACTGATTTTATGTTAGAAAAACATATTTACCATGGTAATGAGTGGAAGGGAGCGAAAAGATACGAAAATCAAATCAGTACAAATGAGAAAAAACGATTAGAATAATTTCACTAATTTTTCTGGAAATTTTTGGACCTAAATTATTGTGAATCGTGCTTAAAACCGAGTGTGCACATTCGAGCTCAAAGTGGCACATTCCGATCTCGGGAAAATGAAGCGCGCCGCTCCGCGTCGCGCTTCATTTGCCTCCCTCGCTCGGAAATGTGCCACTTTTCGCTCGAACGCGCACATCCTCGTATTTATTGAACTTATCTTTGCCCGTGATTATATTTAATTTAGTTACACCAAAGAAGTATAACTTCTAACGTGCGTACGTAAGTACACGCACCGAATTTTTTAATTTTGTATTTAACAACTGAATTATTCTATATATGAAGCCTAATTATATCTTGTTCAAGACACAAGATTTAGATTTTAGGAAGAAATCACTATGAAATTATTAAGAAAAAAACAATAAATTAATTTTCAGAACATAAACTAAAAATCAAGTGCGTTTTCAAATTGAATATTGATATTGCCCCCCTAAACCTTTAAATTGCTCCCATGTGGGGCGTGGCACCCACGTTGGGAAACACTGGGCTGAAACGTCCAGTTTGTGACCACCTACCAGTCATTTTGCTGGGTGATTCTTTAGACGTACGTGGTCATTTACTAAATACTCATTTTACAGTCTTTATAGTTAAAAAGTTTATGACTAAATTGTGATAATGTTTTTATTATTTCATAAACAAAACTAATGTTTAATTTCAACTACAACAAATCGGTCATTTACTGGTCGTTTTACCCTATAGCTAGTTGCCATTTTATGCGTATTTTTTAAATGTTTAAATTTGTTTTAGTAGAACTAAAATTTTGTGAAAAAAGAGGAATTTTTAAATGGAATTTTAGCTGAATTTAAATTAAATTATTTATATTGTTTTTAAGCTTGGAGAATTAGGGGGAATTTTCGATGTGACGTACCCGTTATTTTGAAAAAACACATTATTAAAAAAAAAATCGCGAAACACGTCTTTGCTCAAATTTAATCTCATTTAAATTGACGAAAACTAAATTTGAATGACCACTATTTAATTTATAGACACTTCATTTCTCAGATTTGTATTTTAAAAATTTTAATTTTGAAAAAAAAAATTTTTTTACAACAAATAAGTAGAGCTATTTAAATGTGCTTTTTACTTTAATTAAAATTCTTTGCATAACTTGTCAACATTCGTCCAGAAAGCCAAATTGTGTGTTCCAAGATTGCAGATTTATTATAATCTTTGGGCTTTTCAAAAAAATATAAATAATTAGTGAATAAAAATTTAATTAACTCAAAAACATTTTTCTTTCGATTGGTTGAAAGCCCATTTAAATATTTTTACAATTTTTAATTTTATAAGCAATTTAGTTTTTTTATTTGTATATTTCGAAAGTTTTTAATACTTTGATTTTTCAAAAAATATTTTGCTGTTAAGAATAGAAATATTTAAATGTGTTTTTACTGAATTAAAATGCATTAATTGTTACTTAGGAATTTTCCCAGATTTTGAAAGAT
Source organism: Sinopyrophorus schimmeli (assembly GCA_036325965.1). NCBI lineage: Eukaryota > Metazoa > Arthropoda > Insecta > Coleoptera > Elateridae > Sinopyrophorus > Sinopyrophorus schimmeli. The sequence continues at coordinate 77,258 of JARFIZ010000015.1, read as the reverse complement.
TGTAATTTCATTCTAATTTTCGATCTTCTGCCATTTAACTAAAATTTAATTTTTTTTTGGTTGGTACGAACCATATTTATATCAAAGTTTCCATTTATTTGTTGTAAATAATACAGGACTTCGAACATTTATCTTCATCGTTCAATTTTTTGTTTCGATTCAATTAAAAAAATATATATTGCTTTGGTTCCGGTTTTTCGGTTCAGTTCCGGTTTTCGTTCCGGCAAAATTAAGTTTATTTTTCGTTTTTTTGGTTCAGTTACGGTTCGAAGCCCCTGCGATACTTTCGAATTTTAAAAAAATTAAAATAAACGCTTTCCAAACGCAATTTCCGCGCCGGCTTGTCGCAAAGGGCCATAAAATTAGATTCGAGCAAATACAGCAACCCTTTTACGTACTCGCTTACACAACAAAACTCGTTTTAAATAAATTTCTTTGTTCTCCAGGGTTAATTGTGCCATAAATCCGCAAAACAAAGTGGTGAGTTAGTCTGAAACGTGGGAGGGCTGCGAGTAAGTAAAGGGCGAGCAGTCCTGCGGTCCGGTTCGCCCCCCCGAAAGGATTAGGGAATTCGAAGTTTGATTAACCTTTTGTGCTGCGCCGTCGTTTTTCTTCCTTTCATTTGCCGAATTACGCGCGAGAAAAAATAATAACTCCATTGCGCGAGCCCGTAACGAAAACGAACTTCGCGTCGAACAAGCAAGGGCGAAAAAAATCGAGCCCTTAATATTTTATTAGCGGCATTAGAAAAACATATTTACCATGGTAATGAGTGGAAGAGAGCGAAAAGATACGAGAATCAAATCAGTACAAATGAGAAAAAACGATTAGAATAATTTCACTAATTTTTCTGAAAATTTTTGGACCTAAATTATTGTGAATCGTGCTCTTAAAACCGAGTGTGCGCATTCGAGCTCAAAGTGGCACATTCCGATCTCGGGAAAATGAAGCGCGCCGCTCCGCGTCGCGTTTCATTTGCCTCCCTCGCTCGGAAATGTGCCACTTTTCGCTCAAATGCGCACATCCTCGTATTTATTGATTTGCCCTAATTAATGTTTTCATTTTCAAATCCAAAACTTAAATTTAGTTTAGTAAATATGGATTTTATGTTTAAAAAATGTATTTACCATAGCAATAAGTGGAAGTGAGCGAAAAGATACAATAATTTTGTGGGTGCGAGTGAGAGAAAACGATTAAATTAAATTTTGTTTAATTTATTGGCCTAAATTTTGTGAATCATGCTAAAAACGGAGTGTGCACATTCGAGCTCAAAGTGGCACATTCCGATCTCGGGAAAATGAAGCGCGCCGCTCCGCGTCGCGCTTCATTTGCCTCCCTCGCTCGGAAATGTGCCACTTTTCGCTCGAATGCGCACATCCTCGTATTTATTGATTTGCCCTAATTAATGTTTTCATTTTCAAATCCAAAACTTAAATTTAGTTTAGTAAATATGGATTTTATGTTTAAAAAATGTATTTACCATAGCAATAAGTGGAAGTGAGCGAAAAGATACAATAATTTTGTGGGTGCGAGTGAGAGAAAACGATTAAATTAAATTTTTGTTTCATTTATTGGCCTAAATTTTGTGAATCATGCTAAAAACGGAGTGTGCACATTCGAGCTCAAAGTGGCACATTCCGATCTCGGGAAAATGAAGCGCGCCGCTCCGCGTCGCGCTTCATTTGCCTCCCTCGCTCGGAAATGTGCCACTTTTCGCTCGAATGCGCACATCCTCGTATTTATTGATTTGCCCTAATTAATGTTTTCATTTTCAAATCCAAAACTTAAATTTAGTTTAGTAAATATGGATTTTATGTTTAAAAAATGTATTTACCATAGCAATAAGTGGAAGTGAGCGAAAAGATACAATAATTTTGTGGGTGCGAGTGAGAGAAAACGATTAAATTAAATTTTGTTTCATTTATTGGCCTAAATTTTGTGAATCATGCTAAAAACGGTGTGCACATTCGAGCTCAAAGTGGCACATTCCGATCTCGGAAAAAGAAGCGCGCCGCTCCGCGTCGCGCTTCATTTGCCTCCCTCGCTCGGAAATGTGCCACTTTTCGCTCGAATGCGCACATCCTCGTATTTATTGATTTGCCCTAATTAATGTTTTCATTTTCAAATCCAAAACTTAAATTTAGTTTAGTAAATATGGATTTTATGTTTAAAAAATGTATTTACCATAGCAATAAGTGGAAGTGAGCGAAAAGATACAATAATTTTGTGGGTGCGAGTGAGAGAAAACGATTAAATTAAATTTTTGTTTCATTTATTGGCCTAAATTTTGTGAATCATGCTAAAAACGGAGTGTGCACATTCGAGCTCAAAGTGGCACATTCCGATCTCGGGAAAATGAAGCGCGCCGCTCCGCGTCGCGCTTCATTTGCCTCCCTCGCTCGGAAATGTGCCACTTTTCGCTCGAACGCGCACATCCTCGTATTTATTGAACTTATCTTTGCCCGTGATTATATTTAATTTAGTTACACCAAAGAAGTATAACTTCTAGCAGGGCGAAAAAAATCGAGCCCTTAATATTTTATTAGCGGCATTAAAAGTTATGAATACGTCGCTTATTCAAAGCTGGTCGGCGCAACTTCTTTGCCAAACTTAATTTTGCCGGAGAAAATTTATAATTCAACAAAATTCATGCAATTTAAACTTTTAAAATAATTTTCCGGAATGAATAGGGTGTATCGGTTTTTATCTTAAATATTCAAAGCGGGACTTTTAAAAGGCGGCCGTGAGTTTTTGAGTTTTATGTGCGAGCCGAGATTATCGGGTCGGCCCTTTTTTTGCGTTTGTGACGTCGTTTTTTTTTTGCTTTTCCGAGGACGAAGAGAGAATACTTACAATGATAATTTATTTACAAGTCTTGTCAGCTTCGTCCATATAATGTTGACTGCGTTGTAAATAAGCGCACTTAATTGGGAGCTTCTTTATGGGGTCTTATAATTTTATTATGATGCGATAACTTTAATCGCAAACGAGAAACTTTGATACTAAAATGATGTTTTCGTATAATTTTATGGGGCTACTAGAAATAACTTTTTGCGAATTGCGAGGATAATCGCTTTCGATAATTGTCCGGGGTTTGAATTTTTCGAAGGACAGTCGGAATTGAAATGGAATTACTTAATTTGCGTTTTTACGCCGTCTGAAATTTTTTTATGCGTTGTTTTAAAATAAATCGACAAATTTTATAACTAATCGTAATGTTAACGTCCAATATTTTTTAAATACTATTTAAAGTTAACAGGAATTGAACTGCCAATAAAAAAACTCTTATTAAATATGCAACGTTTCGTTTCTTTATTGAATTTTTTTTCAAGCAACTTAACATCTCAAAAAATCTCAAAAATTGTACATTTTTGAGTTTTGATGGTTAACACATTTTTATTAAAGGAACGAAACGTTGCATATTTAACAAGAGTTTTTTTATTGCTAGTGCAATTTAACTTTAAATAAAATTTTTTAGCAATGTAGAACAGCGTTTCTCAACCTTTTTGACACGCGGCCCAACATATTTCTTCGAAGTCTGCGACCCAAGTACTATTGCCAACATTGATTCTTATAATTTGTCATATGTTAATCACTTTTAGAAATTTTTTTTGGCGACTTTGCGACCCAATAAAAATTTAACGCTGTCCAATGTTGAGGAGCACTGATTTAGCTACCACAAAAAATAATATTTTTTATGATTACGTAAATTCCCGAAGAATAATTTGCAAATACTTAGTAATTATTTAAAAACAATCTCTGATATACTTTTAAAAATAAAATTGTTTTTTGATAATAAAATTTACGTTATAAAAATAAAATTTGCTTATGCCAGGATTTTTTAGTGAAAAAACTTTTCAATCTGTCTTTAAGAAGAATATGATTACAGCAAAACTACTCTCTCAAACTGAATTAGTGAAAAATCACTAATTTCTTGTTAATACTAACAATCTTCAATTGTGAATTAGTAAATATTCACTTTTTTAATTAGTAGAAAAAACTGAATTTTAAATTAGCGGAAATTTCACTAATTCAATTAGTAAAATGTTCATTAATTTGGTTAACTTTTATAAAAATCGTGGGGTGCACTTCCAGCTTAACATCGAAAATCACTAATTCACTAGTGGCCCCAATTAAAATTCACTAATTTTCTAGTAAATTGTAGAATCACATTTTGAATTAGTGGAAAATTCACTAATTCAGTTTTAGAGAGTATTACAAACCATTAACTTTTTTTTTTCTAAATTAAAATCGGCGCTTCGAACCGTTATCTTCACTATTTCGGTTTTCGATCCAGTTCAATTCAAATAAATATATTTATCGGTTTGGTTTCGGTTTTCGTTGGCAATCAACCTGTTAAATCAATTTAAACACAACAATTAATTAATCATTTAAATTTGTTTATTGCAATCTTCCTTCGTAACAAAAAGAATTAATTTAAAAAACACAAAAAAAACTTAATCAAAATTATTCACAATCCTCTTCCATAAGACGCGAAATTTTTCTTGCCGAGAAAACGATAAACCGATGAAGATGGAGCTTTTTTAATATCTTATAGAGAATCAACTAGAAGTTTGCCGCTTCGCGGCTAACTTCTAGGCAAAATCGCATTCGCGATTTTGCTAAACGCTATCGCGTTTAAGGCCTTCGGCTCCTAGAAAAATTCAAAATTTGTCGGTATTTTTTTGATAAACGCTATCGCGTTTAAGACCTTCGGCTTATAGTAAAATTCAAAATTTGTCAGTATTTCTTGACATTTTGATTTTTCTTAAGGTCCGTACTTTTAGGCAAAATCGCTTTGCGATTTTGCTGCATTTTATTGTTAGCATCGATTAATTGTTATCCAATGTGACTTGTTTGCCGCTCCGCGGCTAACTTCTGGGCAAAATCGTTTCGCGATTTTGCAGCATTTTTGTTAGTACCAATTTATTGTTATTCAATGTGAACTTGTTTGCCGCTTCGCGGCTATCTTCTGAGCACAATCGCTTCGCGATTTTGCTGCATTTTTGTTAGTACCAATTTATTGTCATTTAATGTAAACTTGTTTGCCGCTTCGCGGCTAATCTTCTAGGCAAAATCGCATTGCGATTTTGTTGCATTTTCGCTTCACTTACGCGTCTCGTAACAAAATTTTTAAATTTTTTAAAATTCTAATTAATATTATTTTTATTAATAATACTACGGAACAATTTATTGGTTTTATCTCTCAATATCCAATCAACTTTTCCAAAATATTTTATCAAATGAAGAAATTGAAATAGAATAAAACCAATTTTTATAACTCTTTTTTTCAATTAACGCAATAACATAATTTTTTAATTAAAAGAATATATCTATCATATACATATATAATAATATAATTAATTAAAATGAACAAAGGTAAGCATTTTTAAAATATAAGTAAAACACAGTTTTCTGAACCATAAAATTAAGGTAACGAATTACCCCTTGTTAAAAATTATAAAATTATTCATGGGCGTACAGAAATATTTTGACTATAATCCGATTTTAGTTTGATTAAAATACATTTAGAGTTTTTCAAAACCTGGGCCTTCAAAGTGAGATGACAATACTTTTTACTTGGATAGTAGATAGCCGTAATCAGCTGCAAATACAGCATATACATTTTTGTTTATTATTAGCTTTAAAATACTTTTTTCTAAACTGGTTTCGATGACCAGTCGATGAGCGTTACAATTTGGAGATTTTAGCCGACCCTACATTGTAAATATCAGCTTCTCGAACGTCCCTTAATTTGAGCGTTTAAAAGAAAGAAATTTAGTTTGTGATTTTAGTACAGTTTGTTTTTCGATGGGTTAGTTTATGTAAATACCTCTCTAAAATTCGTTGTTAATTTTGTTATGTGGAAGTGTTGTTTGCTTCTTTAGTCAGTTATTTTGTACTACTATAAAAATAAAATTGAGTATGTCTGAGATAAGACATGAGAACCATTAAAATGTATTTCGCTAAATAAAATATTTTATTTCGTAGCGTAAAAGTTTGTTTTAAAAGTGTTACAGAATTGGTCGCCTTGGCTTCCTCGCATACGAGTTTTAAGGTTTCAAAAGCCGCTCTGTTTACGCAAATCTGCCCGTTAATCTCTTAATTTCGGAAATATTAGCAATCAAAATTACCAAAAAGCCCGCCTTTTAAGATTTTTGCAAAGCTCCCGGTGTTTTGCGCCTTTCAAAATTTCATATTTCCAACCCATAATGCTTTGAATTAATTTAAACATTTTTTTGTTTCATAACGGTTAAAGACAGGAAGAAACAATACCTTCATTAAGAAAAACGTCTGTCCAAGAAGAAAACCTCTTGTTACTCATTATTGGAGAGTATTTTCAATACATAATTTAAAAGGAATAAATAATTGTTTGTAGTGATAGTAAAAATGTAAATCGACGTTTTAAAATTGCAAGTAGGTGATCGAAGACGCTAATTTAAATAAATATGTACGAAACTGCAAAATTAATAATTAATCCATTTTATGCATTTTGTAATCAAATTTGTTAAAACTAATTTACTAATTTATGTTGGGGTGTATCTTTAACCCCCAAACTTGTATGCCGCATTAAACATACCTCTACGTTAGAATTCCACCCAATTTTTAGGAGGCCCTGAGGGCCGAACTTCTAAAGGAAAATTTTGTAAAATGAACAGTAAGAAGCACTCTTCTTCGGCCTTTCCAGCAAATATATATTTAACTCCTTTTGAAAATGCCAAGTCTTAGAAATGACGATGGGAAGAATTATTCAAATATGTTGTATTTCGTGAATTCCTCTCAAGGTTGTGTTTCATATCGTAACGGTCGCTTTTAAAAGTGTAGGATTCCTGGCGCCGGAGCCCTAAGCAGCCCGGTGTCCTCAAAGATGAATATTGTCATTTCGAAAGACCGCTCTTTCTATCTGCGCAAACCCCACATTTCTATTGTTATTAGTTTCGGAGATATTAGCAATCAAAGGTACATCAAAATGATTAATTATAATAAATTTCCTTCTGTCAGATGAAACGTCAAATTTTCAAAACTCGTGCGCGAGCCGTCAATTTTTCTTATTAATCTAATATCTCGAGAACCGCTGAACCGATTTACAAAAACTTTTTAAATGAATCTGGAAGATCTCATGACACTTTCGTTCGCTTTATGTTGGGGTCTATCTTCAACCCCTAAGCCGGTATGCTGCGTCGAACATACCCCTATTTCAGGAATTCCGCCTAATTATTTAGAGGCTTCTAAGGGCCGAACGCCTAAAGAATTTTTTTTAATTAACAGTAAGAAGCGCTCTTTCTTGGGCTTTCTAGCGAATATAAATTTAACCCTTTTAAAAATTCCAAGTCTTAGATATGACGATGGGAAGAATTAGAAATGTTGTATTTGGTGAATTAAAATTATGTCTTCCGTAGCGTAAAACGATCGCTTTCAAAGGTGTTGGTAAAAAATTGAGGCGGAGCCCTACGTAGCCCTAATGTCCTGAAAGATGACTATTAGCATCTAAAAGACCGCTCTTTCTACCTGCGCAAACCCCAATTTTCTATCGTTTTTAGTTTCGGAGATATTAGCAATCAAAAACACCAAAAAGCCCGTTTTTAAGATTTTTGCGGAGCCCCAGGGCTCTGCCCCATTCAAAAGTTAACTTTTCTACGTAAAATAACGCGTTCTATTCGAATTTAAATATTTTAGGCAGCTTGCGGCTACCGTTTTCGAGTAATTTGAGTTCAAAATTTTGCGCAGGGCTAGGGCCTTCCAGGGCCGTATTCTTAAAAATCAAAATTAAGGTGTGATAGCGCAGCTTCTGACTTGGTTTCCTCAGATCAGGCACTTTTTGAATCGGAGTACGGAAATGGCCGAAAATTGCATTTGAAAAAAGGGGGTAAAATTTGTTGCGCAGAAACGGTTTTTTGGGAGGCGGATATCTCGGCCCCCATAGAGATATCGCGGCGCACAAAAACGAAAACGTGTGCCTTTAATGGAGCTACCACATATCCTAAATTCAATCCTCTACCCCTTCCTCTCCTCCAGGGCGATCCGCGCAAGAAAAATCGAAATAACTAAAAATAATGCCCCTAAGCCCCTCGAACCCCTTCAAAACTTGTCGATCGTAATTTGCCACCTTCGTACCAAATTTGAATAGTCAAGGTCCAAAAACGTGGACGCTATCGCGAAAGAGATTTTGTAATGCTTATTTTTTTATAAGTATATAATAAGCCAATAAATACAGAGATATTTTTCCTATAGACCAATAAATCGTGAGTTTAAACAGTAATTGTACACGTTACCGTCTACAATATTAAATTCAACAGGATATTGGAAAAGTTTCTCTTTAGCGAAAGTGTGCGCGCTGCACCGGGGTCCCTTTAATTCCATTTCGATTGGGCACGAGCTCTTATTTATCAAAATTCCCCTTTAGAGAAATTAACACCGCCACTAATTGATTTTTTTTTAGTTTAAACACGTCTTTCTTGAAATTTTGTGTTGCTTATAGATATTTCCCGGCGGATAAACATTTTCTTCTTACATAAACACCGTCAAATGGTGTTGCCGGACAACTTTTGAGGTGTATCGGAGATTTTTAAATATTTACGTTGGGACTAATTAGCGAGCATATCAATATTTAAATAAAATGTTCCAAACGAAAAATGTTATTACAGTAAAATCTCAATTATCCGGACCCCAGTTATACGGTTTCGCGATTATCCCGATTGTCAACGGTGTTTTATTTTGTATTTCGCACTAAACAGTATTTTTTGCTTCGCTAATTTTAAGATAATGTGCGACTGTTTTATTTAGTGATTAATATTTGTTGCGTTTTTTGTAAACATAGACCTAACAATTTGACCAAGTTTTTTCCTGTTAAAACGGGACGCTTCGTAATCGTGCTTAAAACCGAGTGTGCGCATTCGAGCTCAAAGTGGCACATTCCGATCTCGGGAAAATGAAGCGCGCCGCTCCGCGTCGCGCTTCATTTGCCTCCCTCGCTCGGAAATGTGCCACTTTTCGCTCGAATGCGCACATACTCGCATTATCGGATTTGCCTATATTATTATTTTATTCCTCAATTCAAAAAATTAAAAGTCGAATAAATTAGATCTATTTTTTGTTTGAAAAAGGTTAGATATTTTATTCCTTTTGATAAATTATTGTGATGCTCTTCCGCAAGCCTAATTGTAGAAGCTTAATAAAAAAATTTTCAGATGTACTTTCGAATGTTTACTAATTCGCATTTTTGATTAATTAAAATTGTATAAGGGAAGGTGGCCTAAAGCGGGTAGGTTAAGGTTCATCGATTAATATGAACCGCTTCGGCTAAAAAAAAGTTTCTTTTTGAGATTTAGGTAATACAATTATTAAACTTTAATTTTATAAAAAAAAATAATTACATTTTGCTTTAATTGTAGAAATAAATTCAAAAATATAAAATGTCAGAAATTAACCGCTTTGCCCGACAGTTGGGCCTAAAGCGGGTAGGCCTTCATAAACCAATCGGATTAATCAAAACCTTTGAAAAAAATTATCTACACTTGACATGTTCTTGACAGTAACATTAGTATTAAGTTATATTAAGCATTTTCATATTATAACTGCTAATTTGTTCCAATCTTAATATTACTTCGGTTTACCATTGTTTTTAAATCTTAATTGCTTCAATGCTTTAAATCACTTATTTTTAATACCAATTTATTTCTATCAACTAGTTCCTATCAATTATAATAAAATTACTCCTTCTGGTACAAGCAAAGAGGGTACCTACCCGCTTTGCCCAAACACACATTTCTTAGTTTTGATACATTAACGTAAAAAATAACGGATGGATATTAAAATATTTAGTCAAATAATAAAACTAGTTTATTGTAAAAGAAAACGCCATTATAAAAAATGGGTTATTGTGAAGGGTTTTAGTAGTAATTGAAGTTAAATTAATTTCAAACATTTTACAAAATTATTAAATTTTTTGTTTTTTAATATTTTCACGTTATTAAGCAACTTAGGTGTCAAAAGCAGTATGACATCAATTAGGCTGGGTACTGGTAGTGTAAATAAATATATAAATTTTAGCTAATATATAATATATCCACATAAGGGCCGTTACCCGCTTTGGGCTACCTACCCGCTTTAGGCCACCTTCCCCTATGAGTCAAAATTCTGAAGTGGGCCACTAAAAATCAACTAGTTGATTTTTATATCATCTTTTGCAAATTGTTGAAGGTTTATATGTCAAAATTAATGTCTCCAAATATTTTTGGGTAATTTTTATTTTTCCGAAAATTATAAACAAATTAGTTTTAAGGCACATTTTGTAGACACTGTTGTATATACACTTCATTTATGGATTAATTCAACTTTTAGATATAAAAAAAATATTTATATGTTACGTAGGGGGCGCATCACGGTTTTAGAATAACTTGGGTGGGGTATGTTAAAAAAAAGGTTGAGAAATAAGAGTCAAAATTCGAAGAAAGTTAAAATATTGTTTTTTCATGTACGATGAAGTCTCCCATCTAGTCTAGTTTAAAAATACTAAATTTGAAATGTGGTTTTTGGTAAAAATATCCTACTGTAATTTTTAATTAAAAAAAAAGCGAGAAATGGTACATTTAGTTCAGTTTGATTTAATTAATATTATTTGTAAGAGAGAAGAATACGATAGGCAAATTAAATTATTAAGGAGTATGTGCAATTTCAAGCGAAAACTTTTTCCGAATAGAAAATCTGGATTTGAAGGATTTTTTATTAATATAGTCGAATCCAATTAACACGAAGATGTGCGCATTCGAGCGAAAAGTGGCACATTTCCGAGCGAGGGAGGCAAATGAAGCGCGACGCGGAGCGGCGCGCTTCATTTTCCCGAGATCGGAATGTGCCACTTTGAGCTCGAATGTGCACACTCGATTTTAAGCACGATTCACAATAATTAATTTACTTTAAAAAAATTCAAGTAATTCTCAAGCCGTAGTTGCGCTCTCAAAATGTCTCCTTTACTAGAATAACGTGCACGTGTTTACAATTCGAGCGCTTGAAAGAAACCGCTTCGGATGAAATTAGACGAAAAAGCGCGCTATTATTATTTTTTTAATTTTAATGAAAGACGCGATTTGGTAATTTTTTTATGAACGGTTCTCTGTTTTTGCGGCGAGGGTTCGGGTTCGGGAAAAAAAGTTGCGGGTTCCCTTTCGATTTGATGAATAACAGGAACTGTATAAATCTCAATACAATGAAATCCAGATGTTGCCACAAAATAATGTTTTAGTTGTTAGGCTGATTTTCTATTCACCATTACCCCGTTATTATGGAATCCATTTACCCGTAAAGCCACAATGCGTGTTTTGAAACTCCAATCACACATTAACAAAGGTCGTTCTATCTTCGGAAAGGGTATGCCCAGCAGGGCGCCATTCATCGGCACAGACATCAAACCCTTTTCATGAGGGTTTTAATAACGCCGCTCTAAGTATTATAATGATTACCGGGGGCTTCGATTCGATAAATTCTGTTTTGCCAACTTTTCGAAGGAGGACCGTGACTCGCGTTTTCTTTACTTCGGGACGTGGGAGCACCTCGCGTTATCGCTTTCCTTGGCGATGAGTTTCCACTTGCAATCGATTTTGGTTTAATTTTTTGGGTATGGGATTAGGACTTATCTTATAAAATTTTTGTTGCAGTAGAAGAAAGTTAGAAAAAATGGTGTTTGTTGAGAACGATTTGTTTTTCAATTGAAATTTCTGGGAATGGGCTTTTTCGAAAAATTTACAAAGATTTTGCTGGAGTTTTCTTATGAGGTTAGCTCAAAAAGTTCTACGAGGTACAAATTATTAGTAAATAAGAAACTATTACTTTTTGTCTTAGAAAATTTCAATTTAGAATTTTTTTAATAAATTTATTAAGCCGACAGATTTAAAATCTTAAGATTTTTCCCATATAAATTAGGACCAAAAATTATATAAGACGCCCTCGACTTTTTTTAGTAAATAGGAATTGGAGTATTTAATTAAAAATTAAGTTTTCAATAATTGTGTTTTCTGTGAATAACTCTGTTATTTTTTAAAATATTTTACACTATGGAAATCAAAAAATAATTAGCTTTTTATTTCTGCGAAAATTAGATATGGTCTCTATGTAAAACAACACAATTGGTGCCCCAATAGGTACAAATAATGGTCCAATAAATTCGTCGTTGTAAAAACCGGGAAAAAGTGTCTTTTTACAGAATTAATTTATCGCAACTAATACCAATATTAAAAACGTGCAATTTTTGTAAAATTAAAAATGTTGATTGAGTATAAATAACTTCGCTATTGTTTAAAATATTTTATATATTGTTGAAATCAGAAAAAATAGCCTTTTCGTTTCGGAAAAAAAATAAAATAGGGTTCTTATTTAGAATAGCAAAATTTGGTGCCCAAATGGGAACAAATAACGGCCCAAAATTATTTTCGACTTTGTCATCGTAAAATACGCAATAAAGTGCCTCAAAAATGTTTATACAGAATTAATTTATCTTAACTAATAAGAAAGTTAAAAAATTAGAGTTTTTGAAAAATTAATAATTGTGGTTATTTGATAAATAACTCCCTCATTTTTTAAATTACGCCTAGATAATTATATATATTTGAAAACAAGAAATAATAAGCTTTTTATTTCTGCAAAAATAAATTAAGGTCCTTATTTAAATTAACAAAGTTGGTGCCGAAACGGGGACAAATAAAGGCCCCAAATTATTTTTGACTACACCGTCGTAAAGTACGCGAAAAACTGCATCAAAAAAGTTTTTACAGAACGAATTTATCTCGACCAATAAGAAAGTTAGCAAAAAGGGTTTTCCGTGAAAAACCCTTTCTTTGGTGGAAACTCTTTTAAATTTAAAAATGGTTTTTATTAAATATCTCGGTTAGTTTTAAAGATTTTCCTAGACTGTTTGGTATCGTTGGAATCGTAAAGACATAAGCTGTTTAACGAACGCAAAATTTCGCACAGCGCCCACTTGACTTAACGAATTTGAAGTTGACACCGGCGCAACTAAAGCCGCAGCACAAAATTTAAATTCGCCAACGCAAAGCGCGGAAAAAAGTGCCCCAAGAAAGTGTTTTCAGATTCAATTTATTTTGATAAATAACAGAGTTACAGCTATTTAAAGTTTGACGTGGTTGAAAGCCAAATACGTCCAAAACGGTTTTTGGAAAAATTGTTTTTATTTTCAAATTATAAGACCTTAATACCTGTATAGTTATTTTATACCAAAAAATTTAAGTACATAGAAAAATGTTTTTTGTTAAGATTTATATTGGGTCGAAAATGACAATTAGTTCGAAGGACTTTTAGGCATAAAGGCGTGTAGCAACTTCTCCGATATTATGAAGTTTCTAGGAAGCAGTAGGCCAGGTATATTACGAGCAGAATGTAACTGGGATTAATTCGAGATCTCACCGTAGATACCCACTTACTTCAATAACGTTCAGCTCGGGTTCCTTATGAAATTTTAATGACGGTTTCGAGAAAACCAACACGAAAATTGATCATAGCCGGTTGACTAACGACCTTAAAACGCACACCTTCAGCCCCAGCCACAAACTTGCCAAAAGCAATTATGTTACTTCCATTGCGCCCAAACGCGTAACGCTCTATACCGTTTTATTTATCGCCCCCCTGCACACTTAAATATTTCGAGTCGCTTTTAGAGCCCTGCGCGGATCCATCCGTCTTCGCGCGTAATGGTCCTGCTGCGAGCTTCCAAAAACGGCACCAAAATCACCGATAATAAATGTTAATCTCTGTCGGAAATAACACCTCCTCTTTTATTTGGAAAACGAACGTAAAAGTCGGGAATGTGTGTTATATGTCAGATATAAAGTTTTATTGGAGTCGAACGACTGTTGACCTCCGACGAACTGCGAATGGTTGACCACGAAAAGCTCTTAAGATCCATTAGTTCCCAAAAAGAAAATGCTAACTTCTGAATTTAAGTGAAAAACTACTTTAAACCGGGATCAATTTTAATGCGACGAAAAATTAGGACCTTTTTCCGGATTGAGACGTTGCCGACGCGATATTTTACGCAAAATAAAGAGGGACGGCTACATTTTACGCGTTAAAGCGGAGTGTCTTTGTTTTTTATTGCGCGCTTTTGGCCGTAAATTTTGTTCTTTATTCGACGTGTACGGAGGTACCATAATTTAGCGAAATTATAAGGTGTACGGTTGACGTGAGCATTTTTTTTTCGTGTTAAAACGGGACGCTTGGTAATCGTGCTTAAAACCGAGTGTGCGCGATCGAGCTCAAAGTGGCACATTTTCCCGAGATCGGAAATGTGCCACTATGAGCTCGAACGCGCACATCTTTGTATTGATTGAATATCTAATAATGTTCGATAAATATTGTAAGGGTTATTAATTTGATTTAAAAACAACTAAATTCAAGGTTTGACGTGTCTGGTATGAAATACGGTCCTGTATTTTTTAATTAAAAATTTTTTTGTAAGTAAATTGATCGTTGTAAATTGTGCTCAAAGCCGAGTGTGCGCATTTGAGCTCAAAGTGGCACATTTTCGATCTCGGGAAAATGAAGCGCGCCGCTCCGCGTCGCGCTTCATTTGCTTCCCTCGCTCGGAAATGTGCCACTTTTCGCTCAAATGCGCACATCTTTGTACTTATACAGTCTACTTTATCCTTCGCTCTTCCAGATCAAAAATTTTAATTTATTTTAGTAAATATCGATTTTATACTCAAAAAACGTATTTTTACCCCAACAATGAATTGAAGGGAGCGAAAAGATACGACAATCTTAGCAGCGCGAGTGAGAGAAAACGCTTAAAATTATTCAACTCATTTTGCGTCTAATTTATTAGCCGAAATTATTGTGAATCGTGCTGAAAACCAAGTGGGTACATTTGAGCTCAAAGTGGTACCAAAATTGTATGTTACGCGCGTCGCCCTTAGAAAAATTCTAATTCTGACGCCACCTTACTGCGCACCTTAATTTTTTCGTTTTTTATTAAAAAAAAAGTGGAAATCCGATGTGTCGATTCTAAGATACGATTTGAACAAAATATATTACACGAATTTCTTATAATTGAGTTAAATAAGTGTAGTTTTAAAAAAAAATTACTTGTAGGACTTTTAGTGCAAAGATTTTTTTACATCTATTTATATTACAAGAAAATTCGTTCCTTTGGCTTTAATTTAAAAAAAAAATTCGTCCAATTCTAACGATCAGAACCGGAGATACGATTTTTTGAAAAAAACCCTCGTTTGGAGACTCTAAGGCCGGGAAGCGACAAACCCGATATTCCAAAAATTTGCCAGCCTTGTTGGCTTATACTCTTGTTTATTGGCAACTACTAAACAGAAAAATTATAAAGTTTATCAGCGTTTTAAAAAAATTGTAATGGCATCGATTTCTGACAACCGAAATGGTTTTCTTGCCAACCCCGTACCTAGTTTATTGACAAATTTTATCAAAATGCGCCAAATTTTACGTTTCGAAATGTACGGACAAAAATTGCAATTAAGGCACCGCTTCCATTGAACTAAATTCAATTATAATTAACAAGTTAATTATGTTTTGTCACATTACAAGCATTGGGAAATGATTTTTGATAATTATCTTATCAAACAATCGTCGTTGAGTGCGATTTGTTTTTTCGCTAAATTTTTTCGTTGAAATTATTAGTTGATTGAAATTTTTACCTTTTCGATGTTGACAAACAATTAAGTAACTCGAGGGTGTTTGGGAAACAACCAATTTTCATTTGTAGGAAAATTAAAAACAGATTTAGCCAGTTTAAAACGCAAACAACTAAAATTTTAAAAAACATCACACGCTATTAAAAACAAATTACAATTGGAAATTGGTTATTTTTGAATTCTTCGAATAATGCTTGCATTTTATTTATTTTTTTACTAATTAACGTCGAAGTTATTGGTACATTTTTCTGAAAGAATTTAATGAAAAATAATTGTCAACTTTGTTTTCTTCAAAACTTTTATATAATCGAAATTTTGACTTTTTAGTAGAACGACGGAACCATAAAAAGTTTGATTAATTAAAAATTTAGAGAAAACTAGAAATTGTCCAAGACGACTCTTAGATTTTATAAAAATAATAAAATTTTAGGTTAGTGCTCAAAAATCTATGTTGATTGAAAGCATTTTTACCGAAAAATAATTTACAACTTTGTTTTCTTCCAAACTTTTAAATAATCAAATTTTTTATGAAGTTATACTTCTTTTGGGGCGTCGTGAGTAGTAGGCGACGGAAGTTGCGCGCGCACAACTAACTGAAAATGCGGTTAAAGTTAGCGGTTTAAGAAAGTAAATTAATTATTGTGAATCGTGCTTAAAATGGAGTGTGCGCGTTCGAGCTCAAAGTGGCACATTTCGATCTCGGGAAAAAGAAGCGCGCCGCTCCGCGTCGCGCTTCATTTGCCTCCCTCGCTCGGAAATGTGCCACTTTTCGCTCGAACGCGCACATCCTCGTATTTATCTTTTATTCGTTAATTCAAAAAAGTCGATTAATATCAAAACCACTTTTTGTTTGAAAAAAATCATCGATTTTATTCCTTTTGATAAGTTATCGTGGGGCAACGGGACAGATGACCCGACAACGCGACGTACGGCCACATTTCGTACGCCAATAATAATAATAACAACGACAATAATTTTTGTCTCCGTTTTACTCGAAATGGGCGCCGAGCATATGCCGAAAAGCGATATTTCATTTCCAAATAGATGCGCAAAACTACATGCTACCGAGCTCACAGAAATAATTCCGTGACTTGGAGGTTTTTCCACCCCAAAGTTGCATTCCGATTGAAAGTTATACTTGCATGAAGGAATTATTTTAAAAAAGTTTGTCGGCGTGTAGATTATTATCGGGTTTTCCGTGATACCCACTAACCCCTATAACTAGCAAAATTACAAAGTCATTTGCATAGCATAATAACCACCCTCGTGGCACCATCACGTATGAAATCTTCGCGTTCGGGGGTAATACATCAACGTCAACTATTATTTATTTATTTATGGCGGGCACTTTTCTACGAAATCTAACGTTTGTATTTGTGGGCCTTAATCCAGAACGCGGCGAGTTCGGATAATTTCCCATTTTAATATCGAACGATTATTCGGCTCGAAAAACTTCGTGTTCGAAGCAATTTTACGGCAATAAAGAACAATACAAAGTTACGAGTGAAATAGTTTAACTACTTAAACAGCGCCGTTGGCTTGTTGAGTGTCTATCAAGAAGGCGAAGAGTGGTATAGATCATTAATAATTTGACATCAACAACTATAATTTATCATTGTCGAGAGCAAGCAACTAAGTAACAGCTCTTATTCGTGAAGTAGGTTGTTTGTACTCTTCAACAATTCTGGAAAAAATCTTCGACTATTTCAACAAACACAAACTTCGAAATTCTTGGAGTTACTTACGAGGGACCATTCATAAAATACGTTACTCAAAATTGCATTAAAAAAATTATTAATAAAACAGAAAGGCCACTACGATAGATAACGTTTTTTTTTCAATTAATATTTGTTTGTATTAATGTGAGAAATTATCTTTTTTAATAATTTTATTTTTACTGGCGCCATCTATTACGAGATTAATCATTTTATATTTGAGCCTTTACAAAATAAAACAAATTTGAATTTAAAATTTATTTTGTGGCACGCATAGTAGGCGAGCTACTCGGAAATGTATGTAATATGCTTAACGCGGGGGTTTTTCGCGCTTTAAAGCCGCACATCTCAAAAACTAGGCCGACGTCGGTAGGGTTACTTTACATATTTGGAAAGCTGAGACTTTGGGCTAAAAGATAGGGTATAATTTAATGGGCGACGCCCTATTAACTTTTTCAAAAACTGCGTTTGAAAATCTGCGGTGCGCTGATATATTACGTTTTAGCATATTTAAGATCGGATTAAACGAAGGGATGTTCGTGTTAATTTTTTTTAGGGATTTGCGTATCTGTTCGGCTTCCTTTTTTCTTTGGTGTAACAAATTCTATAGCGCCCTTTTTCAAAAATTGTAAAAAAATTTGGAATTCTTTGGTAGTATTTTTAATTTAATTTTTTTTGGTTATTTTATATTTTTGTGTTGAATTTGATTTTTTTAATTTTAATTATACTTTCAAATTTCTTATTGTGTACATTAATTTTTTTATACTTGTTTTTAAGCTTAAAAACCCCCACTCACGTTTAATCATGGCGGGATAAGTATATAAATTTGTTCTTTGGATTGAGGAAAGGTGCATCGTCAACACTAATGGTCTACCTACATTTTTTTGCTTAAACTCTCTTCGTAGTTGTCTATTTTAACAATTTGCGTTAGGCTATGTTGTTTCCCGCAGGACACAAAAGCGTAGCCCAAAGAGCTGGCGGTAATGGGAGGCGCAGTTATTCTTTATATGCAAATCGACTATTGTACTCCATGTATAGCCTCATTATCAATGTACGGCACACGTGTAATGTCATTACCTTTTAGTCATGTTCATCCATTGATTAAATTCTCTTGCAACTTCGATTAAACACTTGTTTTGAACGGAAAATGCGTCGCGCTAAACTAGCAACTTATCGAATACATAACATTTGTTCCTGCAGCAATTGCAAACGATTTGAAAACTTTTATCCAAACTAAAAGTCGGTCAAAAATCTGTTTTTGGCCAGAACTTAAAACTGCTCGTGCAGAAATTGTGTCAGGGTTTTAATAGGGCCCTTTAAAGATTTCCCTTACACTTTAAGGGACCCTAAAAGGATGGTCACGCTTCGTAAAAGGGGGCCTTTAAGGGAAATGTAATGGGGCCTTTATGGGCAATGTAATAAAGTCCTTTAAAGTTTTCCCTTACATTTAATTTTTTTTCACCTGCTGTATAATAGGAAAATAAATTTTCTTAGAATATTACAAAAGCTTAGTTAAACATAAAGCAATATCCAGCTGAGGTAAAAGACAACAAAAGATATTTTTCTATTGTTAGTTCTGTATTTGTTAAAATTAAAAATAATTAATTCCTTTTTGCTTTTAGAAACCTGTTAGGATATATGTATATAACTTCAAAACTTTTTTTTCAAACTAAAATAAGAAATTTTTTGAAAGAAAAATTTATTTGGGTTTGTGACCTTATGTTTAACTAGGTTTTTCCTGTAACAAATACTAACAAATAAAAGCCCCCCACCCCGCCCACCAAATAGGCTGTTATGTAATTTATGAATGACTTCTTAGTAATGTACATAAAAATAATTATCAAAAATCATTACTTTTAGCTGACAAAAAAAGTATTATGTACGAGTGTAAACTGTAAAACAAATAAAAAATAATAATTTAATTGATTAATTCACAACTTGCAGTAAATACAAATAATTTTATATTTTATAAATAAGATATTCAATAATTTTATTATGGACTTTTCTTCTTATGGAATCCACAAAAAGACATTTAAAGGTCTTTTAATATTTACCGTAACTAAAACCTATTAAGAAATTCTTGACAAAAATTAAAAGGCCCTTTAATGGTTACTCTGAAAAACCCCTAAAAGGATTTCCTTATCATAACCCGACAATGCCCTTTACTGGCTTTGAAAAGGATTCACCGAGAAATGTTTTAACGTGGAATCCACAAAGTAGCATTTAAGGGGCCCTACCACTGTTAGGGCATCCATAGTAAATTTCTGCACGGGTACTATTCTACCAAATACATAATGAGTCTTCTGCTCGATGAGATTCTTTGGCTAATTTTCATTTAAGTTAATAAAAAAAAATAATATATGATATAACCTTTTCCGGACATAAAAAAATACCTTCAATGGAGTAAATTAAATTTAAATAGAAGAGATTAATGTAGAGATATCCAGTGAATACCAGGATGTGCGCATTCGAGCGAAAAGTGGCACATTTCCGAGCGAGGGAGGCAAATGAAGCGCGACGCGGAGCGGCGCGCTTCATTTTCCCGAGATCGGAATGTGCCACTTTGAGCTCGAATGTGCACACTCGGCTTTAAGCATGATTCACAACAATTAAAGTCCATAAATTAGAGGAAAAACTTGTTAAATAATTTTAATCGTTCCCTCTCACTTGCACTAACAACATTGTCGTATCTTTTCGCTCTTTTCCACTCATTGCTATAGTAAATATGTTTTTCGAATATAAAATCAATAACTATTAGTAAATTAAATTAAATTTTTTGATTTGAAGGCGCGTAGGATAAATTCGATTAGACAAACATAAAAAATACGAGGGTGTGCGCATTCGAGCGAAAAGTGGCACATTTCGGAGCGAGGGAGGCAAATGAAGCGCGACGCGGAGCGGCGCGCTTCATTTTCCCGAGATCGGAATGTGCCACTTTGAGCTCGAATATGCACACTCGGCTTTAAGCACGATTCACAACAAATTAAACCCATAAATTAGACGAAAAATCAGTTGAATAATTTTAATCGATCTCTCTCACTTGCACCGATGTGATTATCGTATCTTTTCGCTCCCTTCCACTCAGTGCTATGGTAAATACGTTTTTCGAATATAAAATCGATATTTACTAAATTAAATTAAAATTTTTGAGTTGAAGGAGTGCACAGTAAGTAATACTGATATGATAAACACGAAGATGTGCGCATTCGAGCGAAAAGTGGCACATTGCCGAGCGAGGGAGGCAAATGAAGCGCGACGCGGAGCGGCGCGCTTCATTTTCCCGAGATCGGAATGTGCCACTTTGAGCTCGAATGTGCACACTCGGCTTTAAGCACGATTCACAATAATTAATTTACATTCTCACACGACTAACTTGTCAATTTAGCTGTGCGCGCGCAACTTCTGCCGCCTTCTACAATTTTACTCCCAAGCGCCAGAAGAAGTATAACTTCACTAAAATTAAAACAACCATTAAATTGTTTCACAATTTTTGAAAATACTCGACACAAGTTCATCGCAATTCCTACTTTTGCATATTTTAGAGACACGTCGAAAAAAAACTCACCTTAATTCATCTCCTTTGTATGAATTCTTTTCGGTTCGATCTCGCCCCATTTCCTTCAGATCCCCTAAGACGCCCCAGATTTTAACGTGGGATCCACAACGTAGCATTTAAGGGCCCCTATCACTGTTAGGGCATCCATAGTAAATTTCTGCACGGGTGAAGACGTAAAAAAAATAACCGCGAGCCATTTCTACAAAATTAATTTACTCAAAATTCAACACAACGTGCGTCGACCAGTTGTCAACCGCCTTGCGACTGCTGCAGCCACAAACCTCTAGTAAACGAAGAAAATTCGTTCGGGAACTTTCCGCTTAGGCTTTGTTACATTTATTGGTGGCATCCCCGAGGGCTGTCTGGGCGAAGTAATGCGGTCGTTAAAAAATTGTGATGTAAAGGGTAAACGAGGTGTGTGTAGTAAGCATCCGATTTTAGTGCTTAGTTTTATGGCTCATGAAACAATCTATAAGAGCCACTTGTTTGCGCGCACACAATCCTTCGAGTATGCGTTCGAACGAACGATGAATTATGATGTCAGAACGGCGGACTAAATATGACTTAACGTCATTATAAATATATTTAACGGCGCACAACAATAAAGCGCGGCAAAGTACCATTATTTCACTTTTACGGGGTAATATCCTCATTATGTACTGTTCGAGCCTTCGGCCATGTTTTAATTACGAGCCGGCTGCGTCGGGACAATGCCCACTCGAATCTAGGGCTTCTTGTTTTGCGTTATTCGGCTCTTCGCCGCTTTTCTTTGAATCGTAATAATCGGCGTTTACGAGCCGCATAAGTGCGTCGGGGATGTGAGCCCGCTTTCCTTCCGATCGCGCGCGGGCGAGCCCACAACTCGAAAATGTACATTATGAGAGCCCTGCTTTCGACTAATAGAAGGGAATAATTAAAAATTAACAGGAAATAGTGGACGGGACTTTGATTTATTTTATTGCCGTCCGAACACGCGAGCTAAATAAATAAAGCCCGCGGTTGCCCATCTCTATTATTTCTGAGTGGGAAGAGATTTGTTGCTGAAGGGGAATGTTGCTTAAATCGTGCTACTTAGGAAATTTTTTGGTAGATTTAGATCAAAAACGTGGTTTATTAAAGTTTTTACTCGGGTTCGAACTAGGGTTGCGAATATTAATGGTCGGTCACTTATTTGAATAACAATTGCAATTTATTTAGCAAGAATTAACAGATTTATCTACACGAATAACTTAAATTCACTAATTTACTTACAGTTTTAATGCACTATACTAATTCATTTACCCTCGCTTTTATTTACAAGTTAAAAGAGCGCTAACACTAACGAAAATAAACTTAGTTTAAAACTGCTTATTACGGGAGTAGGCAACGCTTATATGCGTGTCTCAGTATCAATTATTTTAGCGGATTGATGCTTTATGCATCCTTTGTAGGGGAGACTGGGGATAGTTGTTATAGGGGGAAAAAATTACGATCTTCAAAAACAATAGAGTACAGGTAGCCATCCTACAACACGGTTTCTTGATACCAGAACTATCAAAACACTGATTTAGCGCTTTTAAATAATTTTTTTTTAGAAAAATTAACGCTACACCTTTTTGCCAATAGAAAACCTAAATTCATGTTTTTGATTTGACAGTGAGATGATTAATATAGGCAAATTGAATGAATGTGCACACTCGGCTTTAAGCACGATTCACAATAATTAATTTACTTTCTTAGATGCTTAACTTTATACTGTCGCATTTTTATTAAATAAGCGCAATCAGTTTTACGCATGATTTACAATAAATTAGGCCAATAAATTGAACGAAATATCAATTGAATAATTATTTGAAAACATTTTACTTCGATTAGATGAAGTTGAATGTAAATATTGATGAATAATGATGAGGAAAAATATATACTACATATTTAATAATATAAAAAATAAAAAATGATAGCCACTTTATAAATATTATATTAATTAATATAATATGTTCTTTATTAATATTAATTAATTGTCATATTATATGAATTACATATTAAATTAATTAATATAATATGACATTTATTAATGTTAATTATTATTACAAAAATTAATAATTAATTAATTATCATTAAATTTTAATATAATCTCATTTATCAATGCCTGCTTTATATATGAAAGAGAACAAACTTAAGTTAACTGGTTAACCAATTTAACCAATTGATCGGTTAACTGAGTTAAACAATTAATTTAGCTTAACCGGTTGGTTGACAAACTAATTAACCCAATTAAACTTTATGGCCAATTTGACGAGCCAAATTGTATAGCACTAATTTTTACTAATGTGCAAATGAAGCTCTATTATATGTTTTCGAGGCGAAATCCATGTCTATTAGATTATTTTGGTTTATACGCGTACGGTTTGATTAAAGAACTACATAATTTTTAAATAAAAAATCGTTTCCGCACGATAGATTTAATATTTTCGGTTGGGGTTCATGCGAAGAAATAAGACCCATCGTTTCTTCATTCTGAATGCTTTTAGCAATCATGCGTACACGGTTTATTTAATTTTAAAACTAACCTTTTTCTGCAGGACCTTTAAATGATCAAAAATTACCTTTAATTTTGTAAAACAGTTATTCAAAAAAAGACTACGCAAAATTATTGCATGTTTATACAGATTTAGGAACTACAGTGCAGCCTCGATAAATGACAACTTAGGAGAAATCAAAAATAATACGAGTCATTAAAAAAGTCCAAAAATTAATTATTTTTGTACGTGGTTTTTCTTCGGGTGAACCACCAAAGAGAAATATTAAATGTGCTACGCGAAAACAATTTTTATAGTATTTTTTAATAAAAAAAAAGCAACAAGTAAGTATACTAATATACACGCAGTAGTAGTTATACTTCTTTGGTATAAATAAATTAAATATAACCACGTGTCGAAATTAATATAAATTAGTTTAATAAATACGAGGATGTGCGCATTCGAGTGAAAAGTGGCACATTTCCGAGCGAGGGAGGCAAATGAAGCGCGACGCGGAGCGGCGCGCTTCATTTTCCCGAGATCGGAATGTGCCACTTTGAACTCGAATGTGCGCACTCCATTTTTAGCATGATTCACAAACTTTAGGCCAGTAAATTAATCAAAAAATTAATTTAATCATTTTCTCTCACTTGCATCTACGAAATTATCGTATCTTTTCGCTCACTTCCACTTATTGCTATGGTAAATACATTTTTTGAACATAAAATCCATATTTACCAAACTAAATTTAGTTTTTTGATTTGAAAGTGAAAAGATTAATTAAGGAAAATCGATAAACACGAGGATGTGCGCATTCGAGCGAAAAGTGGCACATTTCCGAGCGAGGGAGGCAAATGAAGCGCGACGCGGAGCGGCGCGCTTCATTTTCCCGAGATCGGAATGTGCCACTTTGAGCTCGAATGCGCACACTCGGTTTTAAGCGCAATTCACAATAATTAACTTACTTTCTAACGAATTTTAATTCAAAATTACGGGACTGTATTTATACCAGAAATACCAAAATTTTGATTTAGTGCTTTTAAGCAACTTTTTTAGAAAAATTAACGCTACAGCTTTTTACTGCTTTAAAGCGTGATTCACAATAACCCGCCAAAAGAAGTATTACTTGAAAATCGTTTCGGTTTGTATCGTAAGAATTAATAAAGTTGCGAGGCGCACTTTTTGGCTCGCGAAGACGAGTTTGCAGTGACATAACGAGATTAAAGTGTGGGGTGCATGGAAACGGCCTTATGTAATAGCAATTTGTCGGATTAGAGAAACCGCTCAATCAAGCGAAAAGTCGACTTGTCTTATTATTCCTAGATGGGATACAATCTCACGTCTTCCTCTAATTTAATTAGGACTAAGAAACTTTTCGGAATACGTCGACAGAAATTAACCAATTTTCTTCGTGAAGCGTTTTGATTGATTATAAAATGGAAATTCTCATAAGTATTCTAATTTGCTTTTCGTCGCTCTTTTTCGGGGCGGCTTAATTCGATTTGCTAATACAAATGTACGTCTACCGACATACATATCTAAATTACTTATGCTTTTCGAGCGTTTAAATTAAATTAAGTACTGTTTAATTTACCAAAAATCATATAAAGTATATTTGTGAGGTTAGAATTTTAAATATTTTATTTTCGGGTCATATAAATTAACAATTGTCGCACAATCAATCAACTTATTTTATGTTTAACAATTAAAAATATGCAAAAGATAATGTTAATATACATTTTAAAATTGATATTAATAGCTGGCATTTTGTAATAATATGGGCCACTTCGGCGGTTCGCCGACCACCGCCAGTTATCGACCATTTTCGCTAGTTATCCAAATAAAATAAATTGTAGCACGTTTTACTATCAAATAATTGCACTAATCAACTTAAAATATAAAAAAAACATATTGTGGCATCTAAAATCGATTTACATTTGTGGTTTTTCAAATTAGTTGCATTTAAAATTGACAGTTTTAAATTTAGTGAAAAAATAGTGTGTATTCGCACACGTTCGCTACCACTGTGCAAAAGGGCACTGTCGCCGACAGACCAATGATATATTGTCGAACAGTATTACACAAAACTTATTGTATTATGTATATACTAAGTATATTATATATCATATAAATTATATAATATGTTAATATAACTTATGTTATATGTAGTTACAATATTATTAATTAAAATACATATCTTTTATTTATTTTCAAGCATATCATATCATTGGTCAGTTAGAGAAAACTATATGGCTCAAATATGGCCGGCTGGTAGTGAACGTGTTAAGACATATGTGTTTAATAGCTTCTAAAGTAAATAAAATTTAAGATAAAAGGTTCGCAACCGGTCGTCAACTAGGCAACCTGGTCGCAAACCGGCGAAATCGCTCTTTGTCTGATTTTAAGCTTATTATTAATTTCCAAAATGATATATCACAAAAAACTATTGACAAATTAATTATAAATAGTATCCCACGGAAAACCACACTAAAAAGTACATAATATATTTTGCTTTGAATTAATGAATTCTGTTAAGCGGTCGAAAACTGGCGAAGCGAGCCTAAAATGCATAAAATTTGTCGAGTATTGGTCCCATTTTGAAAAAGTGTTCACGTACCCGGTATTTTACCTTAACCGCTTGACATACAAAAAAAAATCGAACCAATGAGTGGAAGGGAGCGAGAAGATACGATAATCTTGTCGATGCAAGTGAGAAGGCACGATTAAAATTATTCAATTAATTTTTTGTCTAATTTATTGGCCTAAAATATTGTGAATCGAGCTTAAAACAGAGTGTACGCATTCGAGCTCAAAGTGGCACATTCCGATCTCGGGAAAATGAAGCGCGCCGCTCCGCGTCGCGCTTCATTTGCCTCCCTCGCTCGGAAATGTGCCACTTTTCGCTCGAATGCGCACATTCTCGTATTTATTGATTTGCTTTAAGTAATCTTTTCACTTTTCAAATCAAAAAAATAAATTTAGTTTAGTAAATATGGATTTTATGTTCAAAAAATGTATTTACCATAGCAATAAGTAAAAGTGAGGGAAAAGATACGATAATTTCGTAGGTGCGAGTGAGGGAAAACGATTAAATTATTTTTTTGTCTAATTTATTGGCCTAAATTTTGTGAATCATGCTAAAAACGGAGTGTGCACATTCGAGCTCAAAGTGGCACATTCCGATCTCGGGAAAATGAAGCGCGCCGCTCCGCGTCGCGCTTCATTTGCTTCCCTCGCTCGGAAATGTGCCACTTTTCGCTCGAATGCGCACATCTTCGTGTTTATTATATTAGTATAATTTACCGTGCGCTCTTTCAAATCAAAAATTTTAATTTAATTTAGTAAATATCGATTTTATACTCGAAAAACGTATTTACCATAGCAATGAGTGGAAGGGAGCGAGAAGATACGATAATCTTGTCAATGCAAGTGAGAGGGAACGATTAGAATTATTCAATTATATTTTCGTATAATTTATTGGTCTAAATTATTGCGAATCATTAAGAAATTACCGTGAAATTAATTTGTATTGCACTAAGGAGACAAGAATGAAATTCTTGTTAAGATTTTTTAACCCCTTGACATCCAAAAAAAACCGAATTTGATGAGTCCGAAAAAAACTATTAATTTGGCCCAACTTAACTGTTATGAGCATACACAAATAACATAAAATAAATAATTAATAGTTTTAAAACATTTTGAAATATTTAGAGCAGTGTTTCCCAACCATTTTTTTAACATTCCCCACCTAAGTCATTCTAAAATTTTGATGCCCCCCAATGTAACGTATAAATATTTTTTTTATATTTAAAAACTGAATTATTTCATAAATTAAGCCTTATTACAACTTTTCAACACACAAGATTTAGGTTTTAGCAAGAAACCACTAGGACATTATTAAGAAAAAAAACAATAAGAGGATTGTCCATATGAGGCCTTAAATCCCCCCGTTTTGCACAGGAATTTGAACATTGATTCTGTTAGAACTCGTTTTGAGGTGTTCACTAGTGGTTTCAAAAAGTTTCTACGAGGACGGGAACATGGTAATTTTCTACTTGGACGTCAATAAATAATTGCAGTTAATACTGCCGGAATTTTTGATTTTACGACTTTCCGATAAGCAAATGAATTTTTCGTCTTTATTTGCTCATTTATTTTTTAAATTCAGAATATTTTTAATCATTTCAGTTATTTTTAATTATCGTTTTAAAAAATTTTCAATGCATTTTTCACCATGTTCCCGATGTCCTATTATGTAATTGCGTGGACTTTAGATTTAGACAAGCATACTTCGATCTTTATATCGGGCCTCTGGAAGAAACAAAGCTCCTTACCAGTTATTACAAAGCGACTCGAAAGTTCAATCTATAATCTACCTTTATTACAGACGTAGACAAGACGGAATCCCAAGAGTTCAATTACCAATTCGACCGGAAAAATCCGATTCCGTCTAGAGACTTGTCGGAAAATTGAGTTTCGAGATGAACCCACAATAAATAGTTATCTTATGCGAAAAACCAAAAGAAAAACCGCTCGCGCATCTTTCGCCTCGAGCCAACCCTCGTCCCCTCGCACTAATTACCATAAAAATAACAAACGTAAAATATGTAGAATGCCCCATGCATTTCCATTATTGCGGAGACGAGCAGATAAAAAACGGCCGCAAATGATAAGAGGCAGCGAGAACGTTACTCGTGCATTGTTGGGGGTGCGGCGTCGCGGCGGGCGAACCTCATCGTCCCCGCGCAATATTAAAAACAAGTCATTAAAACCGGGATTTGAGTGAGCTGCGGTATGAATAAGGAACTAGGCGCCCAAGACAAAGAAATTTTTGTGCGAAGGATGAAAGCCCCCGTAAACATGCTCTCCCGCTTATAAAAGAGCGAAAAAATCGCTTTTGTACGCTTTTGAAATATCTTCTGCTCGGCGCGAGGACGTTAGCCTTTCCCCGAGAACTATTCGAAAAATTCCAGTTTTGAAAATTTCGCTCGGCTCGCTTTTATTCGCGATTATCTTAGGGCGGCAGTTGATGCGGATATTTAGAAACTAATTTAATCACGTCGAAGAGTTGCTTCGAGTAGACATAGTTAAATTGGAAGTTTAAAGCACGTCGTCGGTAGTGAGCGAACTGATGGTACGATATCGAATCCCCAAGACCTAGTTTAAGGACGAGTTTAAAGCCCATCAGCGTAATGGAAATTGTGTTGTGCAGCCGAAAAAAAAAATGATTTCCTTAAAGGACAAGATTCTCTACTATTTCGCTTTTCTAATCGTTTCTTCCTTTTTTTTTCGTCTGTAATTTCGATTTGATTCCTTTTGAGCTTTTCGATTTAGTTTAAAACAATTAGTTTTATTGTACGGTTTGAGATCGTTGTGCTTTTTATTTGATTTTTACTAGGGCTGTACAATTTGGACGACTGAAGCGGGCGTAAAGTTTAACCGGGTTAATTAGATCGTCAGCCAATCTCAATGAAATGGTTAATCGGTTAAATTAGTTAACCAATTAACTGGTTAATCGTGTAAATAATTAAGTTTGTCCTTTTTGAACATGTAAAGCAAACTTTATTAATAAGTTACATATATATTTTTAGCTTTGCCATTTTTATTTTCATAATATTAAAGAACAATATATTTTATAAGATAATTTATTTCTAGTTTTTAGTTTATACAATTTATATTAAAATAATTATACTTATTTTAAATTACTCGCGGTTTTTTGAAATACAATCAGAACTCTGCTGACTGCAGAATGCAGCACTACTATATAACTTTTCAATTCACTTTAATTTAGATTGTTTGATATTATTTTATGTTAATAAACAACAAATCATGTCATATAATTATTTGAAAACATTTTACTTCGATTAGATGAAGCTGAATGTAAATATTGATGAATAATAATGAGGAAAAAAATATATTTAACAATATAAAAAATGATAGTCACTTTATAAATATTATATTAATTAATATAATATAATATGTCTTTTATTAATATTAATTGTAATAATTAATTAATTAATTGTCATATTATATGAATTTCATATTGCAATTTATTAATTAATATAATGTGACATTTATTAATATTAATTATTATAACAAAAATTAATAAATAATTAATTAACATTAAATTTTAATATAATCTCATTTATCGTAGAAAGAGAACAAACTTAATCATTTAACCAATTAACTGGTTAACTGTTTTAACCAATTAATCGGTTAACTGATTTAAACAGTTAATTTAGCTTAACCGGCTGGTTGACAAACTAATTAACCGATTAAACTTTATGGCCGGTTTGGTGGGCTAAATTGTATAGCACTAATTTTTACTAATGTGCAAATGAAGCTTTATTATACATTTTCGAGGCGAAATCTATGTCTATTAGATTATTTTGGTTTAAACACGTACGGTTTGATTAAAGAACTACGGAATTTTGAATAAAAAATCGTTTCCGCATGAGAGACTTAATATTTTCGGTTGGGGTTCGTGTGAAGAAATAATACCCATCTTTTCTTTAATCTGAATGCTTGTAGCAATCATGCGTAGCCGGTTTACTTAATTTTTAGACTAACCTTTTTTTGCTGGACCTTTAAATGATCAAAAATTACCTTTAATTTTGTAAAACAGTTATTCACAAAAAGACTACACAAAATTATTGCTATGTTTATACAGATTTGAGAACTACAGTGCAGCCTCGATAAATCGAAACTGAGGAGAAATCAAAAATAATATGAGTCATTAAAAAAGTCTAAAAATTAATTACTTTTGTAGGTTTTTTTTCTTCGGATGAACCACCAACGAGAAATATTAAATGCGCCATGCGAAAACAATTTGTATAATATTCTTTAATTACAAGAAAAAGAACTAGTATGTATACTAATGTACGCGCGTTAGAAGTTATACTTCTTTGGTGAACTAAATTAAATATAACCACGTGTAGAAATTAATATAAACAAATTTAATAAATACGGGGATGTGCGCATTCGAGCGAAAAGTGGCACATTTCCGAGCGAGGGAAGCAAATAAAGCGCGACGCGGAGCGGCGCGCTTTATTTTCCCGAGATCGGAATGTGCCACTTTGAGCTCGAATGTGCACACTCGGTTTTTAGCATGATTCACAAAATTTAGGCCAATAAATTGGACAAAAAATTAATTTAATCGCTTTCTCTCACCCGCACCTACGAAATTATCGCATCTTTTCGCTCGCTTCCACTTATTGCTATGGTAAATACATTTTTTGAATATAAAATCCATATTTACTAAACTAAATTTAATTTTTTGATTTGAAAGTGAAAAGATTAAGTAAGGCAAATCCGATAAATACGAGGATGTGCACATTCGAGCGAAAAGTGGCACATTTCCGAGCGAGGGAGCAAATGAAGCGCGACGCGGAGCGGCGCGCTTCATTTTCCGAGATCGGAATGTGCCACTTTGAGCTCGAATGTCACACTCGGTTTTAGCATGATTCACAAAATTTAGGCCAATAAATTGGACAAAAAATTAATTTAATCGCTTTCTCTCACCCGCACCTACGAAATTATCGCATCTTTTCGCTCGCTTCCACTTATTGCTATGGTAAATACATTTTTTGAATATAAAATCCATATTTACTAAACTAAATTTAATTTTTTGATTTGAAAGTGAAAAGATTAAGTAAGGCAAATCCGATAAATACGAGGATGTGCACATTCGAGCGAAAAGTGGCACATTTCCGAGCGAGGGAGGCAAATGAAGCGCGACGCGGAGCGGCGCGCTTCATTTTCCCGAGATCGGAATGTGCCACTTTGAGCTCGAATGTGCACACTCGGTTTTAGCATGATTCACAAAATTTAGGCCAATAAATTGGACAAAAAATTAATTTAATCGCTTTCTCTCACCCGCACCTACGAAATTATCGCATCTTTTCGCTCGCTTCCACTTATTGCTATGGTAAATACATTTTTTGAATATAAAATCCATATTTACTAAACTAAATTTAATTTTTTGATTTGAAAGTAAAAAGATTAAGTAAGGCAAATCCGATAAATACGAGGATGTGCACATTCGAGCGAAAAGTGGCACATTTCCGAGCGAGGGAGGCAAATGAAGCGCGACGCGGAGCGGCGCGCTTTATTTTCTCGAGATCGGAATGTGCCACTTTGAGCTCGAATGTGCGCACTCGGTTTTAAGCATAATTCACAATAATTTAGTTAATTTCTTAGACGACTAACTTCAACTGCCGACTTTTTGTGCAAGCGCAACTTGCGTTGCCTAAAATAGACGGCCTAACTGTTTAATTGCCATTCTGGGCTAGAATCGCCAAAAGAAGTATACCTTCAAACACATAATCGAGAATTTAAATCGAGCTTTTTTATATTTTGCACCATCAATTGTGGAAGTAACTTATCAGCAAGGTAGCAATTTTTGCTCGGTTAACGAAGGTTAATAAATCACCCCCGGGAACGGATTTATTATAAGATATAAATTTACCAAAAACGAATTTAATGCCCTTTTTGTAAAGTCGACGTTTTCAAAATGAAAAATCGCTTTTGCACCCGTATTCGTTGTTTATTTGGGCATTAATTTTTAAGCAATCTAAAAATGGAAGTTTTTTTTTTAAGCGAAAACGTTCGAAGTGAAAGTGACACAATTTGAAATGTTGTCGCATTAATCTAAATTTGTACGAAACAGAAAATTTTTACGGCGTCACAGCGCAAAAGTAATCTCTGGAAATTCGGAGGAAATTAAAGAATATTTTTCCTGAAAACATAAATCAGCTGGAAGGCACGAAAAACCCATTTAGGTTGTTGCTTGAAGGCATTAGCAAAAAATATAACAGTCCTACTAATCTTGCTTGTACGTGTCGGAGGGTAGAACAACTTCCTAAAAAAACGGGCTACGTTGAATTACCGCTTTATAGGAGCGCATACGTGCGCGATTTGTTTCCCTTGTCATTTCTTTTAGCGAATAGACGTTTTCATTCTTTGAAATATAACAATGTTTGGGGACACTGATGGCGCTTATCTGTTTTATATACCGACTGTCTGTATGTACATTTGTCCTCAAAATAAATTATTTCTATTTCGGTTCCGCATTTTTGTCACGTCGCCCTTTTCGGGCCTGAGAAACTCTATTTTACGCTTTCGTGTATAAATTTACGGAAATCGAGCTTTTCAGTATGTTAAATATAAGTCAATTATTTAATTATTAGGGAGAAACGCAACTGGCATGAATAAAATTAAAAAAAATTATTAAACCGAGGATTAAATTGTGCAATCAAAGTGGCAATTAAACAGTAAAGCCCCCCATTTCAGGCTACGGAAGTGCGCTTGTACAACTCGCAAAAGAAATTAAATTAATTAATGTGAATCGTGCTTAAAACCGAGTGTGCACATTCGAGCTCAAAGTGGCACATTCCGATCTCGGGAAAATGAAGCGCGCCGCTCCGCGTCGCGCTTCATTTGCCTCCCTCGCTCGGAAATGTGCCACTTTTCGCTCGAATGCGCACATCCTTGTATTTATTGAATTTATTTATATTAATTTCTACACGTGGCTATATTTAATTTAGTTACACAAAAGAAGTATAACTTCTAACGCGTGTACATTAGTATACATACTAGTTCTTTTTTTTTTGTAATTAAAGAATATTATACAAATTGTTTTCGCATGGCGCATTTAATATTTCTCGTTGGTGGTTCATCCGAAAAAAAAAACTTACAAAAGTAATTAATTTTTGGACTTTTTTAATGACTCATATTATTTTTGATTTCTTCTCAGTTTTGATTTATCGAGTCTGCACTGTAATTCTCAAATCTGTATAAACATAGCAATAATTTTGTGTAGTCTTTTTTTGAATAACTTTTTTAGAAAGTTAAAGGTAGTTTTTGATCATTTAAAGGTCCTGCAAAAAAAGGTTAGTTTTAAAATTAAGTAAACCGGCTACGCACGATTGCTACAAGCATTCAGATTGAAGAAACGATGGGTCTTATTTCTTCACACGAACCCCAACCGAATATATTAAATCTATCATGCGGAAACGATTTTTTATTTTAAAATTCTGCAGTTTTTTAATCAAACCGTACGCGTTTAAACCAAAATAATCTAATAGACATAGATTTCGCCTCAAAAATATATAATAGAGCTTCATTTGCACATTAGTAAAAACTAGTGGTATACAATTTAGCCTACCAAACCGGCCATAAAGTTTAATCGGGTTAATTAGTTTGTCAACCAACCGGTTAAGCTAAATTAATTGTTTAAATAAATTAACCGATCAATTGGTTTAATTAGTTAACCAGCTTACTGGTTAAATATTTAAGTTTGTTTCTTTTCATATATAAAGCATATATTATTAATAAATAACATTATATTAAATTTTAATGTTAATTAATTAGTTAATAATTATTATAATATTTATAAATGACATATTAATTATTATAATATGTTAATTTTATAATATGAAAATTATTTAATAATTAATAAATATAATAATAATAAATATTAATAAATGACATATTATATTATTTAATATAATATTTATAAAATGGCTACATTGTTTATATTATTTAATATATATTTTTCCTCATTATTATTCATCAAAATTTACATTCAGCTTCATCTAATCGAAGTAAAATGTTTTCAAATAATTATATGACGTGATTTTTTATATATTAATATAGAATAAATATCAAACAATCTAAATTAAAGTAAATTGAAAAGTTATATAGTAGTGCTGCATTCTGCAATCAGCAGAGTTCTGATTGTATTTCAAAAAACCGCGAGTAATCTAAAATATGTTCCCTTTCATATATAAAGCAGATATTATTTTTAAATAACATTAATTAAATTATAATGATAATTAATTAATATAATATTAATAAATGACATATATTAATTATTATAATATGTTAATTATTAATTTTATAATATGAAAATTAATTATTAATTAATATAATATAATATTAATAAATGACATATTATATTAATTTTTATAATATTTATAAAGTGGCTATCATTTTTTATATTATTAAATATATTTTTTTTCTCATTATTATTCATCAATTGTACATTTAGCTTCATCTATTTGCCTCCCTCGTTCGGAAATGTGCCATTTTTCGCTCGATTGCGCCCATATTTCGCATTCATTTGATTTGGCTGCTCTATCCTTCGCTTTTTCAACTCATTTTAAATTTAGTTTAGTAAATATCGATTTTTTGTTCGAAAAACGTCTTCGCCTTTAATTTTTAAGCACTATCCAAACCAGTACTTCTTTAATGAACCTTTCGGTTCATAAAAATTCTGAAACCTTGTGTGAAAGCATCGAACACATTGTCGGAATTAAAATATGAGTTGGACGTCTTTGTGTACGAGGTCCTCGGGGAGCGCAGGCCATAAATTTTCCAAAATGTTTACATATAGCCGGTCTCCGAAGTAACTTACACGAGTAAGTCACAACAGAGCCTGGTTAAAGTGGTCGCAGCCACCATTCGAGTACTCGACACCTTCGCGAGATGAACTTTAATAATTCTCCCCATGAGGCCACACAAGTTATCGCCTTGGAGAGTAGAACGCTTTATTAAAACTGCTCCGAAAGAGATATAAATCGTAGCGCCGTAATGGAACTGAAGGTATTCATAACGCGCGTTTTGGATATTTTTATGTTTTCTTAAAACCCTGCGCCAGCGATTTCCCACATTCTATATCGGGCGATGTGTAGCACATTTTTCTTTGATTAATTCGCGTGGGGCTTATTTTTTATGTATCAAGGTGCCTGGGTCCGAATATGGCCACTCGGTGATGTGTACAGTCAGATATCAAAAATATTCGGACACCCACGAAATGTGTAATTTATGATTTATTTTTAGCTTAACCCCTTGACATACAATGACGTCTAGGAGACGTCGATCGTTTAGGGTGTCATTGTAGATTTTGACGTCTCTAAGACGTCAAGAACTGTATTTAATTTTATGTACCGAAAAAGGTGCGTTTTCAACAATAATTTTGTTAAAAGGCACAAAATTGGCGATTTGGGAATTTTGTTATTGATATAATTCTGTAATATTTAATTGCGAATTGTCCAGAGAGTAAATTAATTATTGTAAAGTGTGCTTAAAGCCGAGTGTGCGCATTCGAGCTCAAAGTGGCACATTTCCGATCTCGGGAAAATGAAGCGCGCCGCTCCGCGTCGCGCTTCATTTGCTTCCCTCGTTCGAAAATGTGCCACTTTTCGCTCGAACGCGCACATCTTCGTATTTATTCAATTTGTATAAATTACTTTTTGGATTTAAAAAAAGGAATAGCAATGTATTCAAATAAAACGACATAGGCACAGTAACATATAGTTTGATAACCACTGGTCTAGCTATACACAAGCGCAACATAGCGCGTTGTTATGTTTAATTTAGTCGCGCCAAAGAAGTATTACTTCTAACGTGCGTACATAAGTATATGCACCGGTTTTTTTTTACATAGAATAAAATTCATTTTTAAACATTTAGCCAAATTATTACAGTAAACTCGAAGAATAAATTATTTTAAGTTTTTAGACAACTCAAATTAAATAAATTAATAACTTGGAAAATTTTTAAAATGTATTTAAGAACTTTAGAAATTTTTAATTGTCAATTTTTTTTGTTTAACACAAATTGAATAAAACAAAACTTTATTCGGAAAATTTAAAAGGAAATTTTGATGAACAAATTATTATGTATTTTCAGAAAACCCAAATAGAGTAGATACAGAATTTGTGGTTTTTCAAAAAATTTTTGAAAATCATTAATTTGCGCAAATAAAATTAATATTGGAGAAAACTCAATAAATAAATTATCTTAATTGTTCAGAAATATTAAATTTATAAAATTAAATACAGTCAAACCTCGATAGGTCGAAGTTCAAGAGAAACTAAAAATAATTCGCGTTATCAAAAATTCGAGCTATCGATATAAAAATATTTTTTAGTTTATGTTTTTCAAATTTACTTATTGTTTTTTTTTTCTTAATAATTTCCTAGTGATTTCTTGCTAAAACCTAAATCTTGTGTCTTGAACAAGTTGTAATTAGGCTTCATTTATGGAATAATTCAATTTTTGAATATAAAAAAATATTTACATGTTATATATTATATGCATCAAAATTTTAGAATGACTTAGGTGGGGAATGTTAAAAAAAGATTGGGAAACACTGCTCTACATATTTCAAAATATTTGAAAACTATTAATTATTTATTTTATGTTATTTGTGTATGCTCATAACAGTTAAGTTGAGCCAAATTAATAGTTTTTTTCGGACTCATCAAATTTGGTTTTTTTTGTATGTCAAGGGGTTAAAAATGCATAGTAAAACTATTAAAAAATTTATAAATAAGAAGAAAGACCAGAAAGAAAATATACAGAAAACGAAAGACACAAATTATATTTTTTTAATATGTGCATTTTGAAATGGGGTGTTTTTGTATGTTTTTCTTCAAATTTTTGAATTTGATAAATAAATAGTATACCATCCAAAACACGTCCACTTTGCCATTTCTTGAAAAACAACATATAACTCAAAAAATAATTGAAGAGACATTTATTTGTCTTGTGTGCGTTTATTGATCACATAGACTAAATGTGTAGGAAAAAACAAAAAAGAAAATTTTTCGCAAAAGCTTAATGTGGCCACATTTGACCTATGCACCCTCCCGTACATATTCTTCGGATTTTCCTCGCGCGAGTTTATCTCTGCAAAAGAGGAAACTTGTCATCGGAGCATTTGGATATATTATCTCCGGGCATAACAAAACGAGTGAACGGATCACGGTAAAAAATGTAATAAATCACGATGATACGAGAATATATACGAATATGAGAATGGATTATTTTCTTTTGAGCGCAGCGAGTATTGTTATATGAATAGATTTCTTGTGCTCTCTGTTATATATCAAAATAGTCGAACCGTATCAAAATATTACCTTTTAAATCGATGACAAGAGGTGTTATTATAAATCACATTTCTCGTTTCGTTTTCTACTAAAAGCACTTGGACCGGTGATTTATCTCTTTTTTGATTATTTCTACTTCTAAATTGGAAATTGCCAAATTTAAACGCGCAACGTTTTTTTTAATTTAATGATTACTATTATATTTTGCATATAAAATATAATGAACTTGTATTAAATCAATTTACCCAAAATAGTGTAAGATATATAAGTATTTATATGAAAAATATAGTCTTTGACTACATTTCTCATATGACAACTTATCTTACCCCATACACTTTACCTAATTATTTTTACAATTAGTTTAATGTCTTTTATACGTATAAAGAATTTATTTAAATAAAACATTACTTATTAAAAGCATTTAATTAGAGTACGCAATTTTGGCTGTAACATTTTGCACCCCCCGCCCCAAGTCTTAATAAATTATATAAGTCATTCTCAATAATTTATTTTTTATTTTACTTGTGTATTATTCCGCAAGCATATTGGACAAAGACCCCGTTTAATTTTATCGAACGCGTTTTCCCGAGTTTTTCTTTGACCCACAATTTTCGCAAAGCACAGGTGTATTTTTCCACTGCTGTCAGCAATTCGCATCCGCCTGATTGATTTCGCGATTTATTTCTATTTGTGCGTCGATTTAACAGTTGCAAGCACTCTCGGCCGGAAATTGTTAATTGTTTTTAAAATAATCTAACCAAAATTAAAGATTACTTTTATTTTCAATTAAAATGTCGCCAAAACGAAAATTAGTAGCCGAACCTGATTTTTCCCGAAGGAAAGAAGACGTTTTATGGGCGCTTTATTTGGCACTCCGGTTGACTGTCTGTTCCGTCTTTACTTCTGCGGAAAATAAAGCTGTTCTGCAGGAAATCGGCATAAAAGGATTGAATTGCATTTTCTCGAGCGATCGTAAATTTGCATGCCATGTCCACTTCATTCTCTGCAGCATCGCGAACGTGACGTTCTACTGTGAAGCTGATATATTATCTTGTTTACTCATTTTATTGGAACTCGATTTACCGTAGATAAATCCAATCCCGATTTGTTCTTTAGACGTCCGAACGGTGCTTTTAATTTTTTATTGCGCAAAACTAAATCGAAACGTTAACCCACAAAGATCGCAATTTAAAACTTTAAATTAAGCAAGTTTATGTTGCTAAATTTTTTAAGGATTTGTACTAGTAATAAATTTAAATGGAGAGCCGGGAGTTGTTTCTTTCGAAACCCAGAAAAAATTATATATAAAAAACGATTCGATCGAATTAGGTATATATAACTGTGAATAATTATAAATTTATTAATAATTATATCATCGTGATAATATAGTTTATGGGTCGAAGAATGATATGGGTTACCTTTTATCCCGGAAAAATATATGGTTCCTGCGGGAGCAAAGTGCGGGTAAAGGCTACTATATACACAATTATATATAATTATACCGGGCCATTTTTCATATATAATTGTTTATTAATTAAACATAAATTTTATATAATTATTTTGTAGCGAACGCGATAGATTAATCTAGTCAAGCGCGCGAAAAAAAAACTATCGCTTAGCGAGTCCAAGGCGTTAAACGGTGCGTATCGTCGAAAGCGGAGAATTATCTCGATCTTTCTAGAAGCTGCGATGCCGATACCGAAATACATATATAAGCGCGCCCGATTGCGGTAATAATCCGTTTAGTTCAATTAAGGGGTGAAATTCAAGGGTGGTTTCTCATGCGCGGCGAAAATAAATAAATAACAGTGTGTAAATACATTAGTGCATTTCCTAGATCGAAATGTGCCACTTTGAGCTCAAATGTGCGCACTCGGCTTTAAGAGCAATTCACAATCATTAATTAATATAAAATTTATTAAAGCTCATTAAATAAGTTATAGAAGCGTAGATCTATCAGGTACCAAATTATTTTACTTCATAATTATTGGATTTTTTGAGTTGAAAAAAATAAGATTGAATTTCATAAATCCGATAAATACGAAGATGTGCGCATTCGAGCGAAAAGTGGCACATTTCCGAGCGAGGGAGGCAAATGAAGCGCGACGCGGAGCGGCGCGCTTCATTTTCCCGAGATCGGAATGTGCCACTTTGAGCTCGAATGTGCACACTCCGTTTGAAGCACGATTCACAATTATTTAAGCAAATAAATTAGCCAAAAAATTCATTAAACAATTTAATCGTTTTCTATCACTATAAAAATAATAATGAAATAATAATAACAATAAAAAATAATAAAAAAACTCTAGAAACAAACAGAATTGCTAATTTACAAACAAAAAACTAATAGAACAAGCAAATTAAATTAGTTCCCTTCTTTCAATTTAAAATTCTACGAATTCATGTGTAACCAAACATTTTCCACTATTATTTTTTTTAATTGCTTCTCCGCTTTCGCCCGGTTCTTCCCCATCTCTCAAAAGCGAAATTCTAAGGCGCGGCAATCTTTAAAAATTAATTAAAGCGACAAATAAATATTAAATGGGCGCGCTTACGAGGAAAATTGTTGGGACACAAGTTATAATAGGAAATTTAAACTTAAATAAGCATTAATAAGATTTTATGGCGTCGAAGGCCTCCATCTTGGTTTTAGTAGAGGTGCCCTTAGAAGATTTATTCTCTCGAGCGCAAAATAGGTGTTTACGCTTGAGGAAACGCGTCCGGAAAATTCGCGGGCGCCGGTAATTGGTCTTTGGCGAGGGAAAAGTTGCGTTTTGGATGAATTCATTATTTCGCAGAACAACCGAAAACGTCCTCGAAATCTTTCGCGAAAAGCGAAAACGAACGCGCCGCGCCATTTCCTTTCGGCGGTCTCGCCGCGGAGCTTATAAATTTTTGATTTTTTTTCGCAAAACCGAGGAAAAGCGAAACTGTTTAACGCAGTGTTTCCCAACCTTTTTTTTTAACATTCTAAAATTTAAATGCCCTTCTATGTAACATAAATCTTTTTGAAGTTATACTTCTTTTGGCGCTTTGAGAGTAAAATATTAGCACTGCTAACGAAAATTGGACAGTTGAAGCAAGAAAGTAAATTAATACTTGTGAACGAGGCTTAAAACCGAGTGTGCGCGTTCGAGCTCAAAGTGGCACATTTCGATCTCGGGAAAGTGAAGCGCGCCGCTCCGCGTCGCGCTCCATTTGCCTCCCTCGCTCGGAAATGTGCCACTTTTCGCTCGAATGCGCCCATCCTCATTTTATTGGATATGTCTAGTTTATCTTTTGTTCTTTCAAATCATCAATTTAAACTTAGTTTGGAAAATATGGATTGTATGTTCGAAAAACGTTTTTACCATAGCAATGAGTGGAAGGGAGCGAAAAGATATAACAATCTCGTCATTGCGAGTGAGAGGGAACGATAAAAGTTATTCAACTAATTTTTCGTACAAATCATTGGCTTAAATTGCACACTTGGTCTTTAATAAAAATCTAGAATAAACACTACACCTATTCCTCGATTTACACGCTACTTATTTTACACGATTTATTATTTAGGGAATTATTTCTATTTTGGTACACACAAAAAGAAAATCATCTAAAATACTCTTAAAATAATCCCGTTTTCTAGTGAAGACGTTTCTCAAAAAACTGTATATATTAATATTGTGGCTTACTTACGTATGGGCCTTATTAATGTATTGAATTTTTTTACCTATTTGATATTTGTTTACCCTACATCGTTCTATCATTGTTTTTCAGTATAATTCCCAACAACGAACACTTCTCAATAACGGATAAACTTTCATTCCCCCGAGGTGTCCGTTATTAAGAAGTTTTACTGTACATTATTATGAATTTTATAAAGGGGTTTTCAACGAGAGGTGTCAGTTTAAATTTCGCGCCATTTTGGAAAGCAAAAATTAAGAGGTTTTCAGATAGGGGGCGAAACAACGTATTGAAATGGTAATGAGGTTTGATACATCATAAAAAAAAGTTGCCCATTAAAAAATGAATGGGTATTGCAAAACAATACATTACTAATTAAAAAAAATTGAGTATTGAGGGACAATACTTATCATCACTCATTAAAAAAAATGGGTATCGAGCTATAACGCATTGCCTATCGAAATAAAAAAAAAATTAGTAGGTACCCACTCTCATTACTCACAGATTTTTTTTTTAGAAAATTCTCAAAAATGAGCCATGAGAAATAATTCCATAACTCATTCAAAACAAAAATTAAAACGAATACATTGCTCATTAAAAATAGAAATGACTAATATAAAGTGGATACATCACTCTTTCAAACAAAATTTCATAGAAATCAATTTGTTACTAATTAAAAATAAAAATGAATAGTGCAGAGAAACAAATAATTTTGAAGTTATACTTCTTTTGGCGTTTTGAGTGTAAAATATTAGCACTGCTAAGGAAAATTCGACAGTTGAAGTAAGAAAGTAAATTAATACTTGTGAATGAGGCTTAAAACCGAGTGTGCACATTCGAGCTCAAAGTGGCACATTCCGATCTCGGGAAAATGAAGCGCGCCGCTCCGCGTCGCGCTTCATTTGCCTCCCTCGCTCGGAAATGTGCCACTTTTCGCTCGAATGCGCACATCTTCGTGTTTATTAGATTTGTTTATATTAATCTTCTCTCTTTTAAATCAAACGATTGAATATATTATTGTTTTGCATTCGAAAACAGCTATAGCGTTTATTATTTTTTAATACTAATTTTTTAAAACACTAAACCATAGATTTTGTGTTGCCTGCGTAAGTACGGGCCTGTAATTTTTGATTAATATTTTTATAAAGTCAATTATTTTTGTGAATCAAGCTTAAAACCGAGTGTGCATTCGAGCTCAAAGTGGCACATTCCGATCTCGGAAAATGAAGCGCGCGCCCGCGTCGCGCTTCATTTGCCTCCCTCGCTCGGAAATGTGCCACTTTTCGCTCGAATGCGCACATCCTCGTATTTATTATATTTGTTTATATTAATCTTCTCTCTTTTAAATCAAACGATTGAATATATTATTGTTTTACATTCGAAAACAGCTATAGCGTTTATTATTTTTTAATACTAATTTTTTAAAACACTAAACCATAGATTTTGTGTTGCCTGCGTAAGTACGGGCCTGTAATTTTTGATTAATATTTTTATAAAGTCAATTATTTATTGTGAATCAAGCTTAAAACCGAGTGTGCACATTCGAGCTCAAAGTGGCACATTCCGATCTCGGGAAAATGAAGCGCGCCGCTCCGCGTCGCGCTTCATTTGCCTCCCTCGCTCGGAAATGTGCCACTTTTCGCTCGAATGCGCACATCTTCGTGTTTATTAGATTTGTTTATATTAATCTTCTCTCTTTTAAATCAAACGATTGAATATATTATTGTTTTACATTTGAAAACAGCTATAGCGTTTATTATTTTTTAATACTAATTTTTTAAAACACTAAACCATAGATTTTGTGTTGCCTGCGTAAGTACGGGCCTGTAATTTTTGATTAATATTTTTATAAAGTCAATTATTTATTGTGAATCAAGCTTAAAACCGAGTGTGCACATTCGAGCTCAAAGTGGCACATTCCGATCTCGGGAAAATGAAGCGCGCCGCTCCGCGTCGCGCTTCATTTGCCTCCCTCGCTCGGAAATGTGCCACTTTTCGCTCGAATGCGCACATCCTCGTATTTATTGGATTTATGAAATTCAATCTTATTTTTTTCAACTAAAAAATTCCAATAATTGTGAAGTAAAATAAATTGCCATAGATTTGGTACCTGATAGATCTACGGTTCTATAACTTAATTAATGACCTTTAATAAATTTTATATTAATTATTTATTATTACTATTATTTATATTAATTATTTTATATTAATTGTGAATTGTTTTTAAAGCCGAGTGCGCACATTTAAGCTCAAAATGACACATTTCGATCTAAT
The DNA here is from genome assembly GCA_036325965.1 of Sinopyrophorus schimmeli. NCBI lineage: Eukaryota > Metazoa > Arthropoda > Insecta > Coleoptera > Elateridae > Sinopyrophorus > Sinopyrophorus schimmeli. The sequence continues at coordinate 33,986 of JARFIZ010000015.1, read as the reverse complement.
TTATATACACACTGTTATTTATTTATTTTCGCCGCTCATGAGAGATCACCCTTGAATTTCACCCCTGAATTAAACTAAACGGATTATTACCGTAATCGGGCGCGCTTATATGTGTATTTCGGTATCGGTATCGCAGCTTCTAGAAAGATCGAGATAATTCTCCGCTTTTTCGTATTTATTGAACTTATCTTTGCACATGGTTATATTTAATTTAGTTACACCAAAGAAGTATAACTTCTAATGCGCGCACATAAGTACACGCACCGAATTTTTTAATTTGGTATTTAAAAATTGAATTATTTTATATATGAAGCCTAATTATATCTTGTTTAAGACACAAGATTTAGGTTTTAGAAAGAAATCACTATAAAATTATTAAGAAAAAAAAAACAATAAATAAATTTTCAACACATATAATAAGGAAATAACTAAAAATCAAGTATGTTTTCAAATTGAATAATGATATTGCCCCCCTATACCTTTAAATTGCCGCCATGTGGGGCGTGGGACCCACGTTGGGAAACGCTGGTTTAACACCTTCATTTCTTATTCGGGTCCCGTTTATACGAATCGGGAAAGTTGATTCGATCGGTCAGCGTGAAATTGACCAGACAAACTAAGATTGCGTTCTCAAAGTTTCCCATATTTATGCGAGACAGAAGCGACAGGGGTCGCCCTTTTTTTCCTCGATATGTGCTCCCGACGTCCAATTTATATCGTTTAAAAACAACGCTCGCAGAAAATTATATGAAGCATAAAGATGCGAATGCGTTTTCCTCGGAAAAACTTTTCGGCTCGCCCCTCCCCCGTTTTTGCTTTGCAAAGGAAAGTTGTTCCCAATTTACGTCACTCGTAATGTCAAGTATTTCAGTTTATCGCACACGCACAAATTTTATAGTGTAAAGTCGACGTATCTCGTTCCGCACCAGCGAAGTTTCGCCTGATCCCCTTCGGCATCGGATTGTTATCCGTCTTCGAAGGGGTGACCCCATGCACGACGTGCCACATGCAGACAGTTAGCAATGCACAAATAAAAAAGATAAATTAAATTAAAAAATAAAAAGAAGAAACGCGAGGTTGATGGATGAAATCGATCGATTTGAGTTAGTGTTCGCGCGTTTGGGGCACTCGGAAACTAATAAAATGTGTTTTGGGCACCGAACACGTTGTCCTGATGGATTCGTGTCCGAATTGGTGTGTATGTGCCGTTTGCTCAATTAAAGTAACGATGTGGTTTCATGAGCCGACCGCAAATTATTTCACAAAGTCACACACTAAATTATGACAGATTAATTTGGGCCGAACGGTCTCGGATTAATTTTGGTTTTGAGGTAGTTCGCTCCTGACGTTCGCAAAAAAAAAGTTTAATGTATTCGATGACCGAGTATTTTATTTTTGTCAGAGACTGTAAAAATGTTTATGTACGGAAAAGGGTAATACAATCACATATGTCGAAATAATTTTTTTTAAAAAATTACCAAACCATAGAAATCGAAAATCAAATAGAGGAAATAGACTTGAGAATAAGGCCTCAAAATTAAAACGCAAAATAAAATTACTTGTCTTAATTGCTTCCCCCTAACATAAAATGTTTTTACTAATAAAGTTCCTGGCCAGTTTAATACAACAAAATATGATTTGATTCGTAGACAACGGGGTGTCCAAAATGATTCTTCTGCAGTTGATAAAATTATCGTAGGAGATCCAGTCAGCAGATCATCTACGAAAACGATATTTTTGGTATATTAAATAAATAAAACAAATTTAGAATCGTTTACAACGTTTTAATTCAATAATATGTGAAATAAAATATCATTTGCCCACAAAAAAAGAATTTCTTATCTTTGAGATCAATTATTCATAGCCATAGATATTTATAATAATATAAAAAATCTTTCCTAGGGCATAAATAATTCGATCCACCTTAAGCTTGCTTATTTTTACTTTTAGGCGTCCTTTTAGTGACATTAAAGAACTCCACAAGCAGATGGATCATTTTACCCCAAACTCAACATTAACATTTAAAACTCTATAAACTAATTTTTAATTTTTTTACGGTTACCGCGTTACCTTTTAATCAAAAAAGGATCGTTTAACCCCGAGAGATCATTTTATACCACTTTCCCCTACGTCTTAAGTCTTTTTTGTTACATTTTGCACTTCCCTGTACATAAAAGAGAGCCATACAACGTGGACCACGGATTACCGCAAAGAAAAATTATTTTAACTTATTTTAAATTTATTTTGGGAGAAAAAAGTAGTAAATCAGTTTCAGAAATATTTGACATGAGCAATTAACGAAATTTCTTTAAACAAACTGACGGCGGCAATTAAGACATTTTAATCTACTAAAAATAAACAAAGCTCGATTGAAAGCAATTAGACATGGTAAATAATTTAATTGAAATCTACAGATTTCTGATTATGAAACATTTAATTGTCATTGTATTACATGTCTCTCTTTTTTGTTTTATCAATTTTCGTATATTTCTATTTGCAAATTCTAAATTCGTTTTCGCGCTAGAAAATTTGCATTCATAACTACACAAGGTCGTAAAGTATTGATTTTCCACTTGCAACGCTCGGCTATCTGTTTGCGATAAGAAAATTCCAGTTATAAAGCGAGTTTATTTTCGGAAATTTTTCAGCCAGTTTATAACAAGTGGTCGTGCAATAAACATCGAATATTGTTTAAAAAAATTGATTTTTGAGTGCTTTAAAGACACAGTGCACCAGACACGAAACGTAAGAAATTCTGTTTATAATTTTATTAAAATTGTTGCAAATTAAAACAATTTAATTATCAAATTGCGTGACTGTTAACGTTAACTATCGTAAAGTTGCCAGCCATTCCACTTTGATAGTTCTCCTTAGAACACTTCTGCACTTTAAATTTTTTTTGAATGCAAATTAATCGTAAATAGCTTTAAGAAATTTTTATCGCTGATTAATTTTAAAAAACAAATGTGTATCTCGATTAACATACAAAAAGCGTTTTTTAAGCCCGAAGAACGCGGGATCCGATCTTACGGGCGATCGTTATTTTTTATTGTAATTAAGAAGTTCGTAATTAGTTGATATTTTATGGACAAGCGGCTGTAAAGGCATAAGTAAAGTACGTGTTCGGGAACTCAACTTGCGAAATTCGCAGGTTTCGGTGTAATAAAGCACGAAACAGGAGTAGAGGGCGAAATGAAATTGCGAACCTTCAGTTAACAATCCTTCGGTGTACTCCGAGGATGAGATATTTCCCTCATCGACCATTTCTGGCCGTCCTGAGACGAAAATATTTCTCATCCGCCGCCGAACTTCCAAATCTATCGAAATAGGGAAACTGAAAAATTTTATTTTTGCGCGTCGGCTGGGTTTTTGAACGGCACAGCCGACTTTTCCTTGGCGCACTGCTGAAAGCGTTTTATTCGGGTTTATTTCAAGTTCTGGAATAGAACAAAAATTAAATTAGGTTTATTTTCGGTTTATTAACACGTTTTAATCGAAGGTTGAACTCGCAATAGGGGTTTAAATGTGCCAAAATAAATCGCAAGTTTAATCAATATTATGTTCAATGAACCCAAGTAAAACTCAAATTAATTTTAGTTTTTGAATACGATTTTATAGTTTAAAATCCGTTTACATTGACTTTTAATTGTACTTCGATTGAAAAATGCAATTGAATTGCAATTATAATTTGCGAACAGGGGCGGATCTGCTTAAGGGTTTAATGGGCTGCAGCTAGGGTTGCCACCTTTTTTTGGAGGTGAAATAGTATGTTTTTCAAAACATTGTAAAGAATATAGTAAGGTAACGGACCCAAATAAGGCCCACCTTAAGTTTATAAAGGCATAATTAATAGGTTTTTGAAAAAAATGCATCAATACTTCGTAATCAAAATGTTTATTTATATGTAACAATCTTTCTCTTGTAACAAATACGAGCTTTGACAATGATTCAAAATCAGGAAGCGGGAAATTTGAAAATTAGGCCTTATTTGGATCAGTTACCTTACTTTTGAGAAATTCAGGGAAAAAAATAGTACGCGTTTACTTTTAATCATTATTTATTTTTTCATATATATTTGTTATTAGTCTTAAAGGTTTTATTTCATGTTTAATTTTTAAAATGTGTATTGGTTAAGCCAATTAGATGGGTTAAAATTAAACCATTTATTTAAATATATTAAATAAATTTTTCTCAATAAATAACAATAGGTTTTTTTTCTATTTTATTAATTTTTCTATATAAAAGCAGCTTGTTAATTGATTTAGCGATAAAATATAGTATTTTTCGTACTATATTATTTTTCTAAAATATATGGTACAATTAACTAAAATATAGTACGATACTACCGTCTTTTTCCGAAAATAAGACAATGTCTTACTATTTTTTTTGGTCCAAAATACGCGCTAGGGCGTAATTTCGTGGACGGCCAAAATAAAAGTATATTTATATTTTTTTATTTAATACTTATTTTACACAGAATCATTTCTCTGAAATACGAGTATTGGGGAAGCTAAACATATTATTATTTATACTTAATAGTTCAACAGCATTTTTCAACGAATTCTTTTTTTGCATTTTTTATCTAGGACTTATTTTCGGAGGATGTCTTATTTTACAAAAAGTTCCGAAAATCACGATAGCGCTTATTTCCGGAGAATGTCTTATTTTCGGAAAAAGACGGTATATAATATAGTACGGGTGGCAAGCCTAGCTGCAGCCCTGGGCCCCGTAAATTTAAAGAGGGTTGAAAACAATAGAAGATATTGTGAATTAAAAAGAAATCTAAAATTTTTAAACCGAACACCTACATCACTATAGAAAACAGTTTTTTGATAAAATGGCAATTAGTTGAGTAATTAGGTAGGCCCCTAAGTAACATTAGCCCTGGGCTCCACAAATTCACGATCCGCCGCTGTTTGCAGTCACGATCGTTACAGGATTTAAACCTAATAAATATTTAGCTTTGTTCTATTGAAGTAGATGAAATAATTTAATTACGCTAAATGGAAAAATAAAATTAATTAATTAAAGTGGTGTCAAAATTTTTCGAGAAAAGGCTGCAAAAATTGCAATATGAATAAATCATCTTTATAAATTGGATTTTATATTTAGGTAGTCACATATGAAATGAATAATTTTCATGATAAACCTTTTTTTTATTCACAATATGTTATCAATTATTGAAAAGGGTTATACCTTGTTAATTATGGTTTATTATTTTTTTAATTGCGACTTATTGGTAAATTAATTTACATTGCATTTAAAATTGATTTATTTAAGGCCTATATTTTTTTTAGTCTTTTACTGGATTGTTTTAAATTAGGTTTTTAATACGTCTTTAAAATTAGATTTTTTTTCGCACATTTGAACTGTTTAATTGGGGTGTATTACGCGATTATTGGCATCCCTCAGCGTTTACTACCACATTTTGAAAGATACCGGTTTAATTTAAATAATCATACTATTATAAAAATTTGTTTCAATTTAAATTTAAAGTAAAAATCATAAATTAAAAAATCCAGTGCATTAGAAATTTCACTTCTTTGGCGTAACTAAATCAAATATAACTACGTGTAAAAATGAATATAAATAAATTCAATAAACACAAGATGTGCGCGTTTGAGCGAAAAATGGCACATTTGCGAGCGAGGGAGGCAAATGAAGCGCGAGGCGGAGCGGCGCGATTCATTTTCCTGAGAGCGGAATGTGCCACTTTGAGCTCGAATGTGCACACTCGGTTCTAAGCCTGATTCACAACATTATAGGCCAATAAATTAGACGAAAAATTAGTTAAATAATTTTAATCGGTCCCTCTCACTTGCACCAACGATATTATCGTATCTTTTCGCTCCCTTCCACTCATTGCTATGGTAAACACATTTTTTAAGTATAAAATCGATATTTACTATACTATATTTAAGTTTATAATTTGAAAGAGAGAAGATTAATATAAACAAATATAATAAATACGAGGATGTGCACATTCGAGCGAAAAGTGGCACATTTCCGAGCGAGGGAAGCAAATGAAGCGCGACGCGGAGCGGCGCGCTTCATTTTCCCGAGATCGGAATGTGCCACTTTGAGCTCGAATGTGCACACTCGGTTTTAAGCATGATTCACAACATTATAGGCCAATAAATTAGACGTAAAATCAGTTAAATAATTTTAATCGGTCCCTCTCACTTGCACCAACGATATTATCGTATCTTTTCGCTCTCTTCCACTCATTGCTATGGTAAACACATTTTTCAAGTATAAAATCGATATTTACTATACTATATTTAAGTTTATAATTTGAAAGATAGATGATTAATATAGACAAATTCAATAAACACGAGGATGTGCGCATTCGAGCGAAAAGTGGCACATTTCCGAGCGAGGGAGGCAAATGAAGCGCGACGCGGAGCGGCGCGCTTCATTTTCCCGAGAGCGGAATGTGCCACTTTGAGCTCGAATGTGCACACTCGGTTTTAAGCACGATTCACAACAATTAATTGACTTTCTCAGACGGCTAACGTCGACTGTCGAATTTTCGTTGGCTGTGCGCGCATTACTTCCGTTGCCTGTTAAAATTTAACTCTTCCTGCGCCAAAAGAAGTACAACTTCAATAATTATACGGAAAAGGTGGCCCTAAATTATAGAATTTGGCTTCCAGCTATATGAGTAGACGGTACCCGTCGTTCTAAGCCCAATATATTAAAAATAATTATCTATAAACCGTCGATTAAGATGCTATCTTTTCTACGAACAAAAAAAATTAGGGATTAATCTCCTATAAAAATATTTGCCGGAAGCTTAACAAGCTTTCAAGCCCACGTTGAAAAGCTTCCAATGATAAATATGTTAGTTTTTCTCTTGTAATTACTTTTAACGTTTGCTTTGGGGCACCTTCCACGTTTTTTGACATAGTTATTAGTGTAAAGCAGAAGTTCCTAAAGTGTGGGTTTCACATTTTTTGATGCCACCAATTAACCATTGAAATAACGCCATTAATTAAAGATTTCTAGCGCTAATTTATTTTTGGCTCGACTATACATATAATAAATTTACTATTAAGATTTAACATTTCAATTTGTGAAGATTTTTAACAGGAAAAACGTGAAGTACCAACGTCGAGGTAAAGAATGAAAGCTGGTTTGATCAGAAAACTGCCCATTTTTCGGAAAAATTGTATGCCGATCATTTCTGTCAAAAAAAAAGTATTTGGAACCTGGAGTTTTTTGACTTTGAAAATTGAACTGCGCCTAAACGCATGAAAAGTTTTTTAAGTGACTTTTTATGCAAATAAATTATGGAAACGGCGACAATTAGGCGAAAACAATTGAAAAAATTAAATTTCAATTAAAATAATTACTTTTTTCGCAATTAAACACAAATTATATATAATTTCCATTTTTCAGCTAGGTATAGTAGGCTGATTTTCAAACGCGTTTTTAACAATGTTCCCATTATCCGATAAGAAACATTTTTTTATACTACTTCACTTGATTTTTGATGCTCTTTCATAAAAACTTAGTCACTAATTTTTTCATTAACAGTTGGTTAATTGGGCAATTTTCTGATCAAACCGGCTTTCGTTCTTTGCACGCACGCCCCACACAACATTCTTAAGAAACGCTACCTAATAATGAAAAAAAAATTAAAATTGGTTAACGCGACTCTTTGTAATCGAAACACCCTGTATAGCACACATAAATAGAGACTTAGGCGTTATGCTCCAATACATAAATCAAGTATAGTCGTTTTCCGCATGTCGTGTTCCAATTTCGTCGTCTTCCATCCAACCTCCCGCAGTAATCGTCTGCTGCAATCCCATTCTCTTGGCAAACATCGCAGATTTCGATTTGTTCCATTATTCGTAAGATTTTTTGCGAGTTGGATAAGTCTTCGTGTAAAACGCAAGTAGTCGCGTACCGAGCGGGGCCCGCCTGCATAACGAAGAAGATTACGGCGAAAAGAACCGGGCGATTATGGAGAGCTGTGCATTCGGAGCCGATTAAATAAACTTCGAACTTTAATCTATGAGTCGCGAAAATTTATTTGTGCGAACTTTACTAGCTTCGTTCGAAAGCTTAATGCATCGGAAGCGCGTTATTGCTGGGAAACTTTGGCGCCGTGTAATTACCTTTAAGCAGTAACCGGATTAGCAATAGAATTCGCCAACTAAAACTACCCCTGTTTTCTTTTTTTTGGAATGTTGCTTTGATTTTTCTCGGTGCTGTTATCTGATTTTTTTAATTGCGAGGGGGAGTTTTTTTAACTTGATTTGAACGTCTTACTACAGCGAATTTTGCGCGTTCGTACGTCGCGATTAATGGCATTTTCAAAAATCGCCGAGACACCTATTTGCTTAAATTTATTCTACTTTCGATTGGTGAAAATCTCGTTTAATTCGGCGCATTTGTTTTTGAGTAATTTGCATTTTGTCATAATTCGGTGAGACCGAGCATTTTTCGCAAACGGGCAAAAATGATCAAATGAGGTTTTTAGTAAATTAAAGACCATCCTGTAGCTTTAATAGTTTATCTAAAGTTAAAATACCATAGCAATGTTTTAAATGTCGAATTTGAAAATTTTTATCTTAGCGAGATCGTTAATAAATAATAAGGGACGTTTTCAAAATCTCTCAGAGGCGTACCCGGCTATATTTTTTTGGGTTCTAACTAGGCTGTCTTTTTGAAACTGTCAATTGGGCTGTAACGCAAAACATATTTAGGTCCTAACCTGGAAATTTCAGTTAGATCCCAATGAAACAGTATCAATTTGGTCTCTGTCTAATTTCGTTAAGGCAAAAACTACATTTTGAAAGCTTTCCAGATTTTTCGTTTGAGCACCGTTGATTTTTTTGGCTTATTTTACGATCCGATAAACGGACATTGAGAATCTGAAAAGTTTTTAAAGATCTGTCCACAAATAACGGCCCTACAATTTTTTTGTGCTACAAAAATGAATCAACTCTTAATTACTCGAAAAATTAACATTGCGCCCTATGCCGATTTTGAACGTATCTTATGGGAAAAGTCTCACAATTTTGAAACCGGGTCGTTTTTAATAATTGGATTAAAAATGAGCGCGCCACAATCGTTTTTGTGAGTCAAAGTGTATTTTTTTCGATTTATTTAGTTTTGTCGAAAATTTTGGAGGTTGAAAGGGAAGAAGGAAAAAATAGCTCCGGTTATGACGGTTTGGGGTCTATAGGAACGTCCCGTAAAAATTTAAAGCAATTCCATTACCTAAAACTTTTTTTCCTCAAAAATACGCAAGGGGTTAATCCATGTATTTTGGTGATTTTTGGCGATTTTGAAGGTTTTGAGTTAGGACCGGATTTTGACGCGTGGGGTTTGGAAACGTTCAGAAATGAAAGGATTTGACGAAATTCGGAAAAACAGCGGACTTACAGCACTTTGAAAATTAAAAATTTTAGCTAAATTTACATTTTGAAAGCTTTAACCGCGTTTTTTTTACAGACTTAACATTGGGCCTTATTGATTTTTTTGCTGGTCTTACGCTTAGATAAACGTCCTTTCAGAATCTGAAAAGTCTCTAAAGATCCGTTCACAAATGACCAAGCTACGTTTTTTCAAACTGGAAATTTAAAATAAAATAATTACAAGTCGCACTCTTCGCACCCGTTTTTCTTAAAAATTTCAAATGGCACGGTTATGTTTTTTTAAGCCTATCCGAAGCAAAAAAGTCGGGCAAATCCGAATCTGTATAGTTTTTAAAGATTGGTTCACAAATAACGGCGCTACATTTTTTTTAACTTAAATTTTTGTGTTACAAAATAACCCTTGATTATTCAAAAAATTAACATTGCGCCCAATGCCAGTTTTGCACGTATCTTATAGAAAAAAGTCTCAGGATTCTGAATCCGGGTCTCGCATAAAGATTGGATCGAAAATGAGGTCGCTACGATCATTTTTTTGAGTCTAAATGTATCATTTTTTGATCTGACAATATTTGGAAACGGATAAGTGGAGCTTTAACTAAATTAAAGACTGTCAAACTTTATATAATTCCTCTGATTTTTATTAATTCATCTTGGGCCAAAATAAAACAAAACAACCTTTAAAAAAAATAATAAATAAACGCCAACCTTTGATTTTTTTTTAAGTGAATTTTTTGTACGCCACCTCTCCCCAACTGCCTCATTTATAACCGGGAGTGACGGGCAAAATTAATAATTAATTAAAATTTTCAGGTGGAAAGCGTATCATTCGTTTCTGTCTTATCGAAATTGTTTCGGCACCAAAGCAATGATAAATGACCCTTTACGATTTTAAATTAATCCTGCGTTTCTGCCAATGAATCTGCAATCGCATCTGCACCTATAAATCTGTTTTTCAATTTGATCTCTTGGACCAGATCCATAGTTCCAATTATTTTTTATAACAAACATAATAAACGCGTGCGTCGTCGTAATCGTGACCCAAAATTAATAGAATTTCGGAGCAATCGTCTTATCAAATCGAAGCGAATTAGCAAAATGAAAATTTAAACTTCTTATCTGCGGCAGCGAAAAGCGGCGGCACTAAAATTTTGGTTTGGTATTTACCTAAAATTAATTTAAACAAGGAAACCTCTTCGATAACAAAACGCCACCTCGGGTAACATAAACTGCTGCTTGCATTGGATTAATTACAAATATTCCCGGATTTAAATGAGAAACTGGAACATAACTGGTAATCTAGAGTGGCCCGTGGCTATTTTCCGGAATTTTAGGGCGCATTATAATTGGTTTTGTAATTTATAATACGATAAGCCGCAGGAAGTGTATTTCACTAACGATTTTATCTACATTAAATATTCGAATTATTCTCTTCTCCCAAATGTAACGTTTTAATCGCGAAATAAATAAACAAATAAAAAAAATTGGTGCGTGTACTTATGTAGGGGAACCTGCTGTACCTTGGATCTTTTTTCACTTGTAATTTTTTTAAATTGTTTATGTAACAATTTGTTGATAAACTGAATTGCATCGTAGTGGGGGGCACTAATAAGGTATTCATCATAAAATATTTGAAAGCATTACCAACCGTTTACTCAAATTGCTATAAGATTTAAAAATTAGTGAATCTATGGCCTAGGTACAACAGAAGTGATGTACCTTGGCTCTATTCACATTAAGCAAAATAAAACCCATTGTTCTATGAAAACTATATTTTATTTTTGGATTATAAGAACTACTAATGTTCTTCTTTGAGATGACACTAAAATTGTTTCAAAAATTAACAAAACTTTTTTGTATACTAAAATTTCACATACTTAATGGTTAACTTTGCAAAAATTTAAATTTTTCGTTAGACTTGCGAGGCATATTATCTGAAGCAAAATAAAATAAAAATAAGAATTTATAACAAAGGTATATCTAAATTTTTATTTATTGCACGTTGATCTTAAGGCCAAGGTACAATTTATTGACAGTGACCGAGGTACAACACACCGACCCTTGATGTTTAAACTCAAAAATAAATTTAAAGATTATGCTGTGCCAAAATCAGACAATTACTATGCAAACATTAATAAATAATCTTTCTATTACGATGGGTCATTTGTTATTAGGTAATAAAAATCAATAAGATATTAAAGTAAAAATAATATAAAAAGACTTACTTTTTTTCGATTAAAAATTTCAATTGATCTCATACATTAACAAAGTACATTGGCCAGATGCTGCTAACTTTACATTAATGTCTGTCAATGTGGCATTGAAATATCGAAAATTATGGGTCACGAAAGCCCGCAAATAGTTAAAAAAGTAAAGTTGCTCTAGATACAAAGGGACCAAGGTACAACAGGTTTCCCTACGCGGTTTAGAAGTTACACTTCTGAATTAAATATAACCACGTGTAAAAATTAATATTAATAAATTCAACAAATACGAGGATGTGCGCATTCGAGCGAAAAGTGGCACATTTCCGAGCGAGGGAGGCATTTGTTAATTCGGGGTCAAATTCGGTCGAATACCCTGGCAGAACACCGTCTGCAAAAAGCAAACAGCAGGGTGAACGCGGCGCTGTTAAAGACCGTAGGGTGCGTCCAGTCGCGCTGTACGGCGGCCAAAACTGGTCGGCCACCAAGAATGTGCAATACAAGAAGACAAGGAGACCAAGATGTTGCGTTAGATTGGCGGTATGACTAGACTGGACCACACAGATTAGATAGTATACAGATCTATCACTGATCCCCTATTCTATTGTTCTTGTTTGTCAGGCATAAACCTCTGCGCACAGCAAAATGGACCTCTGCGCAAGAACATATGATCGAAAAGTCACCATAAGGCGTGTGTACGGGTTTCTCATTCACTATTACAAATATTCTTATTTTTAACAGAAACTAAAGAACAAAAATATTAAGCAAACAAACTTTACAGAGCTTTGATTATATAAAAATTAGTGCAAAATATAATTTAAAAAGTTTGAAATAAGTAAAAAAAAACAACTGTAGTATAAATAAAAGATTAAAGAAAACCTTTTATAACAAATAGCCAAGTAACTTTGTTAATTATAATATTTATTAGTAAATTACTGAATAAAAACAAAACTGTATAAGTAACCATTTTTAAAATTAGGGACAGTGCGCCTATGTGAAAATTTTCGCGCATGTCTGTTTGTCACCTCTGGTTTTCAAATCTCAGAGAACAAAGGACTGACATATCTGTATACTACCTAATCTGTGCTGGACCACGTGCGCAAGGACATTATAAGACGTCGCTTTAAAGTCCCCCCTGTCGCCGACAAAATACGCCAAAGTTGGCACCGCTGGTTTCGCTTTAAACAATTATTTTAGAAGAATAAACGCTACCACTTTTTCCAAATTTAAATTTTTGATTTGCAGGAGATGATTAATATAAACAAATCATATGAATGCGAAGATGTGCGCATTCGAGCGAAAAGTGGCACATTTCCGAGCGAGGGAGGCAAATGAAGCGCGACGCGGGCGGCGCGCTTATTTTCGAGATCGGAATGTGCCACTTTGAGCTCGAATGTGCACACTCGGCTTTGAGCACAATTGACAATAATTAATTTACTTACGACAAAATTTTTAATTAATAAATACAGGACCGTATTTCGTACCAAAAAACGCCAAACTTTAATTTAGTTTTTTTAATTAAAATAAAATTAATAACCCTTACAATATTTATCGAACATAAAATGTAAATTTATTAGATATTCAATAAATACAAAGATGTGCGCATTCGAGCGAAAAGTGGCACATTTCCGAGCGAGGGAGGCAAATGAAGCGCGACGCGGAGCGGCGCGCTTTATTTTCCGAGATCGGAATGTGCCACTGAGCTCGAATGACACTCGGCTTAAGCACAATTGACAACAATTAATTTACTTACAACAAAATTTTTAATTAATAAATACAGGACCGTATTTCGTACCAAAAAACGCCAAACTTTAATTTAGTTTTTTTAATTAAAATAAAATTAATAACCCTTACAATATTTATCGAACATAAAATGTAAATTTATTAGATATTCAATAAATACAAAGATGTGCGCATTCGAGCGAAAAGTGGCACATTTCCGAGCGAGGGAGGCAAATGAAGCGCGACGCGGAGCGGCGCGCTTTATTTTCCCGAGATCGGAATGTGCCACTTTGAGCTCGAATGTGCACACTCGGCTTTGAGCACAATTGACAACAATTAATTTACTTACGACAAAATTTTTAATTAATAAATACAGGACCGTATTTCGTACCAAAAAACGCCAAACCTTTAATTTAGTTTTTTTAAATAAAATATAAAATTAATAACCCTTACAATATTTATCGAACATAAAATGTAAATTTATTAGATATTCAATAAATACAAGGATGTGCGCATTCGAGCGAAAAGTGGCACATTTCCGAGCGAGGGAGGCAAATGAAGCGCGACGCGGAGCGGCGCGCTTCATTTTCCCGAGATCGGAATGTGCCACTTTGAGCTCGAATGTGCACACTCGGTTTTCAGCACGATTCACAATAATCTATTTACTTTCTCAGACGGCTTACTTCATCTGCCGACTTTTTGTGAATTGTGCAACCGCAACTTCCGTTTCCTGAAATAGGCGGCTTCACTATTTAATTGCTACTTTAAGCACGAACGTGCGCACTCCGTTTTAAGCATGGTTCACAATAATAAATTTACCTTCCAAATAATTTGCACTAGTCCGCGACTCTTCACGGAGACCCCGCCCGCCCCCAGTTCGAAAATCGCTACCCCAAACGGCCGTGCTTAAATTTTGCGGCAGGTGCACCAAACGCGCCATTAATTTTGCCCCCAAAACGGCGCGTAGATCTTTTCATATTTAATATTCAGACGTCCCCGGAAGATTACTTGCAAATTTCGCAAAATACCTAAGTAATGTTTTCATCAATCGTGGGGGCAGGTGCGGAAAACGACGACGGAACAATCGGAAATGCGTAAAGGCGATGTCGCGAAAGTCGACTTATTTTTATCTTGTCTACTTTTTTAATTCGAAATTTCGCGATTAGGCAAACGTAATTTGGCGATATTAATGAGATGCAGGCGGCAGAACGAAGTTGCTCCAAACGTGAGGTTGTATCCCATTAGCGAATAATCAGATGGGGTTGTTTCTAGTTTGATGGAGTGGTTGGCCTTATCAACCAAATTACCGTTCCTAATACAATTTAATCTGCCGTATCTGCACTGCGTGTCCCACAATCCGATTATTGTTTAGGCATATCCTATGCTTCGACTAATTTCTTCTTTGCTAAACCCTAATCAGTTAATGCGCTCTCGAAGATTTCCCGAAGACAAAAATTTGAATCCGAAAACTTTTCTCCATAAGATTCGAACACAATTAGCAGATGGGACAACGTCAATTATTCGAGTCGTTCGGGGTAAACAGAGCGCGGCGCACAGTTGACCAACGCCCGCGCAGAATGTTAATTTTTGGAGTAATTAAGACTTTTTGATAATTTTTGAGACACATAATTTGCAACTCCGTTACTCGCAAAGTACACAGATCTAAAATCTTTAAGCTTTTCGCTGTCGGGTAGGCCTAGAAAATCATAAGCGCACTATTTAATATTTTCGAAAAAAACGAGTTCTACGCTGGAACGTACATATATGAGTCAGATCACATCAAGTGGACCCCCATTTACCACTTGATCATGAAAATTAAATTTATGCAATTTTTTATTAAGTAGTCACTATTAAAAATTAATCCCAAAAATAGTTTTTCGAAATTTTCATTTTAACAACAATTAAAAATTAAAAATCGATTACATATCAACCGTGAAAGATAAATTGATGAAATTTTCAGAATTTATTGTTGAATGTCTCTATTTTGTTAAAATGGTAAAAACTCAAAATTATTTATTTATTATCCTATTGTTTATTAATTTTTAAATAAACAAATGAAAATTTCAAAGACTTCTTGGTCGAAAAATAAAAAGTTTTTCTACTGATTTTATGCGTTATACATTTAAGTTTAAGATGCAGAAAAAAAATTTCACTGCTCGCAATTAATTTAAACAATATAAATTTATTTATGACCGCGCGCCGGGCGCTGTCCGTGTAGCGTGCTGCCGAGTACCTCTGAATTTATTCTAACTCCGGTCGGTCGCAACTAAAAATAATAAAAAATATTCATTTTTCAATAAATTTTATTTTTTTTAAGTATAATTTAGTAAACAATAAAATAACGTAATTTTTTATTAATTAACTAAGACAGAGAAAACTAACAAATAATTAAATATAAATTTTACAAAACTGTGTAATCTATTTTTACTGTTTCTTGGTCATTTCATAAGTTATAATTTTTTAATTTACTATGAAGTACTCCAATCCTGAAAACTTCATCAATTTATCTTTCACGGTTGATATGTAATCGATTTTTTAATTAAAAGTACTCGAAATTTTCATTGTTAAAAAAATTGTTATTAAAATGAAAATTTCGAAAAACTATTTTGGGGATTAATTTTTAGTAGTGACTACTTCATAAAAAATTGCATGAATTTAATTTTCATGATCAAGTAGTAAATGGGGGGTCCACTTGATGTGATCTGACTCATATGTTACCAACATTATTGTACAAATGTGATTTTGTGGAGATATAATTAAAAAAAAAGTTTGCGAAGCACTGCCTTCGTATTTATGAATATTGCTCATAAAAAGAATTTAATTTAATCCGAATCCGACCGAAGAAAAAGCTAAAGCGTAATTTTTCCTCAAAAGGCCAAAGTAGTAATTGAATTACTTTCATAAGTTTTCCACAAAGCGAAAACTCGTTTTGTTTCTTCTGCCATCAGTCAAGCTCACAATCGGCATCCAGAATTCCTTTGTCTTTCGAAAATCTCTTTGCGCTCAAAATTGCTCTTTGTTAAAAACGGCGCGCGCGATAAATTACGATTCAAATTATCGTTTTCGCCTCAGAAACAATTTAGCACACTCTTGATTCGGCTCATGGCGATAATTTTTTAAGCGTCCGTTAATTTATCGAAAACGGGGCCTCGAATTCGTTCCGACCCCAAACTTGCGGCGGGCGGCGCCGAAACAACCTAAACGGTTCCAAATTTAGTTTAATGGAATTTTCTTGTTTCAGGCGAAGTCCTGTTCGCAACAGGATCGAAAGATGCAGAACTTGTGCTCTCCCATTCAATCTCATATTAGTTTAATACTTGGCAGCTGTTGTCGGCACTTTGACACGCGTGCCCTCCTATCACGGTTCAGAAGGGTAGAAACCCCTAAAACATCACGTCAAAACTGTACGAAACGCTTAATTTTAAAGTCGCGCCGCGTTTTTTTCCTTCCAGACTAAACACGAGCCGAAAACGACATCTTTTCTCATTTGACGATATACTTCTTGTGGCGCGTTGAGAGTACAATTTTGGGTAGGCAATGGATGTTGCGCGCGCACGCTGAACGCAAGTTCGGCAGTCGAAGTTAGCGGTCTAAAAAAGTAAATTAATTTTTGTGAATTATATTATCGGCATCATTTTTATGATCGCAACTTAGGAGGGAGAATAAACATTTTCGGAACTGTTGGGGTGGTGATTTACGTTTTGGCCGACTGTACATCGGGGAATTGGTGTAAATACAGTGTGAAGAGGCGGCACATAAAGTTGGAGAACCACTGCTTTAACCGAATCAATTATTTTTTAATTTTCCATTAACTTTCATATATCCAAAGCCAGGGAATTCCTTAAAAAATCAAATATCTGTCACTGACTTACTGGGTTCTAAATTTTTCAAATAGAAAAAAAAGGGCAGTTAACCCCTTGACATACAAAAAAAACCGAATTTGATGAGTCCGAAAAAAACTATGAATTTGGCTCAACTTAATTGTTATGAGCATACACAAATAACATAAAATAAATAATTAATAGTTTTAAAATATTTTGAAATATGTAGGGCAGTGTTTCCCAATCTTTTTTTAACATTCCCCACCTAAGTCATTCTAAAATTTTGATGCATACAATATATAACATATAAATATTTTTTTATATTTATAAATTGAATTATTCCATAAATGAAGCCTAATTACAACTTGTTCAAGACACAAGATTTAGGTTTTAGCAACAAATCACTAGGAAATTATTAAGAAAAAGAAACAATAAGTAAATTTTAAAAACATAAACTAAAAAATATTTTTATATCGATAGATCGAATTTTTGATAACGCAAATTATTTTTAGTTTCTCTTCAACTTCGACCTATCGAGGTTTGACTGTATATAATTTTATAAATTTAATATTTCTGAACAATTAAGATAATTTATTTATTGTGTTTTCTCCAATATTAATTTTATTTGCGCAAATTAATGATCTTCAAAGTTTTTTGAAAAACCACAAATTCTGTATTTACTATATTTGAGTTTTGTGAAAATACATAAGAATTTTTTCATCAAAATTTTCTTTTAAATATACCGAATAAAGTTTTGTTTTATTCAATTTGTGTTATACAAAAAAAATTGATAATTAAAAATTTCTAAAGTTCTTAAATATATTTTAAAAATTTTCCAAGTTATTAATTTATTTAATTTGAGTTGTCTAAAAACTTAAAATAATTTATTCTTCGAGTTTACTTTAATAATTTTGCTAAATGTTTAAAACTGAATTTCATTCTATGTAAAAAAAACCGGTGCATGTACTTATGTACGCACGTTAGAAGTAATACTTCTTTGGCGCGACTAAATTAAATATAACAACGCGCTATGTTGCGCTTGTGTATAGCTAGACCAGTGGTTATCAAACTATGTGTTACTGCACATATGTCGTTTTATTTGAATACATTGCTATTTTCTTTTTAAATCCAAAAAGTAATTGAAACAAATTGAATAAATACGAAGATGTGCGCGTTCGAGCGAAAAGTGGCACATTTTCGAGCGAGGGAAGCAAATGAAGCGCGACGCGGAGCGGCGCGCTTCATTTTCCCGAGATCGGAAATGTGCCACTTTGAGCTCGAATGCGCACACTCGGCTTTAAGCACACTTTACAAGAATTAATTTACTCTCCGGACAATTCGCAATTAAATATTACAGAATTATATTAATAACAAAATTCCCAAATCGCCAATTTTGTGCCTTTTAACAAAATTATTGTTGAAAACAAACTTTTTCGAACATAAAATTGAATACAGTTTTTGACGTCTTAGAGACGTCAAAATCTACAATGACACCCTAAATGATGTCAATGTCAAGGGGTTAATATGTTTAATTAAATACAGGGTTTTAAAATATTGTTATATGACTTACTTTCTTTCGTGAATAACTCTGTTCTTTAAAAAAAAATATTACTAATTATTAATAGCATACGTATACAGGGTGTCGCAGGAATAGGCACTGAAATTTAGCAGGTTAATACCTCACGCCAATCTAAACAATATTCTATGGTTTTTTTTTAAATTGTATCGTTAGAACAGACTTCAACAAAAATTTTCAAAATATTTTAAATAACAAGGTATTTTTTACACATTTTTGAATTGAAGTTTACGATACCATATGATACATAAGGTGACTTGACTTGGGTTATATTTTTGTTCAGTTTAAGGTGATTTATAAGTGGGTTAAGTTTCAGTACTTATTCGTGGGACACCCGACCCGGTATAGTAACCAAATTAAAATTAGAGACTTCGAAAGGCATCGATTTAAATAATTTCGTTAAGCTCAAGATGATAAAAGTGGGGGGACGCATTGTTATAAGCGATTTATAAGCAAAGCTGCAATATATCAGCCGAATATCTCCAGATAGAAATTTATGTATCCCGAAATGGAAGCCGGTTCCTGCTGGCGAAAGATAGCAAACAGACCGTCAAGGGTGCAAAATAGAATCCACGTAAAGCATTTTGTGCGCGGCCACCCCTCTGCACACTAATATCAAAACAGAATTGAAGTAATGGCCCATGGGGGACAACCGAATTCCGACCAACTTAAATGAGATATGCAACGATTTTAACCGCCCAACTACGAGATTATTTGAATACTTCAACTTTGCATTGTAATTATAATCTTCCGCCGACTCCCCGGGATGAGCCAAATTTAAGAGTTTATCATTTGCTCCGGATTGAGTGCAATGAAACGTTTGAATTGAAGATAAAACTTTGTCAAAGTAATACTCTTTTGAGTCCTCGAAAAATAGTTCTCAAAAATGCTAGTTTTTAACGTCTGATTTTTAAAAGATATAAGAGAAAAAATTAATAACGAAGAAGAAAAGAAAAAATTATATAAAACACATCCAAATTAAATAATTTAAATTTTCTGCCATAGAATTTTGAACAGAATTTTGTATAAGAATTAATTCAATTTTTTTAGAAAATTTAATTAATTGATGTTTATATACTTTTTTCGAAATTTATTTTAATTTTTTTTAAATCGAGTGTAAGCTAATGTTTGAATTGAGGATAAAATTCCTTAAACTAAAAACATTTTGAAGGGTCCAAAAAATCTGAAAACAAGCTACTACATTTTTCGGGAAAATATTGTGTTAATATCGAAGTTAATAATTGGGAGAACATTGCTAGAATTTTTTTTTGTAAACGCATTTTCACATTAAACAATTAAAATTTTTATTCATAGAGCAGCGGTTTCCAAACTTTATGTTGCTGGGCCTCTTTTCAAAAATACGTAATATTGGGGCCTCCTCACGGTAGATCAGTTCTGAAAAAAACCGTGTAAATCGAAATCGTAATTTTTTGCGCCCAGGGCACGTGCCCTATCTGTCCCACCCCAGATACGCCCCCTAATCCAGCAAATTGTCTTAAAAAATAATTACAAAATGAACGTTTTGTATAGCAAAAAGGTATATTTTAAATAGTTCTTATTTTTAGAAAATTTTTAGGCAGCGAAATCGTGTAAAACAAGTAGCGTGTAAATCGAGGGTTAGCTGTAGTGTTTATTGCGGATTTCGGTTAAACGTCGAGTGTGCAATTTGCACATACGTCGTTCCATTTGGGTGCAATACTCTTTCTTTTTTAAATTCGAAAATGTTTGTTATTATTCTATTTATTGTATGTCTCTCTTTTATACATTTTCAATATTAATACATTTCTATTTGCAAATTTATAAATTCATCTTCGCGCTAGAAAATTTGAATTATAACGACACAAGGTCGTAAAGTATTGATTTTTCCACTTGCAATGCTCGGCTATCTGTTTGCGATAAGAAAATTACAGTTATCGAACTAGTTTATTTCCGGAAATTTTTGAGTCAGTTTATAACAAGTGGTCGTGTAGTAAACATCAAATAATGATTAAATAAATTGATTTTTGAGTGCTTTAAAGACACAGTGCACCCACACGAAACGTAAGAAACACTATTTTAAATTTTATTAAAATTTTCGGACGTATTAGGGCCTAATACTTTCGAAAATGAACGCGTTTGGCGAACTTCTAAAAAATAAAAAAGTTATTGCGTTTTAAAAGTTTCATTTTAGAGCCAAATTTAATTTTTTAAAAGGGCAAAAATATTTTTTTTAGAGGGAAAGCGCCAGGAAATAACACCGGCTATAGTTACCAGGGGTACGTAGAAACGTACCCTTGCAATATAAAGCAATTTAATTTTTTTCATTTTATGCTAAAAAACATGGGTTTTAACCCATGTTTTTTCAAAATGGAAAACGTTTTTTCAAAGCTATCAAATAGCACGTTTATGGTTTCTTAGGCCTATCCGAAGCCAAAAAGGCTGCAAAATCCAAATTTGTATAGTTTTTGAAGATCCGTCTACAAATAACGGCGCTACAATTTTTTAAAGTTCAAAATAGTGCAAAAAAGAGACCCTAAAATTGCAATTTTTAATAATCGAAATATTTACGATGCGCCCTGTACATATTTTACATGTATCTTATGTAAAAAAGTCTCGGAATACCGAATCCGTCTCGCTTTTATTGATTGCATCGAAAATAACGGCGCTACGATTTTTTTTGTGGATCAAGGGGTTATTTTTTTTGAATTTTTGATTTTTTTCATTTCTTCCTAATAAAACATGGACTAACATCTATGTTTTTTTTGGATTTTGGCCGATTTATGCGATTATGCGTCCTTAGTCCTTAACTGCCCAGCGAGTCAAGAACCCCCCACTTTGGAAACCGCTGTCTTCGATTTTAAAACAATTAATTATTTTCTTGGGAAATTAATGGATTTCTCTTCGAATCTTTTTCAAATTTCTTAACTTAATAAAACTCAAATTCAAGGGCCTTCCATCTTCTTACATTTCACACAACAAATCGGTATATAAAAGGATAACGATTAGTACAAAAAGGACACCCAACATCTTCCTTGCTCGTTTCTGGAGCGTACCGCCTATAGAATTAATCAAAACAAAGATTATGTATTTATTTAATTAAATTATTTAGCTTCACATTTTGGACGAAATTCGATTAGTAAATTAATTAATTAACGTCGCAGATTCATTAAACAAAATGGCTGCTAACGACGAGTTTTGGATAAACAACCCCCGAAGAGACGTAAGAGGGACGATATATTACAACAATCTGCGCTAAACTTTCTAACAAGATTTAGTTTAAATTTATGTTGAACCCATGTGTTTGTGACGTACACTTCTGCACCACACCCCCACCCCCTCTGCTTCTTCCCACATTTCGCATATTAAGCTCTAAATAAAGCTCGACTCAATTTTACCGAAATCGCGCATGAAATTACACGCGAAAAGATTTACGCGCCACTTCTTTGCGGGGGGCGATTTTTTGAGAAAAAAAGTGGCCTTTCGTGCGAAGAGGTGCGCGTCGGTTTCTCTTCGCACAAAAGCAAATTACGGCCGGAATAATTCTTGCGGAATGAGGTAATATATTCGGGAGTACTCGAAATAAATCAAAAGGGTTCGGAAGGGAATTGAATCTCCATTAATCTGAAGAATACGCTCGATCAAGTGTGCGGGTAAATGGCAGCCGTAAATCTGATTGCACATTTAAATTCGAGATTGAATTTCTGCAAATATACTGAGGACGGCACCCGAGAAATTGCTCGAGATTAGATATTCAAAAAGCTAATGAAATGTCCTGCGCAGAAATTTGGACACGGACCATAAGAGGGAGGGACGGCCCTTTGACGAAAATGCGGCTTTTTAGAAATTGTTTTTCGCCGTGGTCTTATGATTTTAATTGAAAGAAGGTGTTTTGTTGAAGTTATACTTCTTTTGGGGTGGGCGACGGAAGTTGCGCGCGCACAACTAATTGAAAATGCGGTTGAAGTTAGCCGTTTAAGAAAGTAAATTAATTATTGTGAATCGTGCTTAAAACGGAGTGTGCGCATTCGAGCTCAAAGTGGCACATTTCGCTCGAATGCGCACATTCTTGTATTTATTGAATATCTAATAAATTTACATTTTATGTTCAATAAATATTGTAAGGGTTATTCATTTTATTTTATTTAAAAAAACTAAATTAAAGGTTTTGGCGTTTTTAGTATGAAATACGGTCCTGTATTTTTTAATTAAAAATTTTGTTGTAAGTAAATTAATTGTTGTAAATTGTGCTTAAAGCCGAGTGTGCACATTCGAGCTCAAAGTGGCACATTTCCGATCTCGGGAAAATGAAGCGCGCCGCTCCGCGTCGCGCTTCATTTGCTTCCTCGCTCGAAAATGTGCCACTTTTCGCTCGAATGCGCACATCCTTGTATTTATTGAATATCTAATAAATTTACATTTTATGTTCAATAAATATTGTAAAGGTTATTCATTTTATTTTATTTAAAAAAACTAAATTAAAGGTTTTGGCGTTTTTTGGTACGAAATACGGTCCTGTATTTTTTAATTAAAAATTTTGTTGTAAGTAAATTAATTGTTGTCAATTGTGCTTAAAGCCGAGTGTGCACATTCGAGCTCAAAGTGGCACATTCCGATCTCGGGAAAATGAAGCGCGCCGCTCCGCGTCGCGCTTCATTTGCCTCCCTCGCTCGGAAATGTGCCACTTTTCGCTCGAATGCGCACATCTTCGCATTCATATGATTTGTTTATATTAATCATCTCCTGCAAATCAAAAACTCAAATTTGAAAAAAGTGGTACCGTTTATTCTTCTAAAATCATTGTTTAAAGCGAAACCAGCGGTGCCAACTTTGGCGTATTTTGTCGGTGACAGGGGGGACTTTAAAGCGACGTCCTATAATGTCCTTGCGCACGTGGTCCAGCACAGATTAGGTAGTATACAGATATGTCAGTCCTTTGTTCTCTGAGATTTGAAAACCAGAGGTGACAAACAGACATGCGCGAAAATTTTCACATAGGCGCACTGTCCCTAATTTTAAAAATGGTTACTTATACAGTTGTTTTTATTCAGTAATTTACTAATAAATATTATAATTAACAAAGTTACTTGGCTATTTGTTATAAAAGGTTTTCTTTAATCTTTTATTTATACTACAGTTGTTTTTTTTACTTATTTCAAACTTTTTAAATTATATTTTGCACTAATTTTTATATAATCAAAGCTCTGCAAAGTTTATTTGCTTAATATTTTTGTTCTTTAGTTTCTGTTAAAAATAAGAATATTTGTAATAGGGAATGAGAAACCCGTACACACGCCTATGGTGACTTTTCGATCATATGTTTTTTGCGCAGAGGTCCATTTTGCTGTGCGCAGAGGTTTATGCCTGACAAACAAGAACAATAGAATAGAGATCAGTGATAGATCTGTATACTATCTAATCTGTGTGGTCCAGTCTAGTCATACCGCCAATCTAACGCAACATCTTGGTCTCCTTGTCTTCTTGTATTGCACGTTCTTGGTGGCCGACCAGCTTTGGCCGCCGTACAGCGCGACTGGACGCACCCCACGGTCTTTAACCACGCCGCGTTCACCCTGTTGTTTGCTTTTTGCAGACGGTGTTCTGCCAGGGTATTTGACCAAATTTGATCCCGAATTAACAAATGTAAACCAAATACCAAATAATTTGTTTCTAAAGGCACTACTGGCAACTGCCAAACAGAAAAATTATAAAGTTGATCGGCATTTCAAAAAAATTGTAATGGCATCGATTTCTGACAACCGAAATGGCTTTCTTGTCAACCCCGTACCTAGTTTATTGACAAATTTTATCAAAATGCACTAAATTTTACGTTTCGGAATGTACGGGCAAAAATTGCAATTAAGGTACCGCTTCCATTGAACTAAATTCAATTATAATTAACAAGTTAATTATGTTTCGTCACATTACAAGCATTGGGAAACGATTTTTGATAATTATCTTATCAAACAATCGTCGTTGAGTACGATTTGTTTTTTCGCTAAATTCTTTCATTGGAATTATTAGTTGATTGAAATTTTTACCTTTTCGATGTTGACAAACAATTAGGTAACTCGAGGGTGTTTGGGAAACGACCAGTTTTCATTTGTAGGAAAATTAAAAACAGATTTAGCAAGTTTAAAACCCGAACAACTAAAATTTTAAAAAAACATTACGCGCTATTAAAAACAAATTACAATTGGAAATTGGTTATTTTTGAATTCTTCGAATAATGCTCGCGTTTTATTTAGTCTTTCACAAATTGACGTCGAAGTTATTGGGTACATTTCTCTGAAAGAATTTGGCGCAAAATAATTTACCACTTTGTTTTCTTCAAAACTTTTAAATAATCGAAATTTTGACTTTTTGGTAGAACGAAAGAACAATAAAAGGTTTGCTTAATTAAAAATTTAGAGAAAACTAGAAATTGTCGAAGACGACCCTTTTAGATTTTATAAAAATAGTATAATCTCAGGTTGGTGCTTAAAATTCTATGTTGATTGAAAGCATTTTTTTTGAGGCATTGTACGTCTTAATTAATTTTGTATTTTTACAATTTGGAGAAGGGGCGTTCTTCCACTGCAGTTAGTTACTTACCACCATGGTTAAAAAGATTCTAAATGCAATTTCTACATCAATTTTATTTTCAACAAATGGTATATTTCTATGTTACCATTAATTTCTTCATTTTTACTAGACTAGACAATTTTCAAGTATTGTGTTAAATGCAGACATTTTGTTTCTAACTTTTTCTCGTTAACGTAGACGGCCTGATTGAGAAACCGTGTAGAAATTGTGTCAGGGTTTTAATAGGGCCTTTTAAAGATTTCCCTTGCACTTTAAGGGACCCTAAAAGGATGGTCACGCTTCGTAAAAGTTGGCCTTTAAAGGAAATGCAATGGGGGCCTTTAAAGGCAATGTAATAAGGTCCTTTAAAGTTTTCCCTTACATTTAATTTTTTTTACCTGGTGTATAATAAGAAAATAAATTTTCTTAGAATATTACAAAAGCTTAGTTAAACATAAAGCAATATCCAGCTGAGGTAAGAGACAACAAAAGATATATTTCTATTGTTAGTTCTGTATTTGTTAAAATTAAAAATAATTAATCTTTTTCGCTTTTAGAAACCTGTTAGGATATATGTATATAACTTCAAAACTTTTTTTACAAACTAAAAAAAGAACTTTTTGAAAGAAAAATTTATTTGAGTTTTCAGACGTTATGTTTAACTAGCCTTTTCTTGTAACAAATACTAACAAATAAAAGCCCCCACGTGATAACTTCACAACTTGCAGTAAATAGAAATAATTTATTATGGACTTTTCTTCTTATGGAATCCACAAAAAGACATTTAAAGGTCTTTTAATATTTACCGTAACTAAAACCTATTAAGGAATTCTTGGCAAAAATTAAAAAGCCCTTTAATGGTTACTCTGAAAACCCCCTAAAAGGATTTCCTTATCATAACCCGACAATGCCCTTTACTGGCTTTAAAAAGGATTCACTGAGAAATGTTTTAACGTGGAATCCACAACGTAGCATTTAAGGCCCCCTACCACTGTTAGGGCATCCATAGTAAATTTCTGCACGGGTAATGATGTGCGAGGTCGAGCGTTGTCATGGTGGCCCGTAATGGCTTCACGATTAGCCAATTCTGGCCGTTTATCTTTCATTTTCTAATTCCTTTGAATCAAAAAGGGTACTTTTTCAAATATTAAAAATTAATTACATCAAGACTTCTAAAGTTTTTTACTAAATAATATCTACTATATATTACAAAAATTGTATTTGACAACAAATTTTTTACATTTATTAAAAATAAAATTAAAACTAAAAAGGGTACCTTTTTGAAACTCAGCTCCTTAATTGTAAACCATCAATGGTTAAAGGTGCAGCATCTTGTTCCCCAAAAAAACCACGTACACTTGACCCCAAATAAATTGGGCCCACCGGCACTGCGTCACTTCTTCATCTTGCTTCCCCACTTCCAACATCCGGTGTGGTGCTTTTAAACAGTCATTTCAGCAAAAATAAACGCTACAACTTTTTCCACTAGAAAATCTGAATTTAATTTTTTAATTTGAAAGAGTGATAATTAGTTATCGTAGATAAATCCAATGAATTCGAGGATGTGCGCATTCGAGCGAAAAGTGGCACATTTCCGAGCGAGGGAGGCAAATGAAGCGCGACGCGGAGCGGCGCGCTTCATTTTCCCGAGATCGGAATGTGCCACTTTGAGCTCGAATGTGCACACTCGGTTTTAAGCATGATTCACAATAAATAATTGACTTTATAAAAATATTAATCAAAAATTACAGGCCCGTACTTACGCAGGCAACACAAAATCTATGGTTTAGTGCTTTTAAAAATTTTTATTAAAAAATAATAAACGCTATAGCTGTTTTCGAATGTAAAACAATAATATATTCAATCGTTTGATTTAAAAGAGAGAAGATTAATATAAACAAATTTAATAAATACGAGGATGTGCGCATTCGAGCGAAAAGTGGCACATTTCCGAGCGAGGGAGGCAAATGAAGCGCGACGCGGAGCGGCGCGCTTCATTTTCCCGAGATCGGAATGTGCCACTTTGAGCTCGAATGTGCACACTCGGCTTTAAGCACAATTCACAATAATTAATTAATTTAAAATTTACTAAAGTGTCTTAATTATCAATTACCAGCACATTATTTAAATGGATAATTTAATCTTACTAAGTTTTTAAACTTCATTTGAGAATTTCTTCTAAATTAATTGATATCAGTTTCATTCAAAAAAAAAACGAATTTTTTAGATTAGATTAAGCAAT
Source organism: Sinopyrophorus schimmeli (assembly GCA_036325965.1). NCBI lineage: Eukaryota > Metazoa > Arthropoda > Insecta > Coleoptera > Elateridae > Sinopyrophorus > Sinopyrophorus schimmeli. The sequence continues at coordinate 6,492 of JARFIZ010000015.1, read as the reverse complement.
TGATCTTTTACCCATTCACCCATTGAGGAAAGACAATTATAAATAACGATTTTTTTTAATTAACAAAAGCTCTCAACATTGGCACAAACAAAAGTTTAATCTAAATCAACAATCCTAAGCTTTGACGTCGTCGTAGTACTTCTTGTAGTTGCTTTGGTGCTTGCCTTCGGGGTCGTACTTCTTCAGGAGGGCATTCCAGTCCTCTTTGTTGTTCTTGTAGAGGTGACGGATGACCTTTTCGACCGAAGCCTTCTGCTTGTCGTTGCATTTTGCGCAGCCGGTGACGAGGGCGTCGGGGATGACCTCCTTCAGCGTTTGGCCGTCTTCGCTGCACTTGGCTTGCTCCAGGAGGCACTTGACGTAGTTTTTGACCAGACGGCCGTTGGCGAGGATGGCGTCGACGTCGACGTTGTCGTACTTGGCGGTGTACTTGTCGGCGGCGAAGACTGCGACGAAGAGGAAAGAGCAAACGATTGCGAGCTTCATGTTGTCGGATGCGATTGGTAATGCGACTATGATTTTTTTTAATTTAATTTTTACTATTTATACGTTTTCGGGATGGACTAATCGTTTTTTGAGTAAAAGCCATTAAAATGGGACGCGATTTAAAAGAGCTCGTCATGTCGTTTAAATTCAATTAAATCGAAATGGAAAGTTCGTTATCGTTTGTACAAATTAATTGTGTTTTGAAATTTCAATTATCCAAATACGGCGAAGTGTTTTAATATTAATTATTATTGGTGTTCATTATTGTTAAATATTAGCAATAATAGTTTTAGAACGGTTTTCTTTAGAATTCATGAAACGAATAAGCCTTGGAGAAAAATCAAAATCGAATAACTAAAATTCTATGTTTTTACTTTAGCAAAATGCTATTTAAAAATTTGTGAAATTTCTTTTTTTCAAAACTATGTACGTTTTTTTTTTAACAATTATTTGAAGGGCGAAAGTCGCTAATTTCTTTTTAAGTGCCTCACGAAATGTTAGAATTTTGGTAATTTCGAAATTGGAAACTAATTAAAAAACACTCACTCTTTAACATTCGTTGAAATTATTTTTACAAACACAATTGCGATTTCTGCATTTTCCACAAATGAAGCCCAAGTAAATGCATTGGTTATTGCAATTGTTTTCGTGGCATCTTGGTGCAATTTTGGACGAACCTACAAAGAATTTTCTTTTAGATAAATGGCAATAAAAGATAATTAATGCTTACTTGTGATTATTGCCTCTTCGTCTGAAAGGGGGAGGCCTGTTGCGGTCAGAAATAATGCAACCAAGTAGAAAACAATAATCAAATTTTTGTTGTACATTTGTAATTGTTGTAATGATTTTGATTTTTACAATACACTGATATTACATTTGCTGAGATCGATTTTTTTATATACTGATTTTTTATCGATCAAATCTTAATACACAAGATAATAATTTATTTGCTCAGAATTGATACTGTATCATTACAACGTTATCTAAGAATAATTAAGATGGTATCTCCATTATTTTTCTTATTTCAAAAACTAATACATATTTTAAGAAGTTATGAAGATTAATATTTTAACACTTCAGTAAAAAAACCCTTCTGTTGAAATATTTTAGTCAGATACGAGATTTGCACTATTTAATTTCGAATAACACCGAAAAAACTTGTTATAATTAGTTTTGAAATTGTTACACCTTTAGTTTTGAAGTACAAAGATCTAATATGTGTGTATATTAGGGTGCTTCGTTTTTAATTTTTTTTTAACGCTCCATTGACAAAATATGGGCACTTGTAAACACTGATATTTTTCTTACAATTTGTCCATTGCATAAAATACAGCAGAGATATAGATAATTAGAAAGAAAAACTGTAAATTTACATATTCAATGAACGGGAAAGTTTTAAAATTAACTAACGACCACTTAGAATTAAAATTTTCTGTGTTTAGAACAATATTTGGACAATAGAGCGTAAAAAAGTCGTTTAGAAACGAAACACCTTAGTGTATATACAAATTTTAAAGTTTACAATCAAATATTTATTCGACTAACATCTTTTAGCTCAACCAAATAAAATATTTATCTCGTACTTAATTCTAACTTAAATAATTTATTCGTTATTTAATTATGATTAAAATGTCTTCGAACGTAACGTCCACAAGAATTTTGTGTCATGGATTGCTCTTGATTTTATAATAATTAGCATTATTATTTTCTAAATTAATTGCTTATGACAATAACTTAAACTATTTCGAAATAATAATAAAGAGTCATATAAACAACCATTGCTAACAATTTGTGTTACTATTTGTTTCAAGATGCAATCCAACACTTTAATAACATTTCCATAATTTCAAAGGATTTTAATTCTATTTAAAAGTAGTGCAGTGTGCATTCGATGCACTCAAACGTTTGTAACTTTTTTAATAGCATGAAATTCTTTGATATTTATTGTGCAACTAACTACTTTCTAAAAAACTATTTTTTATGTATAAAATAATAAACTGCTTTAACAATTTTAGAAATGGAAATGACTAGAACAAGCTCCAGTTTCACCACGAGATTGATTGAAAAATCATTTGCAAAGGCAGCGTCTAAAAAGTATAGAAATTAGAAACCTTGGATGGATAAATAGGACCATAATACTCACAGTCATCCTCGAAACTCGACAGATTCCAACTTCAGAATTTGGTGATTGCCGAAGGGATTAAATAAAAGGAGCCTCAAAAGATTCATGATGGTGCATTTTCATCTTTATGTAAGTTATTTTATTGATCTTAGTTTTGAATTGTGTTGTATTTTATTGCACGATCCTCAGTTTCTTGCATTTCTTTAGCTTTGCTTTAAATGAACGAGGTACTTTGAATATTGTACTGAGGATAATTTAAATACAGGAGATACTTTTCTATATCCCTGAATGTGTTTAATTAATACAAATACCATGATAAACTATATAAGAATTTAATTACCTATAAATTCGGCAATGTTTCCTCGATATTCGGTCATAACATCTTCAATATTATTAGTACTAAGAAGAGCAATTTGTATTAGTTGAAAACTATTATAAACAAGCTTCTATACTTCGTTTGTAATGTGTAGATACTTCCTCCCTAAAACATGTTACTGTTAAACATATATATTTCGTATTTTGTTGATAATCTTACAAGGGTATGCAACATGGCTAGTGGAATCCCAAGAATCAAATTTGAATTGTTTCAAAATGCTTAACTTAAACATGTTAAAAGATACTACCTTGATGGTTTATACTTGGTTTAAAAGTATTGATTTATTCCTTATCTTTTTTTGGCTTCAGAGTATTTTACATAAAGATAAAACTTAACTTTCTAAAACACGTTCAGTGTATTTCCAAGACTGCGTAGTAACGTTTATATAAAAGTGCCTGGTTCATTGAGTGTGCTTACTTAAAGTGTAGTGTCTCTCGTTAATATTGGAATCCTGGTAAAGTTGACAAGTTTATAATAAAGGTGCTGGATCATTCTGTTTATTACTGTAAAATGTCTTTTAAGCTTATTCAGATTTGTAGTCCCGTGCAAATAATCAAACGTGACCCATTCGTCAAATACTTGTATCGCTTTTAAATTAGCTGAATCAATTTTAGACTTTCGCATTTCCCTTATTTTAGAATATTATTATTTACTATTTTGATAGCTCCGATGTATATGCACCCTAAAAAGATATAATATATGATTAATAGATAACAGTAACAATTATGTTAAAGTACTTTTAACCCCACTTACTCATATTTCACAAATTTTTAAACACTTTGGACACATATTCCTCGTGCTCCACTAGTTATAAAGGAACTTTACACTCAAATTAGGGTACTCTATAAAACATTAGCGGTAACAATATAATGTAATTAATTACTACTCATTTAGCATTAATCCTGTTTTCCTTTCATTCAAGTGTTTTTAAATCAAATATTCCATAAAATCATTCTTAAATCAATTATTTCCATGTAATATTAGCAAATTTACCAGACACTATGGTGCATGGCATCATTGCCACTAATATTGTAGATACATTTCTTTATAAATAACTACTGGAGTTAATATTTAATTGTATTACAGCCTTTAATTTGCCTTCTTCATTGTTATCTGAAAGTAAAAGGTTACGAATCAATTATTTGGAAACTGTATATTTGCAACTTAATCGAAAGTATATTACCATGTTAAAATCTTTAAGTTGTGCCCTTCTTGATAATCTGATATGTCTTTAAACTGCTTGTATACTTAACAGAATATATATATAAATATCATGAACTTGTTCTGGGATCTAAAATACATCGTACAGTTACTATAAATTAATAGCAATGAAGTCGATGTTCCCAACTGAATCAGCTATTTTAGAATTATAATTACTTTTTCATTCTAATCCATGCCCTGAGAACGAAATATGTTAAAGAATGTCCTAAGAAATTAGTTTCAATTGTGGTTTACAGCCATTCACTGATTCCGAATACAGCGAAACATTTTACCAACTAAAAATACTATTTAATACCGAATCCTTGTGCTCCGGCAGTTATAAGAGCAGTGTCTCCATTCAAATTAAAGTACTCTATAACAAATTAATAGTAATATAGGTAATAATAATAATTTACTTTTAGTACTGTCTGTATTTTTCTGCAGCATCTTCGAAGATTGCTTTTCAACCTCGTACTCCGTGAAATACTTTGTAAATTGAGTATTTCCATATAGCTTTAGTACATTTACCAAAGATTAGTGTGCATGCAATTATTACTACTGTCCTTGTAATTATTCAGGTGCTTGTAATTTATCCTTTTACCGGTAAAGTTTCATTAATTAGATTAGCATTAGCATTAACATTCAATATAACCTAAAACATAAACATTTGAAGTTTGTTTTCGTAGGTTCACATTTCTTGTTCATTCGATATAAACAGTATGTTTACTGCCCTTAAGCGAAGATCCTTGTATAGAGAGTAGGACAGCCGTGTGACGTCAGAGGCTACCCATTATCGATTGCGGTTCGTCATGAATTGACGAAACGCAACTTTTACGTCGAGATGGATTGCTCTACACCGTTAGTAATTTTTGTATACAGTGAATTATAAAAGCAAGTATGTATGTATTTCTTTATAGGTCAAATATGTTTGATTTGAAGTGAGTAATAATCACTTTTCAATTTCTTTGTGTTGATGAAAATTAATTCAATTTGCATTACTTTAAGGTTAGTAATGCCTTTGCTAAGTTTTTCAGTTTTCAACTCTCATTATTTTAAATTACATATTTAGAATTTTCTTCATATTTAAATGTTTTTCTTTTATAGGTATTTGTTCAGATGTAGATGTCTTGGACTCGAAAATTAAAGAATATGGTTTGGATGCTTCAGTACAGAAGTGCCTAAGCTTAAATGGGTTCCCAACCTTCGGTAGGAAAGTCTAAACGATGAAGCAAAATCAGTTGGAATTGAAGTCTATTAGTTTCTATATTTGGTTGACTACTAGGACCACATCGGCAACACAAGTTTTGCTGTACAACGCTTGTCTAGATATAATTCTTAGATATTAAATATTAGATGTTAAGTAGGTTAATTTAAATACAGTGGTGTGTTTTCTTTTTTGTATTCAACTGTATGAAGCACTGAGAAAATCGTGGAGTAACTAATTTGCGGTTTAAAAAATGAACCTTGATATTTCTTCGTAGATTAGCTGATAATAGCAAAGGTCACTTGTGCTGTGCACGAGTCCTTGCTGTTTGATAGGATAATTGCTAAGTGCACACATACACATCTACACACATTTTTGGCTTAATTTTTTTATTTGTTTGGTTTTTAAGTATCTGTGGTAAATCATTGTTATGTATAATTGTATTAGCATTACATTTTTAAATCACACTCTTAGATAATAACATATTTTTACAAAAATTAAGTCAACATTTTCTTTTGAAATTAATTTTTTACCATTAATTTAATATTAAAAATTGTTTAATATATTTGAAGTAAAATATCATTATCAATAATAATCAATTAATAATTGCATTTAAATTAAAAATTTATTCTTTTTGAATACTTAGAACTATTTAGAAATTATTTTAAATATATTAATTTATGGAAGTTAATAAAATCAAAATTCATATTTAACAAACGCACACAACTCGCATAATTACAGACGGTGGGAAAAGTATTGCAATGTGTGCAAAGAGAAAAAAATAAACTAAAAGGGTCGTTTTACTTTATAAGTTTTAAGATATAATGTCTAAGAAATATCAAGGTTTCCTTTGTCGCACAAAAAGAACCTCTTGTCTCAAAAGGTATCGTAAAATGAACTACACATATTTCTTTTCCGCACACTTATAACACATCCACATTCTATAAAGATAGGTTTATTGGTGATTTTTAATTCTTGTTTAAATTTTATTACTGCTAACTATTCTAAATTATATTTAACAATAATCAAGTCCCACCCTTATTTAGCTTAAATATTTTACTAGCTCAATCTTTATATTTATTTTAATTGTTTAGCCATTTATAT